>JAWWEM010000044.1:9102500-9122073 GCA_035582935.1 Ormyrus thymus
CCCTAAACATCGAAATAAATTGAAAAATGAAAAAAATTCATTACTTTAAATAGCATTTTCTTTCGTGAATCATATCTTTATTTACAACATCAAAGTTTTGACTTTTTAATTTTTTTTCTGTTCATCAAGTGCAACTGTATAACATATATCGTCACCCTCATTATTAGATGTTAGTTAAATGTCTTAACAATTTTTTTTTAATAAATCTTATATCTTGGGGTACAATTACCTTAAGAAGTTTCAATCATTATTGAAGTTAAAAATGATTAAATTTTATATTTTATATATTTTATAATTTAAAACTGTGTATTTGTTAATAATGAATGCATGCAACTTAGTTAAGTTCGGAACGCTTCATTTTGATAATTATTTACGTCAAGTTAATTAGTAATAATCAGTCCAGATACAAAAAGAGCAGTAAACCCCAATTAATATGACTTATCGTCGAAAGGGATGACAGAAAACAATAATAAAAACAGTCTTTACCGTAGCTGCCCTTCATGTTTGATCCTCCTATCTGTGTTCGCTGCTCGAAAATGAAAAGCTCCTCGCTGTGCGACTCGTCGTCTTGCGTCTCGCGGCTTGTCTACCGATGCAAACGTCTCGCCTCGCGTATTTAAGGCCTCGCAGTATCTAATCGCGCTCGGCTGATAATTGCCCGTCAACTATCTCCCTCCTCGGCGACCGGAATCCTCGCGCAGGTGTGCAATTGAATCCTCCTTATCGATTACGCTGAAACAATTACATTCCTGCTCTCCAGAGCCCCGTCCGGCGATTAATTTCGGAGAGCGATTTTTGCGCGTCGCTCCAATTGGCGCTGCGATCGGCCGACTAAAAATAAACCAAGCTGACTCGCTTTTCGAGAGCTAGACCGATTCCTTAGCGGCGCAGGGAAGCCGCTGATTCAGCGCTCTCGAGGCTGAGGCGCGCAACAACTTTTTTAAAAATCAAAACTTAAGAGATAGAACGCAACATTACGACGATTAGGCGATGTGCAATGGATAAATACGGTCGTTGATGAAATTCAAAATAGTGGTTTATTGTTTTGTAAATCGATTCAGTGTCTCTTGGCAATAAATGGTTTTGAAACGTTACCGCTTTGGCCGCTGGTAAATATAAGCAGCCGACAACAATGACCAAATGGAGGGAATAAAGACGATGGGGATTCGTTTAGCATTCAAATGTACAGATCATATCTTTTTGCTTCTCTCACAATCTGGGGGACGTGACAAACGCAATGCAAATTTTTCAAGATACATTCAATCTATTCCTCATCTCTTCGATTGACCAACAACGTTTCAGGATTTAAGTTAACAGTTATAATACTTTGTAATTTAAAATTAAATAGTGTACATAACTTTCAAGCTCCTGTTTGAAGCGTCAATTTTACATAACAAGCCTTAAAAACCACGATAAACTTACAATAAAAATTCTCTTTTAAAAATTACAAGCATATAAAAAATATTTTAAAATCTAATAATCTAATAATAAATCTAATAATAAAAAATATTTTAAAATCTAATAGGAAGTTATCAATAGTACTTCGAAAATACAAGTTTAAAATGTTTCAATTGTAAACAAAAACTCCCCAATAAAATACCTACTTTCTTAAAATTGAAATTTGTCTTACTTCTTAAAAGCATTCCCCACGTAAAATTATCATTTTCAAGCAGAAACAATCAATCTCAATTTCGTACATCATCCAAGACACCCTGATCCCCTCTAGAAATAAACTCAATCAATTAGCGCCTATAATCTTAAAACTCTAAATCTTGGTTTCAGGGGATTGAGAAGCGCAGACTTCCCGACAGGCGGCTTCACGAGGAACCGAGACGTCGGTGACGGGCGATCGTCCCCGATGTCCACCTCGGCAGCTGGGTGAACCTCTCGATGAGTCGGTCTCTCGCGCGGATCGGCGCCAGGCGGAATAGACAGTGATAAAACTTATATCTCCACGGCTCGCACCTGCACAAACAAGGAGACGCTCGCCGTTATTTTTGATTCTGGACAATATCTTGATCGCGGCAGCTCGCAGGTGTGCTTCCGCTGCCTCTGCAATCGCTCTGTGCAGCGCCGGCAGAAATTAAAAGATTTGGGGTATTGCCTATTTGCACGTGGATTGATAAGCATCGCGATGTTGACGAAAGTTTTATGCTTTTGTGATTCGACAGATTTCTTTTATCTTTAATCTTTCGGAAGCGTATGTTCTGTTTTCAATGTAACATTCTTGTCAAAGTGAGTTTTTGTGGATCCTTGTTTATCCTTGCATTTTAAATTATTAAATAGCGGGGCCTAAATTTGAATTTTTTATCTTTTCCAATGCTTTTTAAACGCACTTTAAAATGTTGCAGTTTTTAATTTATTGTTTTCGAACTCTCTTATATGCAATGCAGACCTTAAAATATACTTGTTTTAAAATCACGATAAGTATAACTATAAAGTTTTTTTCTATTTATAATATAAAATACAAATTTTATCGCGTTCATCTATACGTCAGAAGTAATTAGTACTATCAAATATCTTACAGTAATCTGATCAATTTTTCTAAATTAAATAAGTAATTACGTATCAAAAGTTTTTTTAAGTTGTTGTTTAGCTTCAGATTATATTTAAAATTGAAAATTAGATATCTAATAATACCGAATTTCATTATATAAAATTGTTATTAAATCAAAATTTAGTTTATCGGATAAGTAAATCTCTAAAAAGCAATATTTGTTGTAAAATAATTATATTATGATTCTTAAATGTTCAAACTTTAGATTAATTTTAGTTTCATGCTCAAAACAATATTAAGCAAACCTTAAATTAAACAGTGTTCCAATGCTCAAAATAATTGCAAATTAAAAAATTATTCACGAACTAAGATAAAATATTTGTTTTTCAGTGTGCTAACTTGTAAATCGGAGACGGATTTGCGTGCGTCAGTGCCCTGTCAAAAGTCTCGTACAACTTCGAATTCTCTATTGGACGATAACCATTTATCTTGGACAACGAAGACAAGTGATTTTTGTACTGCTCGAAGTATTGGCTGTATAAATTCCACGTTTCCGCCTTCATGCCGCTACGCATTTCTTCAAAATACCTTTCCTGCTCAGCCATTATATTACTTTGCCCCAAGAAGTTTCCTGGCGAGAATAAAAAAAGCTACATTTCACAATACGTAGATATAATTATTGGAAAATTCAAAAAAAATCGTCATTATAACATTAGAGATTATTTCACAATTTGAAAATGAATTTTTTGACAAAAGTGCAATTTTGCATTGGAAAACTGAAAAAGTATTACATTAAATATTTGAAATTAAGAAGATAATCAATAGAAAGTAATCAACTGTTAAATCACGTAAATTTTGTATCCAACAAATGTTTACAAATAATATCTATATGTATAAGCAGCCAAACGCCAATAATGTAAATCTCAAAGTAAAATAAAAAAACTGGCCCACAAGCCAATAAAAAGAACCTCACCCGGTATAAACATGACGACCTTCACGCCCAGCTTTCCCAGCTCGATCCGGAGCGCGTTGGACCAAGCGTGAAGCGCGGCCTTGGACGCCCCGTAAACGGAGAGCCCAGGCAGCTGGGCGAGGGCGCAGTGACTCGTCACGTTGATTATCCTGCCGGAGAAGTGCCTGAGGAGCGGGATCAGCTCCCTCGTGACGGACATCGTGCCCAAGACGTTCACCTCCATCTGCTGGCGGATCTGATCCTCCAGCTGCCACTCGAACTCGCCGAACACCATCCTGCCCGCGTTGTTCACCAACGCGTGCAGCTCTGAAATCGGATATTTTTTTTTGTCAGGAACGCTCGCGCTGTGAATTTTAATGAGGCTTGGAGATTGGAGATTTCGAGCTTGGTTTAGGTGACAGCCAATTTAATGAGGACCCATAAATAGTGCTTGGTGTGTCTGAATTTCATTATAGCGTAAATTGTAGTTAATGTTAATAAAGATTTTATTAGACTAATGACGAAACGAAAAACTAAAAAATGTTAATAATTTTTCCGAGTCCATTTTATACTTACTAGCAATTATTATTTTTAACCCCATTTCATAATTCAGTAAATAAACATAATATGTATATATGTCGGTGATAATTACCCAATCCCTCATCAGACAAGATCTCTTGAACGGTTTGTGCAAACTTCTTGATGCTGTCTCTGTTAGTAACATCCAACTGTAAGACGCGGTGGCCCATTTGTCTGAGATCCAAGGCTCCCGGACTGTCCTCCCGAAGGACACTCGCAATTACTGTAACTCTATCCTTTTTGCAATGAAGCCCCAGGCTGTAGCCGAGGCCCGAATCGCAGCCGGTTATCACAACCACGCGATTCGGGCCCAGTCGCAGGCGCCGAGGATACCAGTACTTGCGTGCACAAGCACCCCCTGCAAAATTAGTAAAATCTTCCAAGTATTTATGGGATAATTATTGCGGAGAACTGTTTTCTTTAAAAAAGAGATCTTAAAAAAATGTACTGGCTTCAAAATTTGATGCTCCATATTTCGCGTTTATTCTATACGAAGAGAAGTAAGAAAAGCAAATTAAAGCTGAAGGATTCAGTCTTCAGAAGAAATTTTCAGATTTCCGTTCCAGTGAAACACTTTTCAAATTTCATCAAGTTATTTAAGGGATTTCAGATTTCTCGACTCATCGAATCGCTTAACTTACATTTTTAAAGTCTAAATTGTACACTTCTACATTTCAAAGATTTGGTAATTTTAATCCATTTTTAATACATTTGTAAGTGACACTCTTTAATGCTGGAAATGTGAAAGCGCAAGCTTTCCCCTTTAATTTCAATTTAATTTTTATACATTTTTCTATATTTTCAGTATAAAAAAGGGTATTTTTCATAATTTTCAGAAACTGTAAAAATATAAATTTTAATGATTTTAAGACAAGTGTTTATGATAAATTGAAAATTAGAATTTTTTTCATGAAAAATAGGTGTCCTTATAATTTTTCCGTCAGTGCGTGAAAAGTAGTGAGCAAGTTTATTTTAATTTTATTATTATTCCGTAATGCTGTTTACTTATTTATAATGTTTTGATAACTAAAAGTATAAATAAATTGTTATTAAAATTTTTTAATTACGTTCCATTTGAAATTCAGATTGAAAGTTTGTAAATTAGAAATTATAGATAGATAAAAAATGTTATTGGTATTATATAAATTTCAAAATTAAAATTAGCATCTTCAACAGATTTCATAAATAAACATTTCTATAATTAGCTAAGGAACTTTATTGTTACACGCAAAACGTTTTTCAAATATTTTATTTTATTAAAATACATTTGTCTTATTTATTTTTCTAATTAAAACAATCGCCTTTGTTACTTTGGTAATCATTTCATCATTACACGAAATCTTGGCAGTAGATCCTTTAAACAGTATGTGAATTTACTCATTGCAAACAACGACAGCGTCTAATCCCCTTCATCGTTTAACTCGTAAATAAAAAGTTAAATTTGAATTTTGTGAGTCTATTCCTACGATTCTTCTCAACTGTGCAACACTATCGCCATGTTCTAGATCCTAGATCGTAAAGCCAAAAGTTGTAATGACGAGCGGGGCTCCTCTTTCAGTCGCTGACAAGTGCGGAAAGCGGAGCCGCGGTTTCCTCCCCAGATCCTCGTTACGTAAATGCGGGGACTTACCGAGACCAACGGCAGCGAAGGCCAAGGCGAAGGACCACGTCCACTCATTTCTACAGAGCTGCTCGATCAGATCCATAGCCGCGCCGATAGAATTTCCATGTATCAGCGGAAGTATCTTCGAAATTCGGTGCTTGTGGCGGCGATCGAGGACTTCGGACCCAGAATGCCTACCTGCCCGAGTGACGTCTTTGAGCCGAGTGGCCCTAACTAAAGCGAGAATCCAGCCTGCCGACTCCCCACTACCCGGTCCCAAGAGCCTGTTTTGGTTTTGTACGAAGCTCTTATTTATGCTGCCACTCGTTAGCTGGGACTTGTCAAGATCCTAATCGGCCACATGTGGTCGAAAGCGATTTTAAACAATTCGAAGCAGAAGCATCGTGGAAAATTTTTTATTTTTAAATATTAAGTGTACATTGTAAAATTATGTACTTCGGTGAATGCATAATATAATGGTCGCCAATGATAAAGAAACCGTGAAATAAAACAAGATTTTCTTAAAAATATTCCATACTTCGGAATGGTAATTTAATGTATATTCTTTACTAACTACAAATTATAAAAAACAAAATGTATCTTTTACAAACAGTTTATGCTTATTTTATCTAAACAATCTGTATATATTGCTAAATTTAAAATATGGTTAGGCACCAATAAAAAAAGTTAAAACAATTATTGCACTAATAAAATTACATTTTACGTTTACTAAACTTTACTGGAAAAAAATCTAATAATATTTTGTTTTTATACTAATCTATTTCTTCTTTTTGTCGGTACTTGTGCAAATGTTTACAAAGTTTACATTTTGCTAGATTATGTACATATTCGTAAGTAAATATATAAAGCTGTCTAAAGTGCATAACTTTAACCTTTGGATCAGTAGTACTGAATGATCTGTAATTCCTTTTAAAAAGTCGTGAAACGTACTTGTACCTTGAATATCCTTTTCAATGTTTCGATCATCGGTAGCGCCTATGTTCAGGCTTTCCGGCGGTCTGTAGACTAATATTTCACGATTACCTTTGCAAATTGCTACCCATTTGTATTTTATCTGAATTTCAACAAATACATCATTTAAATTTAAAGGCCTTTTTATTTTCTAAGGATTGTGATATGAAAAGAGTAAGTTACTCTTAGTAATATGAAAATTATGCAATTGCAAGAATAATAGTTTATAAATATTTTTATACAATCAAATAAAAGTTATATTTTATAACAAATTTTACAACTAATGATAAACCTTGATCCATAATATGCGTATTGTTTTTGTTTATAAAGCTACCATAAATTGATGGACCTTTCTTCTCTGCAGTCTTTTAGATCCATGCATAAGAGTAAAAAAATGAATATTGACTTGCACAGACACGAGTCAAATCAATTGATTTATCTTATTTTTACAAGCAGTCCTTGCCTAGCACAGCTTTACATATACAACTAGGACTCGTGGATTCTGAAAATATAAAACAGTAATCCAAAAACATCACATTATATTTACAATTAATTCGATTGCTCTCTTTCTTGAACTTTAATCATTGGGTTATTGATAGGATCATAAGCTGGATCACCATCTGTTGCCATTCTACCCATCCAAGAAAATAGCATTATTGTAAGAACAAAGATAAAAATTCCAACAATTATTATAGTCGCATATCGTTTTTGCAACGATCCAGGAGAATTTCTTCTTCGTGCCGGCGTTCGTGTAATTAGTTTCCACCATCTCAAAAACCATTCTATTGCTGATTTTCTTTGATATTTATTTTCATCATGATCATAAGAGAAACCTTTTGGATCATCATATGCTTCAAAAACTTTTCTTGGCACTTGATTAGACATAGCTGACATGGCTGAAGTGGACTCCATATTTACAACTGAGTATGGCGGACCTAATTTCTGATTATTGGCATGTACATTGTTTGGAATAGAATTTGATGAAGTTACAGTACTACTTGTTCTTGAAGTAGCTGAAGATGTTATGTGATTTTGGTATACAGATGATTGAGGATCTTCTGATTCTAAAACATTACGGATTTCCTCTGGTTTTTCTTCCCTTTCAAAAGTCAACTAAAACATAAAAACATATTAGTATTAAAAAAATATTTTTAAAACATTTTAATAAAAAATAATTACTAAATTTATATTACCAGAGGCATTCCTAAAACATTTCTTGCCCAGTTTACCCCTGCAAGTTTTTCCCTCAAAACATCTGCTACTGGAGATACCAAATTTGGTTGTGGAATAATACGAGCATTACATGTTGGACAAGTGTAGTTTGAAGAATTTTTAGATTCAGGTAAACTTCTACAATGGGAGTCAAGGCATGCCCAATGATAAACGTGATAACATGTTAATCGACAGCAATCTTTGCTGCTCAGACTTTCATCACAAAATGTACAAATTGGATTACAATCACTGTCTTGAAGCCATTGTAAATATGACTGGATTACACACTGTAAATTATATATTAATGAACGTATATTAAATTAATTTTTTGCCCAAATCATTAGTTTTGAAAATAAAATAGAGAATAAAAGATAACAGCATGTAAACTTGGTTATGTCAATCTAAATCATGAAGAAAATTGTTAGTAAAAATTTAAATAATCTGCATAGTGCAAAATATAAACAAGGGAATGCATTGTTATAAAGTCAGAGTATTATCTTACTTTCGGGTGATTTGTAACCATGCAATTCTCACAAACATTGACACGATGTTCGAAGCAAAATTGATTTGTGACTTTTCTCTTTGGGCACTTGCAAAGCCCCATTTTTCCGGTGCAACCCTTCTTTGACTTTGCGAAATAACAAAAATTTCGATACCAAGATAAATTAGATCTCGAAGGCTGAGAACTTGTGTTCTCGGTTTCACATGACAGCTCGCTTTTGTTTTCGGAATGATCACCGAACCAACTCTTTTTTCGCAGCGCGTATTGTCGTCAGTATAGTTGTGCAAAATATATAGATAGTAGACGACAATACGGCCACGTCGCCTACTTGCCTTTTGCCGGATTCCAGCGGAATAAACCAATCGGCGGACGTGATTTGACATAGTCATTTTCAAACACATGATTATTAATAAATTGAGAATTTAAAAAATATGTAATTAATGAATTTGTAGAAGAAATGTTAAATATTGTATAAATTATTATGGGAATTTAATTTTTGAGTTAATTTTACTTCGACTTCTAAGTCAAAGCTAGGTATATCGTAACCTCTCCTCACCTCAGCGCTCGGACCTCGAGCTTTTTTCAGTATACAGAAAAGCAGGCAGTAGGGTCGTGAAATCATGGCGATTTCACGATTGTTTACAAATTTCCGAAAAAATTTATTGTCAGTAGAATATGGTAGGAGTATTTCATTGTCTGCAGCAAGGAATTTAAAAGAAAGTTAGTAACATTTATTTATTCACTTACTATAATTCTTGTGCAAACGTCTCAACTTTTTGGTTAACCTTTTGGATGAAAATATTTCATTTTAAACTTTACGATTTAAAATTGTATATTTAATTGCTTTAAATACGTTTGGTTATGTACGTTTTGATTTCAGTAATAGAAACCAAAGAAGGAAATAAAACAATTATAGAAGGTGTCTTTAAACCAGATCCAAGAGAACATTTAAGATTGAAACCCGCTGAAAATGGAGCATGTGTTTTATGTTCTGCAGGTGTCGATGTTAAACATACTGTAGGTTTCTATTTTTTATTTTAAATTTGGATGGCTAGTCAACCCCATCTGTAGCTAATCAAGACATTTTCTAAACTGATACTTTTTAGGATGTACTTATTCTTAAACAATTTTTAAGAAGTGATGGTTGCATGTTGCCTAGAAGAATTACTGGCTTATGTTATGTACAACAAAAGCGAGTTGGCATAATGGTTGCCATGGCCCAGAAGGCAGGTGTGTAGTCATTTAGTCTTGTCAAAATATTTTATTAAAGTTTATAAAACAAAGAAAATTGAGTACATAATAGATTTTTTGTAATATGTACATAGTCTTTAAAATAATTTTAAATGTACAAAGCATTGTAAAGAATAGATTTTAAAATAGAAAAAATGTTGTAGGTTTGATGCCCAACATTGGACCAGCTCACTCAAAGAAGGATCCAAAGAAAAGAAGACTGTGGAAAAAATATAATACGTACTTTGATGAAAACACAATTATGCAAAGATATTATTAAATGAAATATTGTTAAATAAATTTTGTATTAAATTGTTAATTTTTACTACATTAGTATTCATTTATAGACACATAAAAAATTATAAAATTAAAAGACAGATTCTTATTAAAACAAAATAATTGTTATAATGAAAGCAATGAAAATATTATAAAATTTAAAATTGATAAGTAGAAGTAAAAATTGTAAAGCTATATTAAATTTGTTTTAATTACATGCATCAGATTTTAAACATTTATTTAAATACATTGCCTCTATAAATAAACTAAAAATGAATTAAAATTTTTATGTACATATTATAATTTTTCCCGCCAACATCTTCAATCTTCATGAGTCTCGCGTGTTTCCGGTAAGCACGTATTGTACACATGATGTTACATCGATGTTTTGTCAAAAGAACGAATCTAAATCATAATTTTAGAATTGTAAAATGATATTTCGAAATGTTGTAAGAAGTTCATTAAATAAATTACAAAAACGCTTTTCACATCAAAATAAAACTGCGGCTACAGTAGTTAATGAAAAATGCAGCATCGAAAAAATTCGAAACATCGGTATACTCGCGCACATAGACGCCGGTAGGTATATTTTTTTATAATATTTATAACTAGTTTTCAAAAAATTGTATATAAAAAATGATACATTCATTTGATCATTAAATTTTGTGTTAAATAGTTAGTCTAGTGATGAAATTTTTGAAGGTTAGAAGTAATATTAATATATCTTTTATCGCATGATTCTAATTAGTAATTATTGTTTAGGAAAGACAACAACGACAGAACGAATGTTATATTATTCAGGAATTATAAAGCATATGGGTGAAGTTCATGATGGAAATACTGTCACAGATTTCATGGATCAAGAACGAGAAAGAGGAATAACAATCTGCTCTGCAGCTGTAACGTTCAATTGGAAAAATTATAGGTTTAATTTAATAGATACTCCTGGTCACATAGACTTTACTATGGGTGTTGAACAGGCGCTTGGAGTTATGGATGGAGTAGTTATTGTTCTTGATGGCAGTGCAGGTGTCGAAGCTCAAACATCTACTGTATGGAGACAAGCTGATAAGTATCGATTGCCAAAATTAGTTTATGTAAATAAAATGGATAGAGTAGATGCCAATTTTGAAATGTGTGTAAAGTCCTTAGAAAATAAACTAGATGCTGTCGCATTTCCTGTACATATACCTTTTAAAGATGAAAAAGGGCTTATAGGAATTATTGACATCATTACTCTTGAAAAAATTGTTTTTGATAAAAAAACAGAAGGAAGAACTGTACTAAAATCAGGACTTACTGAAAATGGGAATAAAGAATTATTTGAAGAGGCTTTAGAAAAACGCAGATATTTAACAGACAAATTATCTGGTGTAGATGATGAATTAGCTAATGTTGTTATTGAACAAGACTCTTTAGACAAAGTTTCTCCACAAGTTCTAGTTGATTCTTTACGCAGAATTACCCTGTCAAATAAAGGAGTACCTGTATTATTAGGTAGTTCATACAAAAACATTGGAGTTCAGTCTTTAATGGATAGTGTCATATTGTATTTACCAAGTCCTGATCACAATCAATACTCAAGATTATACAAATGTTTTGGTGATAATCTGTCTGCAAAAGTATTTAAAATAATACACGATAAGCAAAGGGGACCTATTACGTTTTTTAGAATCTACACAGGAAACATGAAAAAAGGTCAAAAAATTTATAACATTCAAAGAGATATAACTGAACAAGGTGGAAAATTGTATGCTGCCTATGCTGATGATTATGAAGAAATCTTAGAGATTGATTCCGGGAATATTGCTGCTCTGACAGGTTTAAAGCATACAATAACTGGTGATTTATTAACAAACAGTGCTTCAGTTACTGCTCGTGCTAAAAAGCAAATGGAAAGCAAAACATCATTTAGCACAGAAGAAATTGAAAAGGTGTTTTCTGTTGGAACAAATATACCGGATCCTGTTTTCTTTTGTTCCATAGAACCTCCTTCTTTGTCCTACACAAATGCCTTGGAAGAAGCTCTTCAAGAGTTGGAAAAAGAAGATCCAAGTCTCAGAGTTACTCAAGATTCTGAAACAGGTCAAACAATTTTAGCTGGTATGGGTGAATTGCATATTGACATAATAAAAGAAAGGATTCGTGGTGAATACAAAATTGATGTAGATCTAGGAGAACTACAAATTGCCTATAAAGAATCAATTGCTAAGGCACTAAAAAAGACACATACTGTTAAACATGAAATTGGCAAAACAAAACACGAGGTTTCTATAACTCTTTCACTAATACCGAATCATCCTGGGAAAGAACAATTAATTCTTGATAAATCAAAAGAAAGTGCTGCAAATTTAGTAAATATAGATCAAAGACTTTTATCTGCTATTAAGAAAGGGGTTAATTCTGCTTTTTTAAGTGGACCAAAACTAAGTTGTCCTCTTGTAAATGTTGTGGCAAAATTACATTGGTTAGAAATTAAGAAAGGAACTTCAGAATCAATTGTGACTGCTTCTGTATCTCAGTGCATCAAGAAAGTAAGTTAGATTTTTAGGATTAATATGAATTTTTCTATTTTTATGTAGTATATTTATAATAATACAGCGAAAATTGTTACATAATATATTTATATATTTTTAGTTGCTTCTTTAATTTTGTTTAGAGAACTGGTCATTATTCGATCAGTTTTTACAGCACTCACTTTTTTTTCTATTATTTCAGGATATCTGTACTTTCGAATTTTGTAGATAGAATGTAAAGTCTCTTTTTTTTCGTCTTTGATATCTGCACCAGCTTTCTTTTCATCAAAATGTAATCTTCCATGCAAATAATTATCACGCAAGAAGGTTCTTTTAATATCATTGACATCCATGATACTTGAATCTGAACCTCTAATATTTCTATAAACTTTGTTATTATCAGGAATTACATAAGGCTTAATTTTTGCCTTGCGTTTAAATTCAAGATAATCTTTAACTGATTTCAAAGAATGCTTGGAAAAAAATTCTTCTACAATTTTGTCAGATTTAGCTTGCAAATTTTTCAAAAACAATTTATTAAATCCATTCACAGGATGTAAAGTGTTGTCTTTGGATGTGATAGTACTTTTACCAGCTGTCTTTTTTGTTTGAGTTGCTCTTTCAACAGTTTTAATACCCCACTTTAACATATAGAGATCCAGAAAACCTTGATACAATGGTAAAGACATTTCATTTTCATCATAGTGTTTGTCAGTAAAGTATATTCTTCGAAGTCGACAACTAGCACAAATTTTTATTCGGGATAATGCATCAAACTCAGTTTCAAAAAGTTTGCTCAAGTGACGTAAATCTACTTCAAGTTTATTCCAGCTTGGTTCTAAAAGCAGGTGCAACCTAAGTGGTGCATTTTTATTGTGATTTTTTTTAGCTTCAGTATTTGAAAAATTAATAAGATGCCTAACATTATCTTTATCTATTACTTGAAGTGAAAAATGACATTGCGTGTGTGAATTTTTGAGGACCATCACGAGGAAGGGTAATTTGATATCAAGTACTTGGTGTGTTTCAGGCGGACACATGATCCATGTCTTTTGACAATTTGAATCTTCGACATCTTGAATTTCCAAAACCTTTGATTAAAAATATATATTTACTATTTATCCAAATGTATTTTTTGTTTACAAAATATAAATAACCTACATTTTCATTTAACTCTTCGTCAAATACTCTTCTGATAGAACCTGTTCTGGATTTGTGTTTGCTCCAGTACTCTAATGGTCTTTTGCTAACACTATAAAGTAGTGATAAATATCCACCCTGCATTCAGGATCCTTTTTAACTTTTTAACTTTCTATTTTAAAATCATAACTTGTAAATTTTGTTGTAAACCTAAAAATTAAATTTTGAAAATTTGTAGTTTATTAAAATGATTGAATTTTGATGTTCAAATGTTTTTCAAATGTATTACATTTCAAAGCATTCCAAAGATAAAAGTTTTTGTACAATAAAATATGTGAACAATGAAAAAAATCTTTTGTTTGTTATTTGCTAAAATATTTTAAAATAATTTGATCTTTAAATTTTACAGATATTGGAAGAAAGCGAAGCAGTGTTATTAGAACCAATTATGAATCTAGAAGTCGTCACGTCAGAAGAAGCGTCTTCAAGCGTCCTGGGAGATTTATCAAGAAAAAGAGCCGAAATAAAAAGTATAGACGTGAGAGCTCATAACAAAGTTATTTTGTGTCAAATTCCTCTATCAGAATTATTAGGATATGCAACACAATTGAGGATAATTTCATCTGGCAATGCTACATTTACAATGGAGTTCAGTCATTACAATGCAATGAGTGCTTATGATGAACAAAACGCTATAAAAAGAGTAACTGGTTTTTCATAAATATTGAAAATTTAATATTACTTGTAAATATATTAAAACTATTTATAAATTATTATTTATTTTGTTATGTAAATAAAAAGTATTAAATAATTTATATTGTGTTGATTATTTAAAGATTAATATAAAGCAATTTCAGAAATCGAAGGAAAAGTGGTTTGGAGAATAAAATAGTAAAAAATTAGTTTGTAGTTCCAAGGCCTTTTATTGGCTGTTTGAGTTAAAGAAAATATATTGCATCGTTGATGACTTATTATTACAATTTAGTTACACAATCATCAATTAATCTCGCAGCCGTGCACCGCGAGGCTCGATGTTCCCGCAAGTTTTCACTAAATTAAAAAGAGAAGAGATCGCTAGCGTTACTACAAAGAAACTTTTTGACTTTCGTTTCTTCTTTAATCTATACATACTTTTTTAAGGGATCATCGACGCGTCGCGGCACTTCTCGCATATATAAATATATTAATATTGCTCAAGGTCATGCAAAATTGTCGTACATTATAAAATATATATTTATATATATTATGTTTATGGAGGGATTAAACATTATACAATATTCATCGAGGCACGCAAACACTTTGGCTGCGTCATTATGACAAGAAAAATCGAAATAAGCCAAACGGACGCAATTGTCGCTCGCACTACCTATAAAATTGATTGCATTGAAAATATACTTTTCAAATCTGGATCTGTAAGATTGCACGCTAATAAACGAACGAAGCATTTTCTCTCCAACACGGGAGAAAGAAAAATCGATCGATCCGCTTGGCCATAGAAAATTGATTTACTTTCATCTGTGATTCCTTACAGGCTAGAGTAAACGTTCAGCTAAATTTGTCTCCTTAAAAATCTATCGGTTTATCGCGTCGTATTATCTAAAAATATAAAAATTCACTTATTTGAGAAATGACAATAATCTTACTCATATAACTACTTCGTTTCGATGCTCTTTATAAGAAATAGCGTAAAATTATTTTTTCTTCTACTTTTTATCACCTTACACAAAAAAGAGCTTTCTCGCGCTTACTCTGTCGAAGGTTCGCACAAAAGCCCCAATCTCTCTCGGCTAAAAAAATGTTACCTTCTCTCCAAGTCTAACAAATACAACTTTGAGAAAAATTTGCACAACGCTGTTACAAAAGACCTGATAAACACTGTTTCTCTTTTTTTAAAAAAACATCTTAAATTTAAAACTTCAAGTAACATCTTTATTACTCGTGTTCCAAAGTACAATACTGAAAAATTGACATGTTTACATTATTATCATCATGTATACGTCGTTATGCGTTCGCAAACATCTTTTTCCCTTACAAAAACAAGGCTATCGGACGCAGAGGCCGCTAAAAATTCTCGAGCACTTGATCCAAAGCGGAGCCCAGCAGCAGATCCGCTTTAGAAAAAAACGTAAAAACCGTCAGCGAAGCGGCGCGCTTTCGCGACTATGGCAACGTGTTTCTCCGCACTTGGGTGCTCATTATGCGCAGGGAGGCAAGGCGAGCACCCTGATGCTGCAGCAAAGAAGAGGGTAAGAAAGCTCATTCGGGGTCGGCTTCAAAGTCGACAAAGGCGTCTTCTTGGCGTCACAAGCTCACGAGCTTGGGTGGATTGGCGTCTGGCGAGCTGAGGTCGACGGCGGACATGTGATGATGGTTACCGGTGTTGTTGTTCCTCTGCTGACTTGAGCAGGAGGGCACGAGAGGAGTGGAGACGGGCGTCAAGCCAGTGCCGCCCTCCATCAGCGAGTCGAAGTTGAAGGGGATGCCGCTCGACGGGGTTGTGATGGGGATGCCGGCGACCTCGTTTGCCGTCTTCATGTACGACGGCGTCTCGACGGTTTTGAACTGCAGGCTGGACGGACGCGGCTTTGGCTCCGTGAAGATGGGCAGCGACGTCGGCCGCTGGTTGTTGTTGTCGAAGCCGACGGGCAGAGAGTTCGGTCTGTTGGGTCGCAACCCGTTCAGGCCGTCGTCGTGCTGCTGATGATGATGCTGCTGGTGGTGGTGCTTCTGCTGCTCGCAGGATAGATCGGAGAATTCTTCGGACTGAAGCTCGTTGTTGCTGTTTGGAGAGTTGCCGGAGATAATCGGCTTGACGTCGGGAGGAGACGAGGATTGTAGGCGGCATACTTGGCGGTGAGCTTCGAGCATGAATTCCAGTTCATCTTTTGTGCTCTGCAGCTGCTGGATTTCATCCTGCAGACTTTGTTTTTTCTGCTCCAAACCCTCGGTTTCCTGCAAGACGATAGAATATTCTTTAATCGGTTTTTGCAAAGGTTACGCCTGACGAAAATAACTTTATTTGTTTAAAAGAGACAGTGTGCTCCTATTATAAAGTGCTTTGAAACAAATATAATTATCTTAAGTGCTCTCGTTAGTGCATCTTCTAAGAAAACAATTTTATTTATGGCTAGCGTGTAATAGAAACCTTTACAGATAAATTTTATTTACTTTAAGTTAAGCTTACTGAGAAGACTCGAAATTACGTAATTGACAAGTAAAATGATTGTCGATACTTTTTTAAAACACTTCCAAGAATGCCGTCTGTTACGTAAGCTCATAAAGGATTCCATTTACACGCGACATTTTCAGCTGCCTTAACAATGTTTTTGCTCGCTGCAATAAGCATGAAAAGCTAAAGCTAAAGAATCTCACCTCAAGTAGGGCATTGGTATGGTCCATCCTCCTCTTTCGGCACCTGGCCGCGGCCATCTTATTGCGCTCCCTGCGTATCTGTCTCCTCTCCTCCTCCTCAGGACTCATGCCGACCGTCCTGGTTGGCCTTCTTCCACCCATGTTGCGCCTCGTGGTGGTCTGCTGGGGCTGAGCCTGTTGCTGTTGCTGCTGCTGCTGTTGTTGTTGCTGCTGCTGCTGCGGCTGCACCTGTTGCTGAACCGAGTGCTGCTGCTGCTGCTGTTGCTGTTGCGTCTGGGGCACCTCGAGCAGGATGCTGCTGTGCTCGTGGACCTGCGCCGAGTTGTTGTGGGTCTGCGCGGGCGTCGGCTGCGACGGTTCGATCAGCGGGGGCACGAAGCCGGCCTCGCGACTGTGCGACGCCGACTCGCTCGTGAACTCCAGGAAGGTCTGCTCGATCGAGCGCAGCGTCGTTGGCGTCAGCGTCGGCGTCGTGCGCGTCGGCACGCCGCTGTGCAGCCCGTCCAGAGATGAAACCAGCTGTAACAATCAAGGAAAGAGAGAAATTAAGATTTTTTTTTTTTCTTCAACTAGAGCTCTGTGACGCGAGCGAGCGCGATAACGGCATCCGCATTGTGTGTGTGCGCGAGTGATTTCGCGGCTAATTTTATCCTCCTTCGGTATTTCATGACGCAAGGAGACATGCAGTATAATTTTATACAAGTGGGGACGAAGCAGCTTGATAATCGAGATCATTTTTTAGTGTTATAAATTCCAATGAAAAAAGCTAATTCGATTGTAAAAAATGTTCTTATAATTCTAATAAACGTTTCTTCGAACTCTCCGCGGCAATGAAACAGGGGAAGGCACTCGAAACCAGAAATTATTCCATCGCTAAATTGAAAAAGCCGTCTATTGCATATTCAATACTCGAACGCAACTAAACTCAGACTCCACGTGATTTCCTAATATAAGCACCGCAGCACTAGGCGAGCGAAGCAACAACGAAGCGCGCTGCACAAAGAGCGCGCGCGCAAAAAAAAAAGAAAAAACAAGAAGCACGTGGCAAAGCTCAACATTGACTTTCCCGCCGCTGAAAAAAGGGTTGCCAGCGAAACCGCAGCGTCTTAATTGGCTCCTCTCTATATTTAGCCGAGCGCAATACAGATTTTCCCTCTCTCGCATCTTTAGCGCGGAGAGGAAAACATTTGCACGTGCGCGAATTAACCTTACCGAGGCACAACTGCGCAGCAGTCGGTCTTTTGTGCCGATTAAGGAAAACTCTGAATCTCAACGCGGGCCTTTATTAGAGAATAAAGGGTTTCGCGACGAGGAAATAAAGCGAGTCTCGTACAATTTTCCAGATACTTCTTCCATTGTCGGGCCGCTCGATGCCTCCAACTAAACTAAAGGCAATGGGGATCGGCGATATAAAAATATCCGCGATCCAAAGCCCGATAAGGCTCTCTTATCTTGGAACGAGGCGATAATACGGCTTGCTTTACAATCTGCCGTCATCGATATAATTGGCCGCGCCAATCTGCTGCTTTTTTCGTTTACTTTTGGCCGGCTCAAAAATTCAATCGCGCTGGAGCGTCGAAGATCGACGGTACGAACCCTGGCTCCCGTCGCTCCGAGGCCGAAAAGCCCGTGCGCATATGGACATGCGCGAAAGCGACCCTGACACTTTCAAAAGTGCAGCGTTTAAAAATATCGCTGATGCAGCCGCAGCGGCGGCGGCGCGCCGAGGGCTCGGGGACCGGCGAAATTTATCGGCTCGAGAGAGCGCGACAGTCCAAATCGGGCTGGCTGGAGAGAGCGAGAGAAAGAGAGAGAAACGAGGAGAGAAGGGTTTGTGAATTTAAAATTATAAATAAACGCGCTCCGTTGTTTTTCGAGTGGGCTGCCCCTGATCAAATATTATGTCAATCCGCGCGGATTGGACCAAGTTCAATGCGCCGATGATTCGCCGAGGAATCATGCCTTATTTTAGGCGCGCGACTCTATCCCCCTATAATTAGAACATAATTAAAGAAGCGTTCAACCTCCGCTATTTACCGATCGGCGCTCTAATTCATTGAAAAATCCGCCTACGACCCGAGAGCTCGACGCGCGTCATTCCGGGCGAGAGGATTTATCGCCTCGCTAAAAACCTCGGCATAATCTGGCTCGCCGGCGAACGGTTAACTCGAGCACGACGTCGGAGGAAAAGTCAAGGAACGAAGGCGCGAATGAAAACAAAAGGAGGCGGTACAGAGCACGATGACGGCGGCGGCGGCAGGTAAAGCAAAAACAAGCCGAGCGTCATCTCCCGATCGCGCATCGCGCCGGCCGAGTGTCATCGCTGAAAATATTCGGCCGGACGCCCACGCGTTTGGGAGCGAGCGGGCTCTTCTGCTTTTCGAGCCGGCGGGTCAACGGCTGACCGCGGGGCGAGAAAAGAGACGCGCTGTCTTTACCTTTCAATTGCGCCGCCTCGTCCGAGTCTTTATCTCCCGCCTCTCTCCGTTCTTACGGAAAATGTAGGCGACTCGGTCGGCCGTCGGCTGAAGAAGCAGCGGACGACGCTTGACGACTTGATCGAGCGGCGAAGACAGTAGCCGCTCTGTCTCTCGGTCGGACAAAGGTACGCAATAATCTGCGCAGCGCGCCGCCTCGATAAGCAGCAGCAGCAGCAGCAGCAGCAGCAGCGCTTCGCTCTTTGACCGGAGGGGGAGAGACCGCATCTCTCTCTCGCGCGCGA
>JAWWEM010000044.1:9138024-9148229 GCA_035582935.1 Ormyrus thymus
AAAAAAGAGAGAAGCGCTTGTCACGGCCGCTCGGCCAATTATCGTATTTTTCGGCACGAGGGTTGTACGACCTATAACATAAATTAGCGCAAGCTGAGCTGATACACTTTATTTCGGTAGCCCAATTAGATTTTATTTTTGTTTCGCTAGACCATCAGTCCCAGCGAGCAAATTACGAATTTCGCATAAAATTTCTTGATCAATTAAGAAACTCGAGACCATATTAATGCGGCGTTAAAAAAACGCTTGGATTTAATCAACGGAGCCGAAAGAGGCAGAGAAAGGAGAGAAAAAAAATGACGCGCCTCTCGCCCGGAATGAAAAGTAATTCCCGCGGCGCGGAGAAAACTCGTGAGGAAATTGTCGCCAATTTGCGGCGGCGAAGACTCGGGCTGCATTCCTCGCTCCTCTCGGCAGCGGGACACGAACGAATGATATCACCGCCGCGTGAGATTCGCGTGGACCGAGGCGCGCGGAGCGCCGGCCAGCGGCAGCAGCCTCTCTCTCTCTCTCTGTCTTATGTGCTCTCTCTCATTCAATTCCGCGCGCGACGCGGCGGTGCAGCGCGCGCGCGGCCGCGCTGTGTGAGAGAGCATTCAAGAGTTCAAGCGGCGTCTGCCTCGCGCGAAACCCTCCTAATTGAGACGGGGTTAACGAGCGTTAACTCCGCGCTTCCTGTCAGATTTAACTGCTTTCCTTCGTTCGTTTTCTTTTTTATGCTCCCGGGGATGAGCGGCGTTGTCGTCGTCGTCGTCGTCGTCGTCGTCGTCTGCTGTCCCCAATTGAGCGCCGTGTCAATGGTTTGCACTTCATTGATTGTCAAGGATTTTCTTGCCTTCAATGGGACGGCGACGATTTAATTGCTGTCTCTGCTTTTAATTACGGGGGCTTTCTCTTGCCCGCGCGGTTTCTTTTTTTTTCGTTTTCTAATATAATCGAGCGGGCAGGACGCGGAGTCGATTTAATTGTTGCCGATGACAAAATTAATTTCGCGTGCACCGAACATTGTGCTCGCCTCGATTCTGAGTCACGAGCAATTCTGCAACGTTCTCTCGCTTCCTGCTCGGTGTCGATAATCCGGGCTGTAAATCTCTCGCGTTTTTTCAAAATTAATTTTTACCGCGCCGATTTGCAAGCTGTTAAAGTTCGTCAGCCGAGCCAGTGCGAATCACAAGGTATTTATAGCCCCAACGGCATTCGCTTATTGGCAGCTAACGTTTTTTAAATTGATTTACGCCTCCTTAACAGTCCTCGGCTGCACACAAGTGCATTCTCGGAACTTGCTTAAATTTTTCATTTCCTGCGCCGAGCGCCGAGTCTAAAAATAGAGAGCCCGAAAGCCGTCCAACTACCTGGCTCGATGAAAAATTGCCCAAACTCCCGGCAAGTGCCGTACGATATCCGTACGATTCGGGGAAAGCGGGCTGATCCGACGCTTGCTCCCGACGGCGCAATCCCCTCGGCTCGTTGCATAACGCCGCCGCCGCGGCGGCTTCTTCTCGGAAGACCTTCGCGGGCACTTTGAACGCACCTGAGGCGCGCTTATCGCCGCTTCCGCCGATTTCCCGCGGCGCAAGCTCGAATCGGACGTAGCGCTTATCGGCTGTTTGCTCGGCTTGTCGTGATTCTTTTTCTTTTTCTTTCCATCGGAAAGAAGCGGAGAGACAAAGGATTTTTCCTTTCGGGTACACAGGAAGTGCGTGCTTCGGCGGAGTATTGTGTGCCCTCGCGTTTCCTACCTATTTATTTTTGCGAGAACGACTGATAGCAATTTAATCTTTGACGCAAGCTGACTTGCGAGCGTGCATGCTTTTAATTCGCGCTTACACTTTTCCCCGTTCGCGGCTGGTTCGTTTTTGTTTTTTTTTTTTTTTTTTTGAAATTACAAGCTGCTTCTGTTATTAGAGCAGTTATTAATTATAAGCGTTTCAGAGCAGAGCACGTTTTACCTAGAATTTTCAATTTTTAAAAAACCCTATTGTAAGAAGACATTTTTTTTAAAGAGCTTTTGATCATTTTAAAACAGGGTTATTTTTTCTTCAAAAGAAATTTTTCCCGATGATACATTGATAGCCATTTTTCAATTCCCTCAAAACTGCACGACGACAAAAGAAGTATAATTAGAGAGCACCGTAAGCCAAGAAACAAATCAGTCGCGGAAGGAAAAAGAGCGCCGCGGAGTCCGAAAAACGTGACTTTGGCGAGTCGCTGAAAAATCACGAGACCCCGACTGCAAACTCCTCTCCCCGCCCTCGCTTTGTTCGTCGGCGTCCGTAAAGTACGTGTCGCTTCTCGTCGCGAATTGATAAGTCCTCGTCTCGTGCGTGGCGAATCTCGAGCGATTGTGCGCGAGAAAAAGGAAAAGTCGAGCGCCGCGAATTATGATAAATCGTGCGAATGACATATATATATCTGGGGAAGCGAGGCGAAGGGCGCGGAAAAGCGCGCGGACGAAGAGCGACAGAAGTGCGCTCTCGGTAAGCGGTATATTTTTAGTGCTTAACGGGCTTTTTCGACTTCAGCGAGCCTCGAGAGAAATGTTGTTGCTTTGCAGGCGTCGCGCGCGAACAAAGGTTTCTTCGATAGCCTTGCGGATTATTTGTTAGCGTCATCTTGTTCTTTTAATATTTAAATTTCAAATGAAGTTATTGTTCGGCAAATTAAATACAATTAATGTTTCTCGCTTTTCGCATATCGGCAATCATTTTTCTGCGACTCTCGGAGATATTCGATTAGCATTTTGTGAATTCATTGCTCGACGGAACAAAAGAAACTAACGAAGGAGCTGTTAAGTCCAATTGCGTTACGTTTGACGTTACGTTTTGCTGAAATTACAGTGATATAACCGAGAAATTAGCAGACGGTATTATTATAGCAACTTTTACCCTTTAAATTGATTTTAATTGAGTTTAATAAAAGAAAACAGGCAAGGCGAGCCCGACGCGTCCATTAAAAAGGCTCGTTTTCACCCTCGGCCATTAAAACAAAATGTACGAAGCATATATAGTCAATAAACTTTTGCTCTTCGTCGAAATAAGTGCACGGTCATCGTCGCAAAGAGAGACACGGGGGTAATACTTTGCAGACTCGAACCTTCGTTTTTTACGACCATAAACTCCTTATCGTTGCCTTACAAAAAGCGGATTGAAAGGCACTAAAAAAAAAAAAAGAAACTCGACACCCTCGGGTACAAAAACTCTCCCTTTCTCTCTCTCTCGTTGTGACCGAAGCAGCGTTTTTCAGCTCCTAAACAAACAACAGCCCAGACGACACGGAAACTCGCCTGGCCGGCGTCTGTTTATACGAGAGCGAGCCGGACAATTTGCCCGACGTCACGAGCCGAGGATCACCGCCGAGAGAGAGAAGATGATCTCCGTGACGTAGCGTGCGCGCGCGCGAAACGAGTGGCACAGATTTCAGGCTCTCTCGTTCGATCTCGCTCAAGGCCGCGCGCGTACGAGTCGGAGCGTCATTCGAGCCAAGTTCGCCGATCGACCGGCGGATAAGGTCTTTCCTATTTTCGCGCAGTGCGGATCGGCCGAGGGCGAGGAGTTCGCGAAGGTGCCGATGTTGACTGATCTCCGGCGTTTGGAGGTTTTTTTTTTTTTAAGGTTTAATGCTTGATTCGGTGGATAGTGATTTTGGTAGAAAAATTTGATTTTGGTAAAGAGATAGGGGCGAATCGCACGTTGGAACGTGAAAATCAGTTTGACTATGGAAAAATGTAAAATTCAAATCTCACTTTCAATTCACGGAAATGTGCGTTAATCAGATTTGCAAGTCAAGCATGTTAATTTTTAGAATTTTCACGAACCATTGCCTAAAAAGACTGGCTGTGGTCTTTTTCAAAAATTTTGCAATAGAAATTTTAAATTTCACTAAAAACTACGACAATTAAGTTTCAAATAAAATTTAAACAATTTTACGCCCGGCTTCGTGTAATTAAATAATTGCAATGCTCGCAGACCCAAATGTTAATTGTGTTTACGTGCAGGAGCTACTAAGTCGCTTAATTTTCATACAGCACCAGCGAGCATTTCGATTGCGTCTTTCGAAAGATCATCGCGCCGAAATGTTTGAAACAAAAAAAAAAAGAAACGTGAAACAAAAAATGCATCCTTACCCCATTCTTTTCGTCCCCAAAGTCCCAGAGCAGGTCGCCGAGTCCCGTCGGCATCATCGACGGGTACATGATGTAAGCACTGGGGTCGTCAATTATCGAATCGTAAAAGCCCGCGTTCGGCACGCGCTGCGACATCTGTGGGCCGGCGGGCACTCCTGCGCCGTCAATCCCTTTATTCAAAACCGGCAAATTGAACTGAAAACCGGCGACCTCCAGCTTCGCGGCCGGCCGTCCGATCGGCAAATCAGTCTCAACCGAAGCCTCCGCACAAAGATCCCCGACACTGTGTCCCTTGTCACTAAAGTCCTGCCCCTCGAGCTTCGGCCAAAAGCTCTCCTTCCGTCACGGAGAGCGAAGCAAGAAGAGCGAGCGTCGGTGGCGCGCGGCGGGTGGCGACTGGCGGCTCCGCTTGTATCAGTAGTGAGCCGCGCTGCTTCGAGCATTGACTGAACAGAACAACGTGACTGGCCGAAAGCTATATAGTTACGCCGGCGCGCGCCGTCCCCCCACCCCGACGACGCGGAGACTCGGTCCCTCTCTCGCCCGCAACCACCGCACGAGTCTGACGTCACCGCCCCCTCCTCGGCTGATTGCCGATTCGTGCGATAGCCGCGCGGCTCTGCACTCCCCCCGGCCAATCGACGTGGAAAACGGAGAGGGAGCCGATGCAGTTTTTCGTACGCTCGGACGCGAGGCCTCGGCTTCGGCTTTGCTTAGAAACGCATTAGCGGAGCGGAGATCGATCTGTTTACTAATTTCACTGATACGCTCGGGGGGGAACGTTTTCGGTATCACGGGCAATTGGAAGATTTATGGCTTTTTAGGATTACGGCTCCGATCCTATCGATTTTTACGAATTTCACTTTTAGCGCTTTCGCAAGTAAAGCTGTTTTCCGATGACAATACTCGATGCTGAGTGAAAATGCGGATAATCGATATTTTGAAGCAAAAATTTCTTTTCCCGATATCTGTATCGAGAAGAGCTGTTTCGTGCGGAATAATGATCTTTCAAATGTGGCAAATGCCTATTTAAAATGATTAAAAAAATCATTCCAAAGTCATTTAAAAAAATCGAAATTCTCTTATCAGGGGGCAAAGTACGTGTCCCAATCCACTCGCTTGCCCAAACGCAGATTCCGACGGCGCGGCCGACGTCACGGCGGCCGATCGATGATGCAAATCCCCGAAACGAAGAGGAAAGAGAGCGACGAGCAGGCCGACCGGCCGGACTCCGACCTCAAGCCGCTTCCTTCCTTCCTCTCGCTCGGGCCGGACGTCTCGAGCTCCGCGTCCCCGCGGTTCGCCGAACTGACGCACGGAGAGTGTCTCCCCGCGGCGCGGCGTTCCGCGTACACACGTGGAAATTACGCGCGGTTGCGCAACCGCTCCTCGGCTCGGCGCGCTCTCGATTTTCGGGAGCGCGGAAATTCCGGGAGCTTTTGGCGAGAGGCGGCTTAGGTAATACCCGAGTTTTTACGAGAGATGCGGCTGCTTACGGCGCAGCTCGGGTTATTCTCGGTTCGTAGCCGCGTTTCGGAGGTTCGACGGGGCCGTGGAAATTGGAGCGGGCTGGAATGGGTAGCGAGGGGAGACGTTCGGAAACAAACTCCTTCGCTCGAGGTGTATTGTTGAATTATTTCATTCATAAGGCGATAGATAAAAGCAGGCGCGCGTACGATTGTTTATTCGCCGCTGCTAATATTGAGTCACGTTGGAAAAGTGTTTGATAAACCGTATTTTTATAGTTTAAAAAACGACAGATAATGTACTTTCATGCAGTAATTTAACTCGATAATATTTTTAATCGCTTGCAGAAAATAATGATGTAATCACTGAATTTTGACTGTAAATATTAATTTCATTTTTAATACACTAGACCTTGCACTATTTTGGTGTTAGCCGTACACGAACTTCTAATAATTTAAAATCTGTTTTTAATATTCGCTGTTTTAAAATAGTTTCTCAATTGTAAAAAGTACGCGTATTCACGGTATTTTTAAGCACTAATAATCTTTACAGAAAAAATTCTAAATCATTAAATAGTTTAATGCCGTTTTTTACCTGGAGGTTTGTCTTAAATTTGTCAACAAACAGAGAGAGTTGCGTAACTTGCAGCACGTCACGGCGAAACCATCGAAACTCGGCAAAATCAAAGCCGCCGCGAGCGAGAAAACACAGACAGGCGGTCCGCGCGTCAATACCTAATCGGTTAGCACAGCGCAGCGGGCGACTCTCGCAAGGTGGCCGCGCGCTTTTTTAAAAGGACGCGAGCGCTGCCAGCTGATTCTAAGAAGAGCCGCGCGACTTCTATTTCCGTCTAGGAATTCCCTTGAGAGGGCGACTCTCTCTCTCTCTCGGCGTGTCGAGCTTTGTTCCCGCGAGCGACGAACCCGCGGCCGAGCTTTTCTGCAAGTCCCTAACGATCCGAGAGCACTTTGTGCGATACCTATTTTCGGGGACTCGGGCTAAGTTTAGGAGGCTTTCCGAGGAGAGAGCGAGGCGGATTTGTGTATAGAGATTTTCGGCAGATGTAAGCTGAGTATCTGTTTTTGCATTTGACTCGAGAGGCTCGCAATGAGATTCCATCGAGTTGATTGTTTAAGAATTCAATACCCCTGCAGGTAGAAAATCCACCTTGATCGCCTCTCTTTTGACCATCATTCAATGTAATCAGAAAAATTATCGAGCCTCTTATTTAAGAAGGTAAGCAGAGGCTCACGGTAGATATTTAGGCCAAAAACACAGCGCGAACATCAAAGCCGCACAAAACCGAGATCCGATCGTGGCGCTCTGTTCTCCTGCAAATCGATCTCGTGTTGGATAATCTGCGCCGATAGAGGAGCCGATCGTATGTGCCAAGGAAACTATAGTTATTTATCCAAGGCAAAATACGGCTCTCGTTCTCTCTCTCTCTCTCTCTCTCAACTCATTCTTTCGCATCGACCACCGGCCTCTCTGTTTATGTAACTTACGATCCTCAGCTCCGCTCATCTCGAGTGGAGAGCACGTCTCTCCTTCCACACTTCGCTTTCGACGAGTCCATTTGAATATTATCTAGGAATTCCGAGCTCTTTAAATTGGCACGCGAGATAATGAGAAAAAAAAAAGTTTTCCTCGACGGTACTCGGGAGCGACAGATAAACAAACGCCAATTTGATTAAATGCTAACGTGAAAGTGGCTCGTATCGCGACGTCGCTTAATGGCTATTTTTGCCGGGGAAGCCCCGGCACTCGAGCTGCATCTGCGAGATAACAAAGACCGTGGCGCGGCCTCGTTTTTAACCCCGCCGATCGCCAACTTTTTAACAAAAGCGGCATTTAAAAGGGAAGCTAATTCAGGTAGAGATCTATTTGAGCAAATGCGATTTTTAAAACAAATTCGAGCCTCCGTTTAAGAAGTGATTTAGATAAGACCCGAGCTCCCGCCTCCTTCCGATATAAAATGACTCACAGAGCAATTTCTGCAGCCGAGCACAATTTCACCGAAAGGACACCGGCTATTGGAAAAAGTTGATCGAACGTGCCAGCAGCAGCGCGCTCCTCGAAGAAAGGCTGCTTCGTCCCGAGAAACTAAGCAATCTCCGCACAAATGATTGGAGAGCGCATACGCCGGACCTTCACGGAACGGCGGAGGCTCGATAATGTAGATTAGACCCGAGTCGGGGGCGAAACAGCCTGATTTACAACCTTGTTTTCACGTCTGGATCCTGCGGTGGAAGGAGGCTTGTTTACCTACGAACGCCGTGCGGCGCATGCGCGAGCGCTCTTGCCTTATACCTGCCTCCTTGCCTTACTCACTCGTCTCTCTCTTGGGCTACTGTGGCCCATCTCCTGCTGTTTGCTCCTTATTATGACATTCTCGGACGTAAACAGGTCGACTCGGGTTTCAGTTTCGAAGAGAAATGTTGCTTTCAACGTTTAATTAGGGTTGGCGCATTTTGGGCGAGGGGTATTCAATTTTTTTTTCAGGATGCGACAGCGAAGGCTGGAAAAACTTTGTGTGATTTTTCACCCTCGGATATGGAGTTCGTATTTTGATTTGTGATAAAGGATATTTACGACTTTGTTTTTCGAATTTTGAGACTTTGGAAGTACAGGATTAGGTGACTAAACTGCAGCCCTTAGCTCTCGTAAGTGTTTGTTCGAAGGAAACGTTTGCGCGTTTAGTATTACTGTCGCAGTCGTTAAATTGAAAAAAAAAACTCATAAACTTTACGATCCTAATAAAAACTTTTTCGAGCAGATAAAACTTCTCTTAATATAACGCAATAAATTTTTCCTACAATAACAAATAAAAATCGAACAAAAAAGCCGATTGTCCGCCGCCGAAATCAACGTTCGCGCTCTGGCATTGCGCGCAATCAATAAAAATCGCGCCATCGTCGGGTAAAAGTTGCAGAGCCTCGCTGCAGCGGCGACGAAGGACAATCGGGGTCAGTCTTCAGTAAGAGTCTCTTTGCGTATGCACATAATATGCTAAGCAGTCGGCGACGGCGCATTTTGCGGTGGCTTCGCGCCGCTTTTGTCCCCGCAGGCCCGATTGTCACTCCCGCGGACAAAGGAGGACGTCTTTTCGTTGTTTTTTTTTTTTGTTGCTTTTTTTTTTAATATAAAGAGGTTCCTCGGAACGGCGGAACTCTCGCCGGGGGTTAATCGAATGTTTGTGGGTGACGCCGACGCGATGCGCATCTTAAGGACCTGCTTATTTGCCCGCGGCTCTGGGTTATACCGGCCCGGGCGTTTCTGCGAACGAGATAATCAATGCCGATTGTCGGCTTGATAATTAATCGGCGCGGCGGGAAAGCGAGCCGAGTATTATCGAGCCGCTTGATAAAATTATGAAAGTTTGCCGATTTACGGCTCGAACTAATTTGGAAAGAGAATGAGGTTAGTTCCTTGACTGGGGAAAGGAAACGCTCCGGGACTACTTAAAGTTTGATAAAGATTGTTAAGGCATTTTTCTAAGCGATTAAATAAAGCTTGCTCGTTTATGGAAATTTTGAATTAAAAACTCATTTTTCTTACCGCATCTTTGTCGTTATGCATCTTTCTAAGAACTACTTCTAAATCCATGTTTTCATAATTGGTTAGACAGATTACGTTACGAATTACGTACAATTATAGGCATGTTGTTAAAGCCTATATAATCTGTCTTATCTTGAGGACGAAATCTAAAAAGGAAAATTATTTGTATCTTAATAAAAGAGTTGCTTTGAATTTTTTTTTAAAATCTTTTTGTTTTTCTTTAATCGTTATGATAAATTAATCAAAATATTTTTAAAATAAACTTTGTCCAGCGAGGAAAAGGAATTTCATGTGTTATTTAAATTAAAATGATAAAAATATATGAGATTAAATTTTATCTTATAAAAGTGGAATGTAGTTCGGGGCTTCCCTGGCAACAAATAATTACTTTATATACGTAGTATATGACGGTTCCATCAAAGTTTTTATATCTTAAAATCGTCGCAACGAAACAATTTAATCTGAAGCCGTACCCATTTTTGCTTGGACGCTCGGAATTTCAGCGCAAAAATTATTTTTGATAATAATCTCGGCCAGAACCTTGAAAAAAAATCAAATTATCCGTTGGTGGAGGCAAAGCTGAAGTAAATAATTTAATTAACTTTGTTTCTCTTAATAAAACGATGACAGCAAAACGAAAGAAAAATAAGAATTCTCCCTCTCATAAGAGAGAGAGAGAGAGAGAGGTTTTAACGCGCTTCCTGCACTCAACAATATTAAAAACTTCCCAATTGTCCGCTTTCTTAATAAAGTCCGTCACGATCGTCGCAGCAAAACTCCCAACAAAAGAAAAGTTTTCGGGCGGCTCGGTATTCAAGCGACGGCCGAGCGGAGGCGGAAATGTTGCCGGATTACACGAAGGAAGAAAAGCCCCCGCCGAAGATAATACTTTTATCGCGCATATAATACTCTCTCCTCCTCGTCTCCGCCCCTCATCCCCCTTCTTCGTCGCGAAGGTTTGAAGAAAAAACGAGCGCAAGGGAGAGGGAGAGAGAGAGAGAGAGAGAGAGAGAGAGAGAGAGCGAGAGAGAGAGAGAGAGAGAGAGAGAGAGAGAGA
>JAWWEM010000044.1:9153557-9181541 GCA_035582935.1 Ormyrus thymus
TCATTGAGAAAGATTGTTTCTTTAGTCAAGAAATTAAAAAAAATAAAAAAATACTGCAAACCAGGGTAGGGTAGGTGTCCTGTCGCCTATACCTATTATCGATTTTTCAATCGAAATACCGAAAACATATGTGCGCAGACCTTTACGGGAATCCGATCCAGTTTAAGAGCGCACCGCGCTATCTCGCAGTCGGTCCTTAGCGGAGAGCAGTCTTACATAATCCTCGAAACGAGGCGGTGGCAGCCTCTGGGGTCGAATATCCCGCTGAACATCGGCGTCTGAAACCGCGCGCGACACACATATCCTCCTAGACTCGGGAGGCGCGCGACTATGCAAATGAGCCCCTTCTACGCTGCCTCGGTCTCTCGTCGCACATGGGATCGCGAAACCGCTTTATAAGGACACCTGCGGGCGTCGCGAAAAAATGTACTCACGCTATTGGAGGGCGCGTAGGTATTGGCGATGCTGGAGAGAAAGTCTTGGCTGACCCGGGAGCTCTGGGAGGCGGCGCTGTCGCTGGAGACGCTGCTCGAGCTGTCGTAGAGCACGTCCGGCACGTCCAGCTTCATGTTTCGATTCCAGGAATGTTCGGGAGCAAAAACAAGCGGCAGAACCAACAAACAAACAACACTGCGCGGAGTCGGCGATATAGGTTATGTGCGCGATTCCCCTCTGGCTCGCGCGACGCGGATGACGTCTGCGGATGGCCTCTTCTCGGAAAAGCTCCGCTCGCGCTCTCCGATAAGTGTCCGTGAGCTGGCGGGAGGAGGGAGCGGCGCAGCCACTCTCCTCTCTCTGGATCCTGGACGTTTACCTCTTGGCTGCACTGCTGCTGCCTGCTGCTGCTGCTGCTGCCGCTGCTATTCCGTTGCGGATGCAAAACAAGGTGCGCTGAGCTGCTGGCGGGGAAGGCTCTTTCTCGAAAAGCGCGTTAAAACTAAGCCCGCTGACTTGGCCGATGAGTCACGCCTGACGGGGGAATACCTCGAGGCGGCGCGCCAACCACACACGCACGCTGCCCCCTCGTTCCCTCGCGGCCGTGTGTGCGTGCGAGCGCCTTCTCTGTTTTTAGGTTAGCCGAGAGCACGGGGGGAACGAGGACGGAGAGAGCGCGAGGCGAAAGCGTACGAGCGGAGGCGAGACGAGACGAAGCCGCATGATGTCACGGGCTATATATAAAGCGCGAGCGAAAGCAGCCAATCGCCGGGCACACGTGCTGGCCGACTGCTCCCGCGCGAGCTTTGAAAAGCGGGACACTTGTGCGACGCCGCGGGCTGGCAGGTGCCCTTTCGTGTATCGCGGCAGCTTCCGCTCGTAGGAAAAGGGAGCGCTTCGCTCTTTCGAATTTGCTTGCAGGAGCATAAACAAGGTTGATAGTTGGCTTTGTTTTTAATAAACGTCTTGCCGAATTTCTCTGTTACTAAAAAGAACAGTAAATCCGTCTATTTTAAGAGCGCATTAGGACTGCAGCATAAAAAATAATCTTAAACCTAGTTTCAGGTTGTAAAAATTTGGCCTAAGTAATGTAATTTTAGTTTATGAATGCTCGGTTGCATCATTTTACGTCCCTCGTAATAACAGTAATTGAAAATTTCGAATAGCTGAATTGCATGTTTTTTTGTCTAATAATTATGAAGTAAACGATAAGAATAGCACACTCGATTTTACGCGCTTATCTGCTCATAACGTATTTAGCGCCGGCTGATAACTTTATTAAATTCCGCAAGTTTCAAAACAGGTGTCAAAAAGAATCGGAGCTAATTCTGAACTCGTTGCGGAAATTATTGGTAAATAAAGGCAAATAACGCGACACTCGCTTATTTAATATCACAATTATAAGAGGGAAATAAGTTCCAATAAATGTTTTATTGTTCCGCACTCGAGCGCGTAACATTTAAAACTAGACATTTACGCGCTACACTCGAATCGCATATGAGATCCGTATCTTTTATTATCACACTTACGCTATTATTTTTGCACCGGCACACGGCCGCGTAATTACCGTAATGAAATCATTTCTATATCAGAGCTGAGCTCCAATCTAGCACACAGCCAAATATACTGTACACCAATTCGATCTTATTTAAATTTATTAAATCTATATCAGCTTATTCACTGCATTCTTAATGGGATTGACTCAATCTTTATCAATCGCTGCTTGTAAATCCTACTCCGTCATCTGTCCAATTACGCACTGACACTCGTATTTTAATAAATTTTGTTATGGCCCCATTTCGAGATGACATACCATAACATTATCAAGCTCCAGAAAATTTCCTCCTTTTTTTTTTTAAGCTAAAAATAAAAGTTGCCTGCATTAACTTTCCCCGACAGTGAACAAAACTAATGGTCCCGGCCTTAATCCCCAACGGCCATCCCCGCGGCACCCTACTACGTAAAACCCACCCTCCGCAATCAGCGTTGAAGCTTCATAAATTCCATTACCGCGCGCGAAAGAGCCCGTCGCGCCCCGCGAGCAGCCCGCGCCGTCCTCTCCTCGCGGGCAGCGCGCTCGAGTCCCGCGAGCACCCCCGCTCCGGCATCAGTCGAGCAATTAAAGCGAGCGGTGCGCGAGATTTCGAGAGGAGGAGGAGAGAGGACCGGGAACCGGCCGGCCGGCGCTTCCACGAACCGGCGACTGAGTCACCGGGCCTCGTGGGCGGGAGAGGCAGAGGAGCGCGCTGACTCACCCGCCTGCTATGCCGAGACTGCACTCTCTCTCTCTCCCGCCTCGCGCGCTACCTCACTTTTTTCGCCTACCTGTTGAGGGCAGACGCCGGGAAACACGTGCCGGGGGGGCTCGGGCCGCTCGCGCGAGGAAGGTGGATAGGACTGCCTTCTCGCCTTTCGGGAGGACGGGTGTGACCCGTGACTCGAGCGGGAATTCGAGTCTTCGACGCTGCTTCTGCGTACGCTAGATTAGGCATTGTTAAGTTTCGAGTGATTTACGACCGCGCGGGAGCAGTTTTAGCGATTTGAAAATTGCTCTGGCTTTATTTATAACGATGAACTGTAACTGGTAGTAAAGTGAGCATTTTTTTTTTCTTCGGGAAATTATACACCTGAGCGGCCTGTTTAATGTTGTAAATAAGTTATTAGTTGCGCTCATGTGCACAATTTTGATTTATTACACGTTCACGTGAAGTTTAGTACTTAAAAATTATTGTAAACAGATTTTTATAATAATATAATTAATATTTACGTGTATAATACTTTTATATTTTATGTGTTTATAATTTTATGTTTTTAACCTTCTAATGAATGGTGATTTCATTGAAAATATTTATTCTTTTTCTAAAAACATTGTCAAGATATTCGTGAAAACATTGATATAAGAATAAAAGACCTTGAAATTCTCGCACTGATAATGCCTCGGCTCAGCTGCGCTACTTTCTGCAAAAGAAAGAAATTTCCCCGCGGAATAAGTACAATAACTTCAAAAAAAAAAAAAAAAAAAAACGAACGAAAGAACGAAGAAAAGCTGCGCTCGAAGTCAGAAAGATCATTTCCCCGCGAGACGTGCACTCGGCCAATGCTCGCAGTTTTTCCACAACTATTTAATCCCGCAGACTCGCATCCGAAAGTAGCCCGCGACCTCCCGCTTCTAATAACGGCTCGAGCCCTCGCATCAAACAAAAAAGCGCGCGATCCGCATCGCCGGAGAATCCAGGCATCCACGCGTATAAATCAACTCGGCAAACCGGGTCGATCGTCGAGGAGAAAAAAATCCGCTTCTGAATTAGCCTCCCCCCCCCACCCCCTCGCCGCGCAATTAGCGGCTAAAAATAAAGATCCCCTAAGGAGGCATGCACCACATCTCTCGAGGATCTCTCCGCGAGCGGGAAATCGCATCCGCGATCGAATTCGCGCCGCCGCCGCCGCCGCGGCCTTGAGCCAGCTTCTCTCTCCGGCCAAGGACGAGCTGCCGCCGCTGCTTCGGGAAAACTGGCGCAAGGAATGTCATTAACACGAGCGCGCCCTTGGGGACGCCGAGCTTTTCAGGGGTGCTCGCGATTTTCGCCCAAGGATGCGCACGAGCAAGGATAGTGACATTTTTGAATTTAATCATTTTCGCGGAGAGTTTTTTTTTTTTCTCTTTTTTTGAGCGGTCAGCTGCAAGGTTGAGATCGATCGAAGGATGTTAAGGTTTCGGAGCCGCTGGAGGTTGGTATAGGAGTGGGAGCCGAAAATATCTTTTTATCGCTTGATAAACTCTCTGGGTTCGCATGTAAGTTATGGTTAAATCTTTTTCTCCTTCTTTTTATTATAGTTATGAATAGGAAAGTATAAAGAAATCCGTTGTTTTAAAATAACATTTTATTAACTGCAGCAGCTTACATATACAGTTTAACATTTGAACGATTAAATGAAATCATGAATTAAAGATCTGTCGGATGGCGCGAAAAATTCTATTATGAAAACTGCGCATGCTGAAATACTTCCGAAAGAAAATATAATCAAAAGTTGAAGGTTTACAAGGCGAGTATTAAAATCTTTCCACTTTACGACTTGAATTTGACGAAACTTCTTTTTGCCCACCTTCGAAACTCGATGCTCGACCATTTTCTGCAAAGTGGCGTCGAACTTCTCGACGAAAGGCGATCCAAGTTCGTACACCAACGCTTGTGCCATCAAAGCTGCTTTGACATCGGTAAGCTCAATCAGCCGGTCCCCGTTCGCCTTTTTATATTTTTTCCCGTACGCTTTTCCTTCCTTTCTAACGACGAAGCACAAGACCTCCTCCTCGGCCTTTAACAAATTCAAGCAATAGTCGGGCGTATCGTGCAAAATAATTTTCGACCTGAGCCGACCGAGGTACTTGTCGCTGTCGTTGAACAATACTTGAAAAAAGTGTCGAACGGCGTAGGGCTGCAGTCCGGAGTTAAGTATATCCTCGAAAGTTGTCATAGGCGGATCGGTCGTCGGGACTATACTGCCAGTCATATAAGCAATTATATCGGGTGAGTAAAACATTGATATTACAGCTACGGAACAAATCACTATCCTGACGGATGATTTGTGCGAAATGTGCCTGGCTGGCTGTCCCAGCAGAAGTTGCGCAATATTAGCGAACGGAACGTTGATTGGAAGAATCGAACGATTGACCAAATACATAATAAGCGAGATGACGAGAAGAGTCAAGACCGAGGGGAGAAGCGGCGTGAACGACATTCGCATTTTTTCCGTGTCCTTGGCTAAAACCATAGCGCCGTACTGTTTGAAGCCTATTATTCTGCCTATTGTAAAGTTGCTGAAAACGAAAGATTCGGTTATGAATTCATTTATCGGAATTAAGTTAATTTTCGAGGATTCGAGCAGTTCGTAGGCTGTTTTAAAACTGAACTCCGATGACTCATCGGCTACAATGTTTAATTTGAATTTTAAAGCAAACGACAAAAATTTGACCGTCGAGTGGCCTGCACCGCCGTATTTCCACTCGTTACCAACTTTTTTCCTAGTCATGTACACCTCGGAGTCAATAAATGTCGTGTTTACAACGCAACCGCTCATATTTGCGAGTTTGTCAGGGAAAATAATTGCTTTTGAAGTGTACGGTTCGCGATGATAAATCCCTGTGCACGGATTGTAATTGAAGATTTCTGGATTATCGGGTAACTTTATAACCGTGAAATCCAAAAACTTTTTACTCCATGCGTAATTTAGAACTAAATTAATTTCAGGTACAGAAGTGGAGATTTCATTGAGAACCAATAATGACTTTGGTCGCGCTGATTTACGAAACGTTTCAGAATAAAAATCCACTATACAGTAGAGCTCTTCTAACTGGAAGTCTTTTTGAAGGATCAGTAGTAAATTTGATTTCTTCGGCGTATAAATCTTTACTGGGTCGACAATTGAATGCAGTTCATTTAAATTTAAAACAGCAGCAGGAATTTGTGATAATGCCTGTTTAAGAATGAATGCGTTGCTTTTTGTTAACCTTTTTAAGTTGTCAGTAATAATTGTTAGTTGATATTTTGTTTCACGTTTAATATGTTCAAGAACAATGTTTATAGCAACATTATCTGCGGTTATCACGTAGTGGATTGTATAAACACTGATAACTAATAAATAATAAATATATTTGGACATTTCGCACCGCGCAGCAAGCAGTGATATATTTTTTTGTCAACACAGCTTACAGCCCGACGAAAAATACAAGAATCGAAAGCTAAACATTTCAATATAGTTGAGCAAACTTTATTCCGTTCGTCGCAAACGTTAATCAATAGTAATTGTCATTTGAGCAATATTTAATGCTAACAACTGCACAAGTTGGCGCAAATATTATAAATAGACCGAACTGTTTAATAACTCGTGCGTTAACAATCAAAGCATAAGTACCGCTGCAATTTGCAAAATTAGTTACAACAATTTCGAACAATTCGCTTCGAAAACACGTCGTAAAAGAAAACAACTCGCCAATCTAAGATATTATCCCGCCAGGAAATCAATTCCCGTATTCCAGCTCAACCAGCAACCCTCGTCAGCTTTACGTAATTTGGAAACGCAACGGTTCATTCCCACGAGCGATCCTGTACATACACACCGAGCAGGCAGGCCTTACTTTTCTAGACGGAGAGAGAGAGAGAGAGAGAAAAGCAGGCGGCGCGCAGAACCGACACAAAGAAAAGCGCCGCCGGAGGAATGTCATTGCCGCGCGCGCACTTGTTTACGTGCACTTACGCGATGCTCTCGAGGAAATGTAGGGTATCCTTGGGCGAGTCGAGGTTCCCTCCTTGCCTGCCTCTGAGAAAAAGAAGCACGTAAGAGCGCCGCGTTGAAAGCAAAAAAAAAAAAAAAATGGAAGAAAAGTAGCGCCGAGAGCTTAGGCGCTTTGTGTTTCTCTGATTGCGGGCCCTGATAACGCCGTGCGTGGCTTGCATCTTTCTACTGTGCTGCTTTATTGACGCTATGCAAATTGCGAGGGATGTGTTTTCTATTTTTTTTTCTTTCTAGAGTAGGATAATTGATAGGGGATACGTTAGATATATTTGAGGTGGGATGTTTACATTTGATAATTTAATTGATTGATGAGTATCTGATTAAATACTCTCCCTTCTTTTTTTTCTATAACAATACAGATAAAACGTTTACTAAAGAGATTAGATTGGAAGTTCGGTTTTTTAAATTATGAACTTGTATTTTTAATTGCGAATAGAGCCGTTCCCATGTTTTACGCGACCGAAAAAGGAGAAATTAAGAACGTTCTCTATTCCCCAGTTATCTTATCGATTTGCAGAGACGGATAAGCGAGGCAACGTAATGCGAAAAATCTGGCCTTCAGATTTATGCGTTGCGCAAAAATTCTTTTAAAAAAAATATATGTTCCTTAAATCTATTTCATGAAAGTGTTTTATCGGCGACGGAACTTGTGCATACTTTTATTGATGACATAATGCAAAGCCACACTAATATCGATAAATGGAATGTGCCTGTTCGGAAAAATGATAAAACGTAGGAACTTAAAATGTATAAACAAGCTGCTTAGAATAAAATATTTGTACGATTAAGTAATGGCGTTTCGTTTCAATTTATTCATACTAAGAATTGGTAGCTTACTTCGTTTTCTAAAAAAGTCCGCAACGTAAACAGTTCGTGGCAAAACGAAAATACGTGACAAATAAATATAAATTTTATTATTTATTCCTAAAAGCGTCTTAAATTCGAAGTTTCTCGATAAAGTGCCAAATATATTAAAGTTGAAAAAAAGCATCTTTTTACACAAACACTTCAAAGAAATTGTAGTTCCATAAAATAACACTTTGGAATTCCCTTCGCGCAGCCAACACAGGAACAAAAAACTTTGCAAAACTATTGCAAGCGATAGAATTGGAGAGAAGTAGCACGAGTTCTGCCAGCTCCCACGTGAGAAACTCCTTGCTAATATAAGAAAAAAAGGAGTTTCTTTCTCTTGTTGAATATTATTGAAAAATCGTCGAGAGCATGTACGAGCACGTGATCTCGCGCTCATTACGTCATTAATTCGCGAGCAGAACGATAAATTCGCGCTCTCGCTCTGAGAAAATGCACGCGCAGATAACGGAACCAAGGAGCACAATCCGCCGCGCGCAGGCGTTCCGGACCAATGGAAATTAATTAAAATCCCGATCTTTCCAGAAATTTCACTTAATTTCCCGCCAGCTCGCGGCAGCCAGCATGAATTATTCCGCGATTGAAAAATACAAGCTACACCAGGCAAAAGTCCGCAGCTGCGCGACGGCGAAAGAGCGCAAAGCGGGGAAAAATCCAGCGATTATCATAAGTGCTCTTTCTCCGCGCGCGTACACAAAGAAAGCAGCGGCGATCGACCGCGGGGGGGAAAAAAGCAAGCTGAGGTCATTTTTCTCGAGGTGTCCCCGCCTAGGTGTACACGCGCGGCTTTTATGTAAGCGAATAACTCGCGGCGCTCGCGTTTTATGTAAATGCTGAATAAAGTGTACCGCCGCGGCGGGTCGACGCGCTTTCTCACAGCGGCGGCAGCTGCGGCCCCCCCGAATCGGCCCGATGCAAAACTGCGTGCTGCTTAGCGCTCTTTTAAGGAGTGTCTCTGCGCGGCGCGTATCGAATGCGATTTCGTTGAGTTATTGCCGCCGCCGCCGCCGTGGAGTTTGAAGCTCGCGCGCTTGTTTTTTGCCGGCAGGATAAATGTTTTGAGATTTATAGTGGACGGTGTGCGGCGTGTTTTGTTTTGAGATTACGGCTGCTGGAATTACAAGTATTATCTGCCAAGCTTGTATTAAAGAAGAATGCTTGCAATGATAGCTGCGCAGAAATACGTTTCGCGCATCTGATATTGAATGATGATTCAGAAGTTTCATACAATGTTTGATTGAAACTTTATTAGATGATTTATAATGAAGTTCCGATACATTAGAATACATTAGTGGCGTTGTACAAAAATATATAAGTACATAAATTCAACTTTTTAGATTAGATTAAAATTGTGCTGAATTTGACCTAATATCAATATCTTTCGGTACGTAATTACGTTTTTTCCTTCTGCAATGATTCATCTTGATACGATTGAATATATTGAAATGCGGCACTACGTTAAAAGTGAAAAAAGATTCAAAAAAGTTTTATTCAAAAGAGATTTATTACGTTGCAAAAAAATTTGCGTCATACAAAAGAGATCTGGTATCAATTAAACGTATTAACAACCACACAGTGTTGAAAAATGTACGATAAAAAATGAAATAATTGTAGCATTGAAAAGAGCAGCTACCCATGCGTACTTTTTCCCAAAACAAAAATAAAATTGTTAAAAAAACAAGTCTGACTCGAAAAAAGAATGAAAAAAAAAAACTTCCCCGCAACAAATTGATCTTAAAAAGAACGGGAACTCGAGCAGCCCTCGTAAAAACGCAAGACTATTAAAGACAGCGCGCACAAAGTAAGGCCGAACCCTCTCCCCAGCCAGAGGGAAGCACAATATCTCGAGCCGCAAGCCGGCAATATTCGCCGAGCGAATTCCGTGTCGGCACGAGCTCCTTCCCCGGCGCTTCGAGCGAACCCCCTCGGCCAGGGTAGATAACTCATGTCCTCTCCCTCGCGCGGCTTTTACAGCGCCGCGAGCGCGCGCAGGGGCGGCCTGCTTTATCGCCGCCGGGGGCCGCGACCCCCCGCGCGCGCGCGCGCATACTTCACGCAATAAAACCAAAAGCCCCCGGGGCGGAGAAAAAAGAAAGAAACGGAGGAGCGATAGCGCAAAAATGACTCAACTCCTCGGCCGCCGCCCCCGAAGCTCGCTCGCGAGGGAAACGCCGCACGTGCGCGCGGGAGAGCCCGCGAGTCCGGGAGAGAAGGGATATTTTCGCCGGGATAAGGAGTTCCCGAGCGGCTTGTTTATTTGGCCAGGTGCGCGAGCTCGTGTGATTCAGTTTGGCTTTGTCGTTTCGGAGCTCGCCGCGAAAGATTGCCGGCGAGCCCCGGCAATTCATACTGGAGCGAGGCTGATTCGGAAGCTTGTTTTTTTCTTCCGCGTCGATTGATTTTCGGAGGGATGCACGTGGAATGGAATTATGCAACGTCGTGATTTCGATTCTCGAAAGACGAGATTGTTTTCCTTTTTGCAAAAATCAAGTTTTCAGAGTAAAATAACGTAATGAAACCAGACGAGCGCGAATAAATTAATATCGCACTGTGCTTAAGAGAATAACAAGTAGATATTTCAAATTTTTTTTATTAAAGCTGACAACGTCAGAACTTTACTCCTGATTTCATGAATTGAATAAAAACAGAATCAAGTAATTTCTAATTAGCAAATTTCTTTGTCATGGACGTCATAACCCACTAAAAATTATAAACATTTGATACGTAGAGAACACTTTGAATTTAAAAAAATGAACATCAAATTAATTACTTCCGACTTTAAACCAATTTTAAAATTACTTAGAAATAACTTAAAAATACCAAGAATTTGAATAAAAAAAAATTTCAAATTTAAATTATTCTTATTGCGCGATTGTATATATCCACATACATTACATCAGAGGAAACCTTAACTGAAACCATAAAAATTATGGAAATCAAAGGTCTGAAATAGAAGCCTCGAGACATTACTTCATCGCCGATTCCAGACCGCGCTCCTCGGCGCGGCAGCCAAAGATCGGCGCACTCTCGTAAATTGAGCGAATCGCGAGCCGTAAATTCAGGCGCGCGGAGAAATATCGCGCCGCCTGGCCCTGAGAAATTACACGGGGATACACTTAGGCTCGGCCGCTCGAATCGGTGAACTTCGCCGTCGGATTTGCAGCTTTCGTAATTAATGCACCCGAGGGGAGAGAGGACGGCGCTTTGTATTCCGCCGCGCGACATTCAATTTGCAAAGCGAGAGAGAGAGAGAGAGAGGCTCTCGCGGGGGAAAAATTTAAGGAAGGATATAAAACTGAGCGTTTTATTGCGCCGTGCGAGTATAAAGTGCGAGCTTTATTCGAAGCTCTTATCCGGCGCTTAATTCTGAGCTGCTCGAGCCATTTTTATTTAAAACTCCTCTTCAAACATTGATGCGACGTTCTTCCGAATAGGTATGCAGCGTACAGTCCTTTGTCTTCTCTTCGGCGAGATATTACTGCTTCGACTGCGAAGAGCAGTCGACTTATTTTTACCCTCGATTACGCAATAAGGCTCGCCTTGACGACACCGAGGCTATTCGGCGCGCACTGCACCGTAAAAGGGCGCGCTTCGAGCACGGGAAATAAAAGGATCGCCAGATAACGGAAACGAGCCTTATCTCGAGCCGAACATCTCTCTTTCACAAGAGAGCACGGAGAGCTCGCACGTGTCGCCGGGCACCCCCGGCTGCGCGCCCACGATTTAGATAAAGCCGAAGAAAGGAAAGCGCCTCCCGATTTCCCGATTCCCCGCCCGAGCCGCTCGTATTCAAGGAAAACGACTGGGGCACAATGGGAAGCGTCCCTTTTTCATTTTCCGATTGTTCGACGCGATGCGGTCCATTGTATGCAAAGCACGAGCCGCGCGACGAGAGTTGTCGTATTAATTAATATTCTCGGCAGAGACGCGAGGTAAATTGGACGTTGAAATCTTTGCGATTCTCGATTTACACGGGTTCCGGGTTTTTCTCCATTTTCTTAATTACTCTTTTTCCGTTGTGATGCAAGCGGTTAACTTTAGGAAGCTTGGATAGTAATTTTTAACGCGAATCAGAAACAAGAAGTTCAAGAGAAATATAATTCAACAAAAGCGAAATGTTATAATAATTAATCTTAATTCTTAGACAAATTGAGATAAAGAAATGTTATTATGTATGAAGTGAAAAAAGAAATATAAATGTTGAAACTATAACAATAATTTTTATTTTTAAGGTTCTAAAAAAATATGTTTTAATACTTACACTGCAGTGTATAAAGACGTTGCGCGTTATAAATTGACGCAGAAGAAAAAATTAAACTTTGACAATGAACTCTTCAACAAAGGCCTTAAAATTATTTTTCATTTAAATGAAAATATTTCCAATAAAAATAAAAACAACATCAATGAAAGTTTTAAGGATGAAAACAATGTTTAAAGCTCAAGCTCACGCACTTAGACAGTTTGCAAATAAACTCGTTTCACGATACACAAGTCTTTGTAGCAGAAAAAAAAATCCCAGGATTTCATCACTCTCGGCCGCAAAGTAAACTCGGCTTTGCGGATAAAACAAAGGAAGAAGCGATAAAGACGGAAATCGGCCAAGCGAGAATAAAGGAGTGCGCGAAATCAAAGCTCGCATGTATATATATATATATATATATATATGTATATATACACGCACAAAGGATTCGAATCTAATTGGTGCGATGCGATTGTTATCGCGAATTAGTCACGCGACGCCTTATCAGCTTGCTGCACATGAGTAACATTTTGCCGCGGCGCGCGAAAAACCGTCTCCGCAGCTTTGCGAATAACTATAAACCAAGCGCTCGAGATAAGCGCGCCAAAACTGTTTTTTCTTCTTTCTCTCCTTCTACTCCTGTGCTGCGTCGTTACGCAAAACAGCCGGGGAAACGTACGAACTAATAAACAATAACAATTACTTATCATTAACTTTATTTTCAAATGTTGCAGATATTTGTACATTGTCAAATACACCGTTTCCGGGCAGTTATAAGTAATTAGAATCTCAGTACACAAAGTATAAAAATATGAAAGCAATTATTAAGTAAAAGCTTTAAGCAAATAGGATATATATATATACCGCATAAATTTCATAAAACTAACGCTCTTAATTATATACTTGCACTAATTTATTATTAAAAAATATTTAAAATTATGAAGTTTTGAAATATTAAATTTAACATAACATTTTATGTCAAGAATTAAATCTTCAAAAGTTTAGAATTTTAAACGAGTTCGATTCACTGGATGTGCTTATTCTAAGCAGAATAAATATATGTATACTTAGAGATATATTTTAAACCAACGATTTATATTATATCTTGAACAAAACTAAAAGTATTTAAATGCACTCTTAATATTTATCAACTAAAATAAGTTTTATAATTCTAACTTGATTTACAATAAATGTGCAGAAATGCAATTCTGTATATACAAACTGTATTAAAAAAAAAACTAAAAAACGATCATATCACGTTTTTATCACTTTTTACATAATCTTTAAAATATATCCTCTTTTAATTTTTATTTAAAAATAAGAAAATTACTCTACTACTAAATCGAAGTGTTCTATTTCGTCAAAAGTTGAATTTATACTTTTAATCCATTCTTGCATTCGCTTTTGCTCTTCTTTGCCTAATTTAGATAATTTCTTCTTTTTAGGTTTAGCTTTCTCATGAACATCTTCGTCACTACAAGAATCGTCTAAACTGGTATTAAAATAAACAGCCTTCTTTCTTTTGTTGTACGATCGTCTTGGAGGCTGAAAATAATGATTAAAATTTTATTAAATTAGTTTGTAACAGATTGTTAAACATTAAAATAATACAAACTAATATTACTTTTGAGAAATGCAGTGGCTCCATGTCAACAAACAAAGGAATTTCATCTGGTATTTTTGATTCAATATTTTCCCCATATTCTGAGTAGACATCAAATGTATCTGAGAATGACACAGCATCTAACAGTGCTTTTTTATTTGGCTCTTCTTCATTACTAGTTTGGATATGGTTACTCTCATTGTGTTCTTTTTCAGCAACACTTTCATTGATTTCATCAACATTTGCATCGTTGTTCTCAAAAGTTGCATTTTCATTTATATCTTTCAAAATTTTAATTGCTTTGTCCTCTTTAGTATTCTTTAAAGCAGTTTTTAGTAGCTCTTTCTTTACAGTATTAGTTGAAATTCTTAATGGCAATGCAGATTTAACTCTTGCATTAGGAAATATTTTCCCTTTTACGCTATTTCTAACGTCTTTTTCTGTAGCAATTAAGGGAGTTGATGTATTTTTAACGATTGGTAATTTTTCATTTGTGTCATTCTCCTCGTCAAAACCAAATGCATTTTCTACATTTAATTCTTTTAATACATTTTTCCCTTTCTTTCCAGAAATAGGAGTAGTTTCAACATCATCAAAAATTCCATGAGGTGTATATATTCTTGAGCTTTTAGGCATTTCGTCCAAATTTAAAAAGTTATCAAGATTTGATTGTTTTAGAACTGCTGGTGATGAATGTTTCACTATTGAAGGGCCCGGCAATTCGACATCTTCGATTTCCTTATTTGAAACTGATTGTAATAAGGTTGACTGGGATTCTGTAAAGAGTATATTAAATTTTAGTAAGAAAATTAGTTATTGGTTTAAATTCAATTTTTATTTGATTTAATTTGAACGTAAAAGTTACCTATTCTATTAGAAGATCGAATTTTTTCAAAGCGAAAAGGACTTGGTGTAGTAAACTTCTTTTTTGGAGATCTTTTCGGACTATTTAATTTGGTAGTATCTGCAGAAATTATTCGCTGATTTTCATGTAATTTACTATCCACTATTAAAGTTGATTGCTCTGAAATATTTTTTAATGGAGACTGGTCATTTTCTGATGAACTTTTGTTACCATTTACACTCTGGATACTACTAGCTTGCACTGGACTGCTTGGACTGATATTTGAAATGACAGTTCCAAATTTCCTTGGAGATACCTTTGATTTCTGCGCAGTTTCTGATCCAGTCTCTTGTTCAGGTATCATTTTATTTTCAGTATTTGATGAAAGAAGAATTGTGTCTTCTGAAGAAATGGGTTTTTTATTCATTAAATTCATTGTAGGCACCGGTAGTTTCTTTTCACGTATCAAAGGTAATCTATTTAATTGGGGTGTGCTTTGAACAATTTTATGTACTCGAGAGAATGCATCTGCTACTCTCCATGGACTGCCAGTATCAAATTCTTCAATTGTTTTTTTTATAGGTGACAAAGATTTTCTAATTAAGGAATGATTTATCATATTATTATACTTAGTTGTAGGTTTAGAAGTAATAACATTTTTAGGTCCAAATAATTTCAATTCTGAAGTTATTGTTTTAGGTATAGGTGGAGTTGTCGTTAAATTAATTCTTCTACTTCCTTCTAAGTCTTGATCAGATATTATTCTGATATTTGGAGTCCTTGTTTTAATTTCTCTGTCATTTTCATTTTCAAAATATTCAGGTACTTCAAAATTAATTTCAACAGATTTTTCAGATAGTATTTGTTGCATATTTACTGATTTCTTTTGTTTATTGCGTGTTGATTCTTCATCATGTTTTTCATTTCGATCTGTATTAGAAGGTTCATTAATAGGTTCTACAAATTGCAAATTACGTGTAACCTTCTTTACACCTTTCTTTTGTTCTTTCGTAGTTGTAAATGCTTGAGGAATTTTAATTTTTTTAGCTCGTTTTACAGTAGGCCTTCTAGTTGTCTTCTTTCTTTTCTTACCAGTTTGAATTTTTTCTTGAGAATCTTCTGGAAATTCATATACTTCTTTATTTTTAATATTTTCTTGTGATAATCTAACATTTTTATATATTGGTATTCCTTTTCGATGATTTTCAATTGCAGACTTTTCAGCATCTGCTGATTTCTTGTCAGTAGAATCCTGCGATAATTGTGATTCATCGCAATAATTTTTAGCTGCTCTAGGGCGCAATTTCTTTTCTGGAGGCATTGCAGATTTTCTTTTCTCTTCTAATGTAATATTAAATGAACTGTCATTTTCTGTCTTTTTAGTTTTTGCACCCCTTTTACGTGAATTAACTTTTTTTTGTGTACTTTTCTTATTTCCAGTATTTGGATTTAAATCTTTTTCTGCTCTTCTGTTTTGAAAGAATTTCTTTGAAACTTGATTATTATTTGTTAACGTTTGAATACCATTTTTGTCATTGCTCTGTTTTTCTACATCTGACTTTTCCTTATCATCATTTTCATTTTCTTCTTCTTCATTTAATAATTTTTCTAACTCTTCTATTGAAATATTTTGTTTTATATTTACTTTCTTTGTTGGACTTAAATTTTGAAATTTTAAATTTCCAACTGAATTTTCTTCATTCTCTTTTACATTTATGTCTTCAGTCAATAAAATGTTCTTATTCTTTGCATTTTTACTTACTTCAGAATCTTTCTTAGTTGGCTGTTTTTCAACAAAATATTTTTTAATAGAAATTGGAGCTTTACTTGAAAGTTTCAAATTAATTTTTACTGATTTTTTAGCAGGAACTTTTTTTGCTGGTTTTTTATTTTTATCCACTTGTTTCTCATTTGCATTCTGTGAAGATAAGTCATCTTTAATAAGTTCAGTAGTAGTATTTGTTCTATCTCTCAAAACTGGAGACTTTAAAGCTAATACTGAACTTCTGCGAGTTACAGAATTCTCTTTGTTTTTCAAGTGCAATGTAGAACCTAATACTAATGGTTTAGATGAATTTTTTCTAGTTTTATTATTTTTTATTAGTGGTACAGCATTCTCATCTTGTAATGCCTTTTTATTATTAGATCTAGTTTTAATTCCAGTTGCTTTTACTGATGTATTAGTAGAAGTTTTTCTAAGATTTATTTTTGATTCTGTTTCTGCTTTAGAAAGAACAGTCTGTTTACTTCTAGTAGAGCGAGCCATGATTAATCTGATAATCTTTTTCCTAAAACAAAAAATATAAACGCAAGTAAGTTAACAAAGAAAATTATTCACAGGTGTTGTCTAAAGTAAAAGTCTAAAATAAATTTTTACATGCATTACTTTGTTTTCGTTTATATAATTTTAAAAAAACTTTTTATAATTTTTTTTATTTTTTTCTGTAGTCTAACCTGTAAAACCATTTATTGATTGTAAACGAAAACAAAATAATGTGTTGCAATAACAAATTTCCGTTGTTATGAAAATTCTTTGAAACGTAAAAGAAGCGCCAAAGCAATATAACCTAAAAAGATTTGAAAAACAAAAGCCTACTGCTTACCCACTGTAGCAGCTGTCCTAATTTGTCGCAAGATCATTTGTTCACCTTACAGAAATAACTTCGTGCACCACTTATGAATCTTCAGGTAATAATAACACTTGTAATTATGCATTATCACTTTACCCGCGTAAATCTTCTGAAATTGTTCATTTATTATGATTTTTTTTATTTTCTCTCAATAACGTTTAACGATGTCAGAATAACCGCTTCACTCATTGGTAATCCAACGGAAAAGTGGAGCATAGATGGCGCTGTAAACCAATTTTTAAAATGGCAGCACTATTATGATTGGTTCTTGCTGAAATTCTCCACGAATCTTGTGTGCGATTGTCAGTAAGTACAATTTGAAATTACATACCCTATTGTACTAGTTTTCAATTTAAAAAGTCAGGAATTGCGAAGTCAGTGCTTCGCAAAACATTTACGTAAAGCGTACCTTATACTCCTGAAGTGAACGTGTAGCAAGAAGTATAATTCGCCGTAGAAAGACAAAGAGATACTTTGAGTAAATTCTTTCTTACTCTAGCGGTATCCTTCACCAATCATCAATCACGTGCGGGCTAGAGAGAGAAACAGAGAATAAACTCAAAGTAGTCGAAGTTCAAAGTATTTCTTTTTCTCTCTACGCTTAGTTACATTTTTTTTTAATGCTCACTTCAGATTCCAGGAGTATATTATTCTCTAAGTTTCCACTAGGATATTTTTTAAATGTAAATGAAAATTAATTTTATTTGTTATAACAATTTTTAATAAGTTAATAAAACGGAAAATTTTGAAAGAAAATTAAGAAATGAAAATTTTAAGTTTTTAGTCAATTTTTGAACATTTTCTATATATTTATAATATCCACAATATTTTACATAAAATATATATTACAATATCATTATTAATAAATAACGAACTTAATGTATTTAGCAGTTATTGACAAGTATCTTATTACTTCATTAATCATCGCACGTATTGATTATGACGCATTTAAGTACATATATTTTTATCCAATTCTTCTGTAGTTTAAAGGTACCGACTCAAGTGACTTATTAAAAAACTTTATAGTGGATTTTTGAATTATCTTTTCAATTTAAAACATTTTCTATCTATATTTATTTATACTGTACAGTAGTAATAAAAAAGAGTGAAAAGTAAGATCAAATTATGTTCTTAAGATTCATAAGAGACTCTGTAGTCTATACATCACTTAAAAAGAATTTTCTACAAAATAAGTCTCTTATGCATCATAGAACCATGTTTAATTTTATGCACAAACTTTCTTCATTTTTCAATTTGTATGTTAACTTTTAATTTAATTTTTATATATTTGTATATTAAGAATTTTTAAGCTGTAAATTTTTATAAGTAAAGCTATTAGCTGTTTTATTACTCACTGGAAAATGTTTAAGCATTATTCTTCAATAAGTCACTATACAGTATTCCTTTGCAAATCTTATGGTTAATCTAGCATAATGAACTTGAGATTAACCACCTTGTCAACTCTCTTCTGCTTGAACAAATACGACGTGCTTTATTTCAATCGATTAAGTGCATTTTTTTTATTAATTAAGACTAAGTTTAACTCGATTTGAAATTGTTTTTCTCTTTTTAAAGTGAGCAGGCGAGAATGAGACAAGTACAAATGTTGGTGCTCAAAGCTTATTAAAAATTCATATCCCAAAATACCCTTAGCGATCTTTGAGATGCTTTTTAATATCACTAGTAAAAATCAATAACAATAACTATTACATAACGGTCTGTATCGTCGAAACAATAATATGCAATACTTTAAACATAGTACTGTACAACACTCTAGTAGACTAGAACGTGGACCAATTTATATAATGCAACAAAAAAGGTCGCCTTAAAAGTTTAACTTCACAAATCATCAAATAAAAAAGTATGTTTTATGAAAAAATATTTTCTCTTCAATATATCAGGTAAAAACGGAGTTAATATAAAATAATGCAGTTACAAGTGAGTTCGATTAAAGGTTTAAGTATAGATAAAAATCTCAATAATGCTTATATTTTTACTAGAATACTTTTTAATAAAAATGGTTTTCCTTTAAGGCGAACCAATTTTTCACGATCTTCCACTTGAAAGTCTGACAAGCGGTAAATCGATATCTACTCGTAAATTATAAGTACAACGTACACAAAACGTACAAAAATCTTTCTCGCGTTCCAGAATTGACAAAATCAATCTATGCATAATAATATTTTTGATACGCATTAAAAATTCGAAGTCTTACAAAGTGATAAAGTTTTTGTCAATTGCGCTAGGAATCACAAGGTCTACGGCGTTCATGGAATGTTGAATATAGTTTCGTAGGTGCAATGGACAACTTGTACGTTTTTCTATGGTATTATTCGACGTCGATGAGAATATTATAATATGATTTATTCGGAAGAGCAAAAACGTCCGACGTAGGCCTGAACGCGGATTTGGATTGATGTATTTAAACCGCAAAATAAATTTAAATTTAGTTTCAGTTTCAATAAAATATTTTCATCGCCAAAAAGTTGTAATAAGGAAACTTAAAAGTACGTTATTTGAAATTAAAATTATTTTGGAAATAAATCTATCTTAACTTTTAACAATTTAAAATTTATTAAACAATAATTAATAGTTTAATAATAATCATTATCAAGTTAAATATTTATATTGAAAAAATTACTCGTAAGTTTTTATATGAATATTAAGTTAATACTGTTAAGCACTTAATAGATTTAACTAACAAATAAATAAAAAAATAACTTATTTTCAGAAAAAATTAATCATAAAATCGTTAGTCGAATAATGTTAGCAGTCGTCCTTTGCCCTTTCAAACTTTTATTTAGACTAATGTTACTCAGCCGGGCATTTTGCGATTTATCATTGCACCCAAATCTGGAACGATGTGCTTCTGTTCTGGATTATAAAGCAACGTTCTTGCACTAAGAAAAGAAATATCCGGTAACTGTTTAAGTACCTTCATTGTTTCTTGCTTAACAGTCATCGGTCTACCTAATCTATCTAATACAACGTGTTCAGGACTCTGTAGATGCTCTCGCTTGTTCAACGATGACTTTCTGGGCTGTTCGTACCTGTGCACATCGGACCTACTCGGTTCGCCTCTTGCGGTTTCTAATTTACTAACACTGTTGCTTACTAGGAACGGTTTGTTAGTTTGAGAGGATTTAGAAGTCTTATGCATTTCACTCTTTATTCTTGGTTCTGTATCTGCTTTCTTCCAGTCTATTGTACTTGGTCCGGGTAATGGTTCGATTATTCGGGATGATTGGAGTTGTTTTTGGGGTTTTGGTGGACTGGATTGATGGCTATTCGACCTATGTGATTTACTTGATTGTGCTTGTTTGTAATCTCGGGAGGAACTGGTTTCTGAGGAATCTGTTAAGAAAAAATATGTTAGTTTTTCAATAAATAAAAGTATAAATAGAAACATTTAATTAAAGCTTCCATCTGTAATTCAATACAGTAGCAGTAATAAATTAAGTATTAACAAATATTATTAAAATCATTAAAGTACTATTTTTATTCACAATATGCAGTTTTTTGAGTTATAAAAAATAAATGTATTTTAAATCTAATAATTGTACAATAAACGATAATTGGCTTTTAAATAAAATAAAGTTGGCTTTTGAATAAAATTCTAAATCTGAAATTTATAAAAAATAGATCACTAGCCTGCAACTATTTTTCTACAAATTTAAGTACTAGGAAAACTAGCTTAAACACTTACAGTTGTACATGGGACTCCTGGTAGAAGCAGCATGATGATGATGATAGGATTCGGAATGTGCGGAACAATGGGATGTTAGTAAAGGATCAAATGGGCATAATAAATCCAGTGGTAGAAGTGCAGATAACCCGCCACCTGTATCGTTAATTAAGTAAATGTACACCATAGGAAATTCACCAAAGCAAAGACTATTAATAGATGAAACAAGATCTATTATCATTAATAGATAAAAACTATGAACAAAAAAGAAAGCAGCCATATCAAAACCATTTCCAAATAATTGTCACACAAATAAAGCAAATGTAACTAAGTAGATTGCCAACTTTAGATGCACTTACTTCCTTCTAGTGGGTTTACAAGTCCTGAACTATTCCAATCAAATTGTGCAGCAGGTACCTCCTGTTGTATTTTTATTAATTAGTACATGTTATATAAATAAATTTAATTAAATAAATAACAAGATATTTATGCATTTACCTCTGAATTCACATTATTTTGTAGTTTATTCAAACTAGGTGCATTTATTAGTTGGGGTTCAGTAGAAGCTTTTACTGGTTCCAAAGGTGAAAAACCTAAATTAGCTGCAAATCTCGGAATGTTTGGATTCCACCTTGGTCCAAATAACTGAAATTAAAAAATAATGAATATAGTTTTTTAAGTATAAAAATAAATTAAGATTTTGAACAAATGGATATTTAAACTTACAATATTTCGAGAATCGATACCTAACGCGTTTAAAAGTGCGTTATTGCTATTGCTATTTGACCATTGATAACTGAGCGCATTAGTTTCTTCAACGCTTTTCAAATTTCTCCAAACTCTATCATTTTTAATAATTAATGGTTGCAAATTAATTTCAGGGCTCTCAGTATAAGGAGGAAACATATTTGTAATTATATCTTCAATCTTGTTTGCAGCCTGCAAATTATTAAATATTAATTTAAAAAAAAATGAAAACAAAATAATGTTAAAGATAATATTTAAAACTTTACAAGCATAAGTATGCATCTAAATCTATAACCATCTACTTGAAAATGTTAAACTCTAATGTTTCTAATTAGAAAGCTTCTATTGCTAAGAAAGTATTAAAAACTAGACTTACTGTCTTATTTTCTATTCGACACATAGATTCTTTCAAACTAATAGTTGGTCTCTCAACTACAGGTGCAGAAGATTCAAAATCACCAAAATCAGCAAAATCATCTATTGCATCATGATTCAAAGTTGATGTTTCAATATTTTCAGTGCTCTGATGTAAGTCTACATTTGCATGGGTGTTATCCACAGGGGCATTTGAAAAATCAGCAAAGTCACCAAAATCGTCATCAACATCATCATCATCATCATTTTCATCCAAGGCTGATTTAAAACTTTCAAATCGTTCTTCATCTAAATTTTTAGTTTGATAATCTACAAAACTACTTTGTAAATCATCAGTTGTCAATTGATCAAATGTGTCAGAAACATCAGAAGTAAAGTTCTTAGCTTCTTGAGCAGTTTCTTTATTGGCAGAAACATTTTCAAATTTCGGCAGTGCTGATTGAAAATCATCTACATAATTATCTGTGGCATATGCTGATTTGTCATTTGTTTGATTTAATTTCGAAGCATCATAATCTGTATGTGCATAATCATTTTGAAATAAAGTTTCTTCATAAAATGTTTGTCGAGTTTTGAAGTCTGAAAGATCACAGTCAGCTTGCTCATCAGGACTGTAATTATCTTTTACATCATTTTTGTGATTACTGATTTCATTGTTTGTTGAATATTCTACTTTCTTGGCATCCATAGAACTTGAGTAGTCTCCTTCTGTAACATCAGCAGTCTTTAAATCAGCAAAATCACTTTTTGATTGTTGAAATCTACCCACATTTTCACCTAATATGTAATCACTTTTTGAGTTTTTGAGGCAATCATTGTTTCTATTGACATCTACAGTATTATTTACAAATTTACAATCTACATTTGATTTTGTGTCAGTTGAATCGTCAAAACTCAAACTAAAGTTTGCAAAGTTTGCAGATTTACATTGTGAATTTATATCATCAAAATTAATTTCATTAATAACTGATTCTCGAAGTAAGCCTTCATATTGAAAACTTTGAAATGTTTGACATTCATTATCAATTGCTTCTTTTTCTTCCAAAGAAAAACTAGATAACTCTGATATTTTATCTTGATTATGACTGATATGGTTATTAGCATCAGAATCACTATTTATTTTTTCTTGTAAATTATCTTCATTAGTCACAGAAGATTCATTGCTGTCATTACACTTGTCATTAGAAGAATTTTCAAACTTTTTAAATATTTCATTTTGTACTTTCGGTTCTTGAAAATGTTCTTGCAAATCAAGTGTTAAACCAATATTAGCTTTATTGCTAGCTGGACTATCTTGTTCTAAAGGATCTTTGTAATTTTCATAATCATAAAAATCATCATCTAGGTTTTGCTGCAGATCTGAAATACTATTTGGATCATCCAAAATCAAACTTAAAGGCTCTGGATCATCATTGACTTCCATGTTGCTTAATGAATCTTCCAGCTCACTTCCTGTTTTACCACTATCATCTAAACTACTATTGTTACTACTTACTACATCATTATTAACAGTACTTTTCTCATCAAAGCCATCTTGAAACTGACTCAAACTATCACTATTGCTTTTAAGATTTTTAGTATCATCACTGTCAGGCAAATCTAAATCACTATTGCGAGATAAACTGTTACGATCAAAGCCACTGTTTTTAACGCTAACACTATCTGTCCTATCATCTAAATTTATACGGCTCACTATATCATTGGTTTTCTCCACAATCAAGATCTCCTCTGTTGTCACCTTCGGGATTACACCATCTGCTTTAGGTTGTGCCGCTGTTACTATTGGTGAAGTACTTGTTATACCATTCACCTTTGGGGTACCACATTGTGACGGAGTTGGTGTTTGCATGGGAGTTGATAGCTTCTGAGGTGAATCCGATGCCACTGACAAGCCTAAAACAATTCCAATTATGGACATATGAATCTCATATTTCTAACTAACAAAAACTGCTGTATTTTACCATCAATTCCAGCAGTTGTGAAATCTCCAAATTCATCATCATCAGACTCTCCAAAATTGTCCAAGGGTGGTGGCGTGGAACTGACTAGCGGTGGGATAGCCATGATGACAGTCTATTCCAGCAAACTAAAAAATCACAGTACTTGATCATTAAAAGCAAGTCTCCAATGAGAACCCAATTCTAGTCATTAACGCTCGATTTCACCCGACTTTCTATCCAACTCGGCAGCGCATTCTCTCAACATTGTTTCTCACAACAAGCCATTCCTTCCCACATAAGTTCGCACTTCAAACATGAGAATCGCAGGAAAGCTGCGCTCGTGTACAACACTGGCACGTCAGGTTAGAGCATTTGATATTCGCACATCGCGAGCACATTAGTCACGCGAGCAAGCGCGCTTTGGTTACGTAAAATTGATCGAGACTATCCGGGACAAAGCACTCACCTGTCTGGCAACTGGGAATCGCTCCCCCGCAGCAGTGATGATCTCGTTCTTCGATAGCAGCAGCCTCTTATCTCGGCATGGGTGCGCAGGTGTGCCTTCCTCGGCCACTGCCAGAGAGAGAGAGAGAGAGTGTGTGTTTACCTATTGCTCGGAGAACTATGACGACGGCGAAGGCGACGCTGGAAGTGCGAGTATCGCGGAGCGCGACATCACCTGTGCGCCTTCCGCTCTCGCTGTCTTTTTGACTCTTTTACCTACTCAGAGCAGCGGTGGGGATTACGGCCCATTATTGTGCGCCTTGCATTGCGGTTATCATCGGTAAAGTGACCGAGCACTCGAGTCAGGAATCGGTGGTGCCGTGGTGGGCTGTCAGGGAACCAAGAAGTCGTTTTATCAGTTGGTTTAATTAACAAGTTTTGCTGTTAGCTTCTTTTTAAGCATACAGTGCGATTATCAGGCGGATCTTGTATGTTTATTTTTATTCTTTACCGCTTATGTGTTTGCTTTCGTCAGTAGTAAGCTTCTGTTTTTATGCTTTTTAAACGCGTAAAAATTTTATTATTATTTCAAATATTTTTTAATACTATAGTATATTTTTAGATTTTCTTAATTATTATATTTATGTATAATGACGTTTAAAGACGGAATTTCTGCCAACGAATTTAGAACTAAAAGTATTTTCTTGAAAACAAAAGCCAAGTTATTTTAGATAAGACTTATTGTTTATAATTATTTAAAAACTTTTAATGTTGCATCATCGTGCTAATATTTTTCGCACATTTTCAAAACAGTATGAACAATTTTAATCGTCCTTTAATTAATCAACTTTAATTATAGACTTTATTTATATTAGATTTAAAATAAGTGTGCGAACTCCACAGTTTAAAATTTATTTGATTCTTAATCATCTATTAAAGAAAACTATAATTGCCCTTACAATATAATATGAGATCTCCTACTTGTCACCGATTGTCACAAGAGTTTATCCTGAGTGACAGTCACCTGACGAGTAAACCCTTTAATCCAATATATTCTAAGCAGCAAAATATCATCGACTGGCGCTTTAAATCGCGCAGCTGGCGATCGACACGCGTTTGCCTTTCCATTCGGCACCTTGGCCTGCTATCTCTCTCTCTCTCTCTCTCTCCCTCCCTCCCTCTCTGCATTCGCGGCGGCCGCCAACGTTCGCCAGATAATGCTGCAGATAACAATGTCCTGCGCGTGGAAAGAAACTCGTTCTCCCTCTACGCCTCCGCGATGCCAATTACCTGCGACTGCTGGAATTCGTTCGAACCAATTGTGTATATTCGTCGCGCCCACGTAATGCGCTTAGCTAAGCTTCTTATTGGAAAAGCTGATAGGATATGTATGGATATGAGTTCGAAGTTTACGTATTTTCATGCGAGTTGCAAAAATATATTATTGAACGAAGCGTTTAATAATGGAAGCATCTTTGAAATATGTGATAGAATGGAGTTAATTATTTAATATTAGCAGTTCGATTATAATTATTTAATGAATTTTAAAATTGTTACGTATAATGCCTTAGCTTTAGTGAATATATAAAAAATGTACCAACGAAATAAAGATTGCGTATAATGACTTTTAGTCGGTTAAAATTAATATTGTTGTTAAACTTGAAAAACAAGAATCTGCATTCTGTTGAAACGGTTCAGATAAAATCAAGATATGGCAAAACGATCAACTGTAAGATCGTTATCGGCAATAAAATAGGCAATATCATAGCTATCAATAAATGTTTTTCTAGGATTGTTGAAGGAAACGACTCGAATGTTTGCGAAGCTTCAAAAGGAATCAATGTGCGGATTTATTTTTAATTTTAATTTTAAATTAATTTTTTAAAAAGTCATTGATAAGCTGCAAAACAATACCAAGACCCGTCTTATCCATGTCTTATCTATATGTTTTTATTTAATAATTAGACGCCTATTACTTTATGTTATTCAATATTTCAATAAAAATTTCGAAGTAAAATAAAGGTTTTCAATGATCCTATAAAATTCATTTTATTATTTCTAAACGCTATTTTTTAAATAAAAAAATTATCATAATTATTATTCTGCTCTTCCATTTACATACATTACATTTCTTTTCATTTAATTAATTTTTCTTGCCTTGCTAAACCAGCATACTGCGAGTTTTAAATATAAGAACGATCTCATTACAATTTAAATTACGTGTCAATGTGAGTTTCAATTCAATTGTGTTATTCTATTAGTGTTAAAAAAATGAACCATCTATTTTAAAGGTTCTATTAATGATAAATAAACACGTGAAAAATCGATACTCGTTATTTAAAAAATGTAATATTAAGATTCAAAACAATAACTATAAAATGCTAAAACGGATGTCCAGCAACTACAAAAAATGTATTTCATTTATTTAGTTAAAAAATCATAAAATAATAACATGTTTTACCAGAACACTTGTCTGTTCAGAATTATTACGTTTTTTCTTACCAAAAGACAAATAAATTTATTTATTAATATCATAATATCGGAATCGGTTTCATTTGAGACCGATTCCGTAGAATTTTATTTGTGTTTTAGTATACAGTTTTGACCTGGAAACATTTCATAAAAAAAATGGTTGAAAAACTAAAATTTAAAAAAGTGGAAAGTTTTTAAAAGTCGTTAGTTATAAATAGTAAAATTCCAAAGATTTATTTGAAACGTAAAAGCGCTTCCAATAGATACATTTGGTTGAAATTAGTAAGAAATGGAATGCAATCCAAACTCGTGCATATGCATGCATGCACGTGTGGACAGACATTTTTTTAGGGGAAAAAAAAATCCGTATGAAGATCACCCAGCTACTGCAGATAAAGGTGATTATGATTATCGACGCATGTTAGTAAGCAGTTGCGGCGTCGTTTGGTACAAGTACAGTTTTATTTTTAATTTGACGTTGATGCTCACGCTCCGTGGCTGTACGCAGCTAGCGACACCACCGTTAAATCTTAGAAAATCCTAGTTAAAGGGAAGTGCGCATGCGCGATGCGCCTGACGCCCGGCTCCAGACTCCATTACGTAAGTAAGTTACCTGCGTTTCTTTCGAGAAGGAAATTTGAAATATTGGATTTTTCCCGAATTATAATTTAATAGCAATCAGACGAGGAATTTAAGTAGCTCGATAAGAAACGACCTTACAAAATGTATACCTAAAGCCGGACGCATCTTCTTTCCACTCAAATTCCACTAAGTTTTCGAAGATTTAATGGTGATATATATATACCTAGGTGTCGCTAGCTGAGTATAGTCATAGAGTGTGAGTGACTGAGCGGTGGACGCCGTGGTAGACGCCGACAGTACAACGCTGATGCGCAGTGTCGTGGAGTTCTTTCAAGAAGGAAGTTTAGTTGAACGCGTCGTTGTAATCATTGAAAATGGCGGAAGGTAGATCACGTCGTATAGCAGCTGCACAGAATGAGGATTTATCGAATGTTGAATTCGAAACCAGCGAAGATGTCGAAGTTATTCCGACTTTCGACAATATGGGCCTCAGGGATGAACTTATCCGAGGAATTTACGCTTACGGTGAGTTTTACAATTTTATATCGTAAAAAGAAGAAGTTAACCTAGAAAGTAAATTTAGAAAGTGGGCATTTTTCTTTTATTCAAGCCTGCAATATGTATCAAAATTGAATGAATTGATGAAATTTAAAAATTCATTGTTTAATTTCTCTACTTTTTCATGCAATAGCATTTCAATTGAAGTTACATTAATTAAATGTATTAATCATGATTGATGCATGAAAGTGCACCCTGTCGGAAAAACCTGGTAAAATGGTGCAAATACACACATATAACCCGATACCGGTATCGGGTTATATGTGTG
>JAWWEM010000044.1:9181641-9201190 GCA_035582935.1 Ormyrus thymus
ATTCAAATTTAAACATCCAGGATCGTCTTTTTGAAGTCTGCAATTAGGAATGCAGCATTTTTTTGACATTTTAAAAAGTATTTTTATTTCAAATAATTATTAAAATAATTTTCAAGCGGATGCGCTAATGCTTTGATTTACATTATAGAGCTCCGAGTGTATTTTAACCTATGATTTTAACGCGTAATGACGTATCACACGCAGGCAATCAGAGCGCAGTGTGAAATACTCTCCCGGGTTACGTGGTTATTGGGTTTGTGTATTTATAGTTTAAAGAATGATTTATAATCATTAAATACTTCCCCGGGTTATGTGGTTATTAAGTGTACATTCAAATAAGCCGCCAGTATCTTGGTTATTAGAGGAGATCTCGAGTAGCCAATCAGAATGCAGCGTGAGAGAGATAGCATGTACCACGAAAGCTTTCAACTCGTAACGCTTCTAGCCGCTGTAGGGCTACCTCCAGTAGTATATGCTCGAAGGTTCAAAGTATAATAGTTTAAAATAAAAATTTTGCCTTATATTTTTCAATACGTAACTATTAAATTTATGTTTCATAAACAATGTAAAAAATTGATTCAATAAATTTAAACAAATTTTTATCATACTATTTACAGTTCTTCATGTAGTATATTTTAACATGTTTCTGAATTTTATAAGTTGGCAATACAAGGAGAATCCCCTTTCGTAACCTTCCAATCACATTGAATTAGATAATACTTTCTACCAATCACGCGCTGTACTGAAACTAAGATAAAATTTATTTTCGAAGTTCGAACCCTGATAACCTTTATATACGCCACGATATACGCTGAAGTTAACACTTCTAAAATAGAACGTTAATGCGTCATAACCTTAAAAAAATGTATCTTTTGGAATGTTTCTAAAATATAATACAAAAAATTCTATAAAACTTCTCATAAAATGATTTTATTTATAATATTCAAATGCAATGCAAGGTTCGTTGTCCTGCAGAAGTACAAATGAATTTTTTTAAAATATATATTAACATTTATCTTTTATAAAATTTAAAAAGTATTAATTATTATTGAAAAATCGAAAAACTGTATAAAGTTAATACTATTTAATTACGATGTATTATTTTTAATTATGATTATGTCATTTGCGATGACTTTATCCGTTAGAAACGAGATAGAAAATAAGATTTATCCTAAATGTTGTAAATCTGAGTAAAATGAACGTAATTTTTTAAAGCAATAATAATTATTGGTATACTTATTTTTTCCTTCATGGATTCAAAAAATAAATTGACGCTGATTATATTGGATATCCTCGATTACTTTGACATTTTCTATTTTTCTTGTTTTAAATTATCATCAAAAAATAACAAATTGATTGTCTGAAGAATTATTTGAAGTAAAACTTGATTTACTGTTGTTTAAAATTTTAATTAATTATTAAAATTTTTCTAAGATTTTTGAGTTTTAAAAAAAAGTAAATAAAAAAATTTGTCTGTAAACAACTTTTCTGCCCTAAATGACATCAAATACAAAACTATAAAATCTATAATGGCGAATGAACCTGTATAGATTACAGTAGAGTAAAAATCTTAAAATATTGATAAATACCATTTTTTTCTTCACCAAAAGAACCAAAAGAGTTAAACCTTGGTTCATATGATAAAAAATTGTATATAAAACTATTATAAAAATAATACATCTATGTATTATTAAATCAATTATAACTTTTACAGGAAATTTAAAGAAACTTAATTTCCTGTGATATTAATAATTTATAAAACAGACTTTATTGAACACAATATAATATATACCAATTGCATCTATAATTTGTCTATTTCTCTATGATCAATTACCAAGCGTTGACTTGCTATCTTTTTTTATTTTGTAGAATGTTTTTGTTACTATAATTGCATTTGTTTTTCTTATTTATAATTCATCTTGGTATAATGGTGCAATGCAATTTCATGTAGTTTATTTAATTTTTTTATTTTGTTTACTATAATATTATTATTATTTACCAATTTTTTCTAAATAATATTTTATTTTAATCAGCGTACAGTAGATCTAATTACCTTATGAGAATTGCTGAATACGGATAAAAATATCTATTATGTATTTGATCATTTTTATAAAAAAGAAAAACGTTAGAAACTCTAGATAATTTTTTGCCCGCTTCTTGATCACCTTCAATGTATATCTTATTGATACAATGCAGATAATATTCAATATCCATAGGAAATACATAGCGGTCTTTAGCGCTTGAAACCCCTAAATTAATCAACTTTTATTGAGTCATGATGGGAAAATCTAATATTACGAAATTTAGCCCTGATGAATTTATATAAATGCTACAAGATAAATCATAGTCTTCAGTAGTAACTTACATTAAGAGTGTCTTACAGGAACATTTCTTTCATAAATTTGTGTATATGAATCTTCAAAACCACGTAAGTTATATATTTTCATTAATTTAAGATTAATAATAGATAAAGCATTGATACTTGGTTGAATGTTGATTGTTATGAACCTAAGTACGCAATTTACATAATTTACCTATTTCGTGATTTCGTGTTAAATATTTTTCCTTTAAAATTGTTACTGAATTTTCATCCCCATACTTTATTTACAATATAATTTAATAAACTAATAATACAATTCAACTTTCTAAAAAACGCATTTTAACAAAAAAATCTTTGTAATGGATTTATTGCTTAAGAAAACTATTTAATTACAATGTTGCAGATTTAAACATGGTTTTAGTACAAATCAAATTAATATTATTCATAATTGGAATATCCTATGCTGTGAAGAATGAATATCAAAATAGGCCTGTGAAATTTCCATTAAACAACATCCAGAATTCAATAGGTGTAGAGTCGAACTCAACCCTCACGCTCAATTTTCATCAATACTATAAAAGCGATGGTTACGTTCTCAATTTACCGAAGTTAAACCTTCAAGTAGCACCAAATCCTTATCCAGGTTTTATAGAGAGTCAAAAAGTGGTCGCTATAAATCTTCGGGAGAATGGAATTTATCGAATAACACCTGGTTCCTTCGATTCAGTGCCGAATATGCAATATCTGGATCTATCCAAAAACAAGCTTGCATTCTGCGATTTTTTTGACTACGGCAGCTGCCTTCCAAATTTACTAACTTTGGTGATAGAAGAAAATCAGCTTCCTGGGGACAATTTGTACCGAGAAATTAGTAAAGGCGGTTGCTTTCCACAAGTGCAAACTCTATTTATAAGCAAAAACCATATTCGTATATTGAACTTCTCGTTAAAAAAGTCGTTCCCCAATCTAGTGTCTCTTTATCTTTCAAACAACGAAATTGACACTTGTGCTTTTCTTCGAGACGTTCCTTCAAGTTTATCTCACCTCTACGCGGAGCACAATCGGATTTCGAGCTTCAGCAGTGCCATCTTAAAGAACTTACAAACTCTTAGCGCAGACAGTAATTCAATCAGATCCATCTGTTACAAAATGTGCGACGATACGTCGCTTAAACTTTTGGGTACCTCGAAGCTGGAAGTCTTATCGTTGTCGAAGAACAAGATCACGCGTGTAGAGGCTTGTGCTTTTCGTGACTCTTACAGACTTGTGAGCTTGAACTTGTCGAGCAATGCCATCGAAACGATTTATCCGTCAACCTTCACCTCGCTGCGTGCGCTTTCGCAATTGCTTTTGGATAACAACCTTTTGACAAGTGTGCCGAATCTCAACGGTAATTGGTACTTAAAGACGCTGTCGTTGCGCAATAATCGGCTGATGGAAATAAGAAGGGAGGCCTTCGCCGGCGTTATTACGCTGCAGAGGTTGCTTCTTGGGGGCAACCGCATTCGGACTGTGGAACGCAGCACCTTTGCCAGCCTCACCTGGCTGCAAGAGCTCGATCTTTCGCGCAATGAGCTTGAGTTGTTGCCCAGCGAATGGATGCGTGAATTGACGAATTTGAGATCTCTTGATTTGAGGAGCAACAAATTCACTTACGTCTATCAAATATCCCTTGGTAATTCGATATCTCTCAGTCAGATTTATTTGCAAAATAACAAATTGACCCAAAGTGATAAATATGCAATTCAGAGTTACTGCCCGAATTCGGAAGTATATTTAGGTATCTGTAATTTTCGTTGTTATCCAAGGCTAAGGAATGATTATAACCCTGTTGAGAATTGGGAAATTAATACTCGTCAAAAATTTAATTTTTCACATCAAATAAAGTATTAACAAACTTAATTGTACATAATCATATAATTAAGTAAATTATAATTTTATATATTGACGTATTTTTATTTATTATTTATTATGTTTTAATTATGTATATATAAAAAGTAATGTAAAATATATTAAGCTATTTTAATAAAGGTGAAATTTCTCCCAGTTTTTGCTTAGTTTATTTATTAATCAAATATTGAGTAAGACATGAACTTTGAATGGAAAGTCTAGTTTTTTGTTTACTTTTATCTCATACGGCTGATATTTTATGTCTGGACGGTGATATAAATTAAAAGTTTCTTAACACTTATATCCATATTATATTCTGATTCTGTCAGTGTAAGTAGATTTGCTGCTAGTATAAATACTAATTCAGCCAAAGATTGAGCAAAGTTTGGCTTCCACTGTGCTACCTAAATGTTTGTCTTGTATTTTGAGAATTTGGTTAAATGAAAATAAAACCTAAATCAATTGTTACAAAGTTTTAAGCTAAGTAATATTAATCATGAGTATACTACGACTTTTCCAGCTTATTCCATTATTCTGTTCTTTTTCCTTGGTGCTTAGTGCGCGAATGAGTGTTATTGGTCTCAAAAATGAAAATTTAAGCAATTGTGATATAACTTTGGATCTTTCGCATTCAGGGCTTCAGCATCTTGGTGTTCATTTTCTAAATAATAATTGTGTAAGAATTTTAAAACTGCAGAATAACAGTATCGACAGTTTTGAAGAAAAATTTTTTGAGAATCAACCATATTTAGAGTTTCTTGACTTGTCAAGAAATCGATTACAATTGAACAAATTTTTTTCTTATGGTGCACGGCTAAACTTAAAAGGTCTTATTTTAGATCATAATAATGCATTATTAGCTGGATATCATGAAACAGTTATAGAAAATAATCAGGATGATTTACTAAATGATGAAGTGGAAAATAAAGCAAGCACTCTTACTGTCCGTTTTGTTTTTCCTGAGTTACGACATCTTTCTCTACGACATGTTGGTATCAATGATCTGGCATTTGACTGGATAAACTATTTTCCAAAACTGCGTCATCTTGATTTATCAGAAAATCATTTTTCACATGATACATTGAATTTTCTACTGACAAACGTATTGTCAAGTGTAAGAACTCTTGTTTTAGAAAACGTAGGATTAATGAGTGTAACAACTGAAAAACTCAATTATATTGAGGAACTGAATTTAAATCATAATAGTTTGGAAAGACTCAAAAGCCACAGTTGTTACGAAAGCACGTTATGTCTTGATAATATGGACAATCTAAAAATTTTGTCAGTATCTAACTGTTTAATTACGTACATTGAAGAAAGTGCGTTTAAGAACGTGAAGAACTTGGTAGAATTGGATATTTCAAATAATTTGTTATCGGAAATACCAAAGGAAATGTTTAGCTACGTTCCTTCATTACAGCACCTAAATTTAAGTAATAACACATTGTATTCTATGCCGAATATAAATGGACTTTTTAATTTGACAACTTTAGTTATGGATAATATGAAAGGATCAAATATGCTTCGTAATTTAATATCATTACCCTCTTTACCAAACCTAAGATTTTTGTCAATGCGAAATAATAAATTATCAATTGTACGTCCAACTTTATTTGTCCATTTATCAAATTTAGAAAAAGTTGATCTAAGCAAAAATCAACTTAAATATTTACCATCCTGGGAAACACAAAAATCACTCCGACAGCTTCATTTAAGCTCAAATAAGTTTGAAAAGTTAGAGGATATTTCAATAAAGGAAGCTAAGTCACTCGAGTTGATAGATCTTAAAAATAATTCAATATCGCAAATAAAAGTTAGTTCACTAAACGATTTACCGAATAAGAATGTGATTTTAGAATTATAAGAGACGTCGATTCAGCGCAAGAAAATTCATGCACACTCGTTCGCACAACGACCAACCTTTGGGCTCGCTTTTCCTCTTCGCCGATTAATAATCGATAAAACGAGAGTCAGGGCACGGGGCAGGCAAAGAGGCTTCTCCCCTCCGAGAGAGGTCGTGCGCAGAAGATAGGCTTATTAATTGTAAGTATAAGAGCTTGAAATGTAAGAGGATGCTAGCGACATGAGCGAAAATGGCGTTTTTGATAAAAATTCTATTCTGTTCCTAGGATTAATTAAATAAAATTGTTCACTAACTGAATTTGTACTTTTTTGTATTTTAGTGCGCATTTACTTTGATTCGATGTAAATAGTTCAAATAATTTATTATTAGATAAGCCGGCACTATTGATATTTTTGTAATTTTCATAAATTTCAATAAAAATACTATTTAAAACATTTAGAAGTATTAAGTAAGTTCAAAAAACGAAGTAATGTATAAAAAAAAATGTATTCGTTATATCGAAATTTTATTAATTATAAAAAATTCGTAGTGAATATACTTTATTTTATTTTGACTAGATTGTTTATTTATATAGAACTAGTTTTTATAAATATTGAAAAGGCAGTGTTAACGGACACTAGACGGACCAGATTCAAATTAGAAATTATTTTATTGCCAACGTTTCGGAAATACTATTCCATTTTCTATTTAGTTTCTATAAAATAAAATTATTTATCATTGGCTTAAATATTGTAATTTTTTTGTTGTGTAATACAGTTAAACTATTTTCGTCTTTTTATTTTATGTTCATTAATATTTATGTTTAAAAAGATAATAATATCAATAATTAAGATAAAGATATCTTTTAATGGGAAGAGAACAGATAACAGTTCTCTCAGTTGTGAGAGGATGGACAGTCTATAAGAAGCAGACAGTAACTTTCTGTGGTGCAGTAGGCTTGATATATTCAAACTTTTAGTTCAAAGTAGTCCTTGAGTAAATTTGTATTAGTTACAGAATTTTTAATTATAAACTTTATATTCAATCTTCGAGGCAATAGAAAATATCTTCAGTATGTCTAAAAAAATAGCGTTACTGCTATTTGTTCTTTGTTCTCAGAGTTTAAGAATTACAGTCAGTGCAAAAGGAGTACTTCATAAGCCATTAGAAAGCTATGAAACTGCAGACACGACCGCTGTGTCAAGCGAAGTGGTTTCGACTCAGAATTGCGACATAAGTCTAAATTTTTCTAATATGGGCTTCGAACGTATTACAACCAATTTTGTTTTTAGTCAAAATGTAAAAAATCTAACATTAAGAAATAATGTCATAAGCGTGATAATGAAAGGTGCTTTTGAAGGGTTACCAAATTTAGAATATTTAGATTTATCTGGAAATCAACTAGATTTTGAGAATTTGTTTTCCTTTGGAGGACATGCTAATTTAAAAATCCTCGTGCTGGATAACAATACAGTTTTCAGTTCCTATAATCAAGCTGGAACATTTACATCATATAGTTATGAATCTACAGAAAGAACACCTGTCCATCGATTTGAAATTAATCCAGCATACAATTTTCCAAAACTAAGACATCTTTCTTTGCGAAAAACAAAAATAAACCGATTTTCGGCAACTTGGAGCTTTAATTTTCCAAAACTAAACTATTTAGATATTTCAGAAAATGTCTTCGAAGGCTCTACTACTGATATTTTAAATACATTCCCTATTTCAATAACAAAATTGGTTATGGAAAGTGCTGGTTTAACAGAAATAAGAAGTCAGCAATTGAAAAATTTTGTATATTTAAATTTTAATGAAAATAATTTTGAAACAGTTACTAGTCGTTTCTGCTACGAGCGAGCGATTTGCTTGCAAGGTTTAAATAAATTGATTGATTTATCGATTGCTGATTGTGGTATACAAAAGATTGAAGTTGACGCTTTTAAAGATACAATAAATTTAATTTCATTAGATATTTCAAGAAATAGAATCAAGGTCATAGAAAATGGAACATTTGATTTCGTTCCCTCTTTAAAAAAGTTAAATTTAAGCAACAATGAATTTATTGAATTGCCTAATTTTTCTGTCTTGCAAAATTTAAATACACTAATACTTGACAGTATGCAAATATTACCATTGCAAACATTACCATACAATTTCTTTGATTCTTTTACGAATATGCCAAATCTACAAATTATTTCTTTGCGTAATAATAATTTAAATTATATTACTCCAAAATTCTTAAATAATTTTCCATCTTTACGAGAAATTAATTTAAGTAATAATAATATGAACTGTTTACCGAATTGGCAATTTCAAAATGTTCTTCGTAAACTTTATTTAAATTTTAATCAAATTTCTAATATAAGTGATCTACATCTAAACAATGCAGAATCTTTGGAAATATTAGGCCTAAGAAATAATACTATACTTAATATCAAGATTGAACCTTTACATTTACTACCTGCCAATACTACACTTTTTATATAACACATATGTTAAATTTATACGACTTATTTGGTTTAAAAATAATTATAAATATGATTTTGATGTATACTATATAAACAAAAGCGTTTTCATAGTTAATCTTTTGTCAATGTTGTAATACGTTATTGTAATATTATAAAATGTCATTGCAACTAATATATGTATAATATAATATTTTGTAATTATTATTGTAATATTATAAAACGTCATTGCAACTAATATATGTATAATATAATGTTTTGTAATTATTATTTAGATACAATAATAAACGGATATTCGAAAAATATTTTAAATATGTTATAATGGAATTAACTTTTATAAAATACCTTTATTACCTGCAGATGTTTTATTAATCAGTAACAATTTTCGTAAAGAAATTGCTGTTTAAAGGATCCGATGAGAGCAGTAAAGGGTTTTACCGATTTTTTGGCAAGGTATGGTATGATATAATTAATTGTGCACGATTCTTATGTGCACAAACCACATCTTGCAATTTTTTTATTTTTATAGTTACGTATCTTCTCGTTACTGTTACATCAATTTTTGTTTCAAGCAGAGCATCAAAAATTTTAATACTTTTAAGACAACCTAAATTCCATCAGCGTTAAATCAGAAAACGCACATCACCTGTTCCAAATTAAAATTAAGAAGTCAATTATAAAACCAAAATTACGTAACACAATCAAAAATCTTTACTACTCTCTTCAGATCCTTTGAACATTACATAAATCCTTTATTGTTATGACGGGCATATTCTCATTCTGATCGGGTATCTACGATGTAGTCTCGAATTGTAAATACTGATTAAAAACGACTTTTTATAAAATCGCATTAATTCGAACCCGAGCCCACTTGGGCAGTGTTGTATCAAGCAATTAAGACTGACACCTTAACCACTTGTGGCCCGACCGGTAAATAGTAGTAGTAATGAGTTTTTATTGGCATTAACATATGTCAATATATGTCGACCGGTAAATATAATTTATTATTAAGTATATTTTTATTGGCATTAGATACACGTCTATTTCGCCATTACACAAATTCTGAATTATAACAATTACTGTAATATTTAAACGCACGCTCGCTTTTTAAATACATGATACCTAAGAGAGACGAGGAGAGAGCTTTGCAACGCTTAGTTTTACCTAGTGTACATGTTTACACACTCGATTTGCCTCGGTAGGACTTTTATTGCAAAACTCAGTGCCATGCGTAGTCTCGAATTGGAAATACTGATTAAAAACGACTTCCGAAAAAATCGCATTAACCAGGATTCGAACCCGCGTCCACTTGGGCACCGTTGGACCGGTAAATATTCCAAAAGTAATAACTAGCGCTATCTATTGGCATTATGAGAAACATACATGTGCTGGTTTTGATGGTCAGATGGTACGTGGTATACGAAATACGATTTCAGTAGTAGAGTTTCTACATTAACATCTCAAGGTGGGTGTCTTTCGCTACATATAGTTTATCTAGATATAGTAAATATAGTAAATATAGATATACGATATCGTGCACGCCCGTAAACAAATGGCTGCAGCGGTTGATGGTCCATCTGTAGATATGCAATGTCTCGACCCAAGTAAACAAATATACAAATTAATTTTTATAACTAAATATTGTTTTAATGCATTCATTATACGTTTTTTTATTTTTTTTAAATGCAAGCTCGTTCTTAGCTGTTTCATATTGTTATTTTTTTTGTTGTGGTACTCAGTGTTCAAGAAAGATTAGGCATATTTTCGGTTGACCGGGGCATTTAATCATACCATCTGTAAGAAACATTATAGTTGAAAAACATATTCGGCCTACAGAAATCCGGACAAAATTAGCAAGAAAGCTCATAATAATAATAAGCGCACTTTCAAATGCGGGTGCTACATTATTAGTGCAGGAGACCGCGTGATTTTTTGAATGCACATTTAATTGTAACTTTGGCTATAACTCGACAAAGCCCCACATTACTCGTCGATGGCATTCGTTGCCAGATCTTGTAAGAAACAATACAGATCCTACTACGATTCGAGGCCTACAAGCATTGTTATTCGTCATACAGATAGTCATTTTCGCAAGACTCAGCATTACTCTCTTTACTTTATTCTTACAGAATATGCATATCTTTGTATTGTGGGCTGTATTGCCCGTATTTTCTAATAAATAATTAAGTCATAGAAAATAGAAAGAAAAAAAAACTCACTCATGGCAAGCTTCAAAACTCTGCATACGGATGAAAATTGGAGGATAAAATTATGAGAAATTCTTAAAAGTAAAAAAATTAGTATTGATCGTGCGAAGGAAGTGATTGAAGGTAAATAGAAAATAAATCATTTTTAATGTATAATTTTTAATTTTTAATTTAATATAATAAAACCAAGTGACAAACATTTGTATTTAAACTGTACTGCATTCTCAAAATTGACTGTACGTTTCATAATGTTTGTTATAAAATTTAGCAATTCTTTCTATAAATTTAGTACAATTATTAAGTCTACAGCAAATTTTAGTATCAAGCATTTTAGTACTTTTCACCCTGCTCCAAAGACAGTCTTTGAAACCCTAACGAGTACAGTAGTTTTTTCTAAAATTTAAATTCTACAAAATTGCAAATATATTTACGATTCACTATAACTTGTTTATTGTTTTGGAAACATGATTACGGCGACTATAAAGAAACAGATATTACCACTAGAAACAATACTGAGACCATTGTCATTAATAATATAATATCATATGCAGACATCACTATAAAAGCATAATCTCCTTCTAGCCCTGGGCGCGACGCATTTCGCCAGGAACTAAAAAACCCCACTCGGGAGAAAAGCTAAGATCGCTAACCACTCGGGAGGAAATCGGTGAAAGGCAGCCGAGCAACAAAGCATCCCTGGCGGACAGTCCGAAATCTCGGTCAGGGCGCAAAGCTCAGCCGGCCGCTGGGGGCAAACGCCCAAAGCTCGAGAGCGGCGGCGCGCCCTTGGGATCGATTTCTGGATGCTCTCCAAGCGCGGCCGAAAGCTCGCGGGCGGTGTCTCCGAGTGCACCGAGCGGGACGCATGCAGATACACGCCCGCGGAGTCGCGCCTCGCGTCTGGCCAGCGTCGAGCCGACGCGCTTACCGGCTGCTCGGCCAACTCCGCAGGCGCATGCGCCGCCCGGCGCAACCCCTCCCGCGAGCTTTTCTTCGAAGCTCTGCTTCCCTCGTTCCGCGTGCACCTCTATACGTCCCTCGCGCTTTACCGCCGAATCGTACAATGGCTCTTTCCTTACCGCGGCCACTCGCTCTTCCCCTTGCTTATCATTCCAGCGCGCGCTTCATTTTTCCCCGAGCGTTATTCGAAGCTTTGCGCGCGGCCGCCGACTTTCGCCGCCCTCTCTGCCGCGCTCGCGCCACCCTCCAGCGATCTAGCCTCTTTCAACCGGTGCGCCATGCATACCTAAACTGCCGCGAGCGCGATCTAAAGTCCGATCGGCGATTTCCCATTCATCCGCGGTAGCTGCCTGCTTGCTCGGCGCGCTTTTTCCAGCCCATTCATCGCGCGAGTCGCGCCTATGCATACGCGGGCGGCATCCCTGCGAGTTTTTCAGGCTCTGCTGCCCATGCATACGTCTCCCTCGGTGTTTATCTCTCCGTCTCTTTCCGGCGCGCGCAGGGACGCCCGCGTCGCGACGCCCCACAAGATATAGCTCGTCGGCGCGGCGGCGTCGGCGGTGGCGGCAACGGACGGAGAGCGAGCGAGCTTTCGAGGAAGAGGGAGAAGGAGAGACGGGGCTTCTCTCCCGCGTCGCCGCGTTGGCTCAGCGCAGCGGCGAGTCGCGCCTTCAGTGCTCGCTCGAACGCGGCTCCGGTTGCTCCGATCCGCGCCGCGCGCTCTCCTCACCGCCCGTCCGTCAGCTGCTGCGCTGCAGGCCGCTGCTCGAGCTCCAGCTCCGTGATGGGAGTAGCCGAGACAGGCAGCGACGCTCCGACAACCGGCGAGCTCGTCGCCCGGTAGCCTGGAATCTCCTCCCTAGATGTAGGCGGACACGAGCGCACGGCTCTTCTTCCTTCTCTTTGTCCTCTCTGTCTCGCTCTATCGTCTAACAGCTCGTCTTTCTCCTCGGCCGCCCGTCTCTCTGCTCTGTTTTCCGCTCCAGCGGCACGCGCGCGGGTCGGCGCCGCCGGTATAAAAAATGTGCATGCGACGCTCGCTCCCCTGTGTCCGCGGCGAGGCGAGCCTGTGCGCGATCGTCCGCTGATCGTCCCGAGTGCGCGTGTTTTTTTCCGCCGCTTCCCGGTAGGCAGGAGGGAACGAATGTGCGACATTGTCGCGGCGAGGATTCGAAAGGAGTTTCGCGCGGGAAACATGAGGTGCCGAGCGCCGAGGAGTGACTCTAGTAACGACGCTACCAAGCCCGCAAACGAGCTCGAGACGGGGCTTTAACAGCAAGCCTAAGCGCCGTTCCACCATCCCCGCTTCCCCGCGAGAATCGGATTTTTCGCCGTCAGACGTCCCCCGGATCGTTGCCCAGGAGCGAGAGATTGACAAAGGCAAGCGGAGCCGAACGAAGCAAGGATGTCTGGGAACTACTCGGCGCGCTGCGAGCCCGGGCTGGTGATCCCGGTCTGGTACCCGAGGGAGAACCTCGACCTGTTCGACATCGTTTTCCGCGGCATCATCTACTTCAGCATCATGCTGTATCTGTTCATCGGCGTGTCCATCATATCCGACCGTTTCATGGCCGCCATCGAGGTGATAACGTCCAAGGAGAAGGAGCTCGTGGTGAAGAGGCAGGGCAAGGAGCCGCAGATCATCATCGTGAGGGTGTGGAACGAGACGGTCGCCAATCTGACGCTGATGGCCCTGGGCAGCAGCGCCCCCGAAATCCTACTCTCCATCATCGAGATCTACGCGAAGAATTTTCAAGCCGGCGAGCTGGGACCCGGCACGATAGTCGGCTCCGCGGCTTACAACCTATTCGTCATCATAGCCCTCTGCGTATTCGTCATCCCGAACGGCGAGAATCGCAAGATCAAGCACCTGCGGGTCTTCTTCGTCACGGCGACTTGGAGCATCTTCGCCTACGTCTGGCTCTACATCATCCTCGCCGTGACCAGCCCGGGCGTCCTCGACGTCTGGGAGGGCCTGCTCACCTTCTCCTTCTTCCCGGCCACGGTCCTCACGGCCTACGTCGCCGATCGGCGGCTCCTGATTTACAAGTACCTGCACAAGGGCTATCGCATGAACAAGCGCGGCGTCATCGTCGAGGCCGAGGCCGGGGACTCGGACGGCGGCGTCGAGCTGGAGATCAAGGCTCAGCACGAGCACGCCAACGGGATGATCGACAAGTACGTGGACGCGGACACGCCCGAGTCCCGGGAGTTCGAGCAGACCAGGCGCGACTACATCAAGACCCTGAAGGACCTCAGGAAGCGGCACCCCCAGCTCTCGCTCGAGCAGCTCGAGTTCATGGCCCACGAGGAGGTCCTGGGCAAGGGGCCCAAGAGCCGGGCCTTCTACCGGGTCCAAGCCACCCGGAAGATGGTGGGCGCCGGCAATCTCAGCCGGAAGATCAGCGAGAGGGCCCAGAGCGATCTCAGCGAGGTGAAGGCGGAGCTGCAGCGCGCCGAGGCCGAGAGCATCGACATCGAGAACATCAACGCCACCAGGGTGTACTTCGAGCCCGGCCACTACACGGTCATGGAGAACGTCGGCACCTTCGAGGTCGGCGTGACCAGGACCGGCGGCGACCTCAGCAAGCCCTGCACCGTCGACTACTGCACCGAGGACGGCACCGCCGAGGCTGGCTCGGATTACATCAGTGTCAACGGCACTCTCACCTTCGAGCCGGGCGAGACCAGGAAGACCATCAAGCTGTCTGTCATCGACGACGAGCTTTTCGAGGAGGACGAACACTTTTACGTGAGGTGAGCGCTTCTTTTCCGTCGCGGTGCTATAATTTCTCTTCTTTCGCGAAGTAAAAATAAAAGAAAAATCCCGTTGCAGAAAAATTGTATAAAACGGAAAATGGCAATGATAAAATGCAGGAGTATGTTTTGAAAGCTTATAATTTTTACGCGCTCGATGTTACATTTTTATTAAGATAAATCGTGGCAAACTTCCTGTACAACTTCGTACCGAACTTAAAAATTCAATTTTTATACTTCCTTTTCAAAGTACATTAGCTAATTGAAATATCGGTACACGTGTCAGCTTATCGAACACGTTCAAACTCCAGTAAAAATTTGAAAATTCATATATCCTAAATATCAGCTTTTACTGTGAGATAAAAGCCTACGGACGATCAAAAGCGCCCCTCGGCTCTCGTTAAGGATTTAGCCTTATTCCTCGGGCAGGCTTTTTCTTTTTTATCGATGCGAAAAGGCATGACGTGAGTCGTCGTCGTCGTCGTCGTCGTCGTGTCGGCGATTATGCCGCCGAGATAAACGAACGAGTATACAGGAGGCGATAAGCCAGCGGGAGAAAAGGGTCGCTCGTTTCGCTTAATTTTTTCCTCTCGTGTCCAGCGCCGATCCTTAAGTAGGTCGACTCGGGAAATCATTACCGCTTTGGCTTTCACGCGATGTCGCGGCGAATTATCTCGTTAGCGGGAAATTCGAATCCAGAGCTGATTGATATTACGTAAGTCCGATTTTTGCCGAGCCGCGCTTTATTGGCTAAAGCCGGTCGCTGATGTACCCAATGAATTTCGTCGCAACGTGAGAAGGAAATGCTCTCGTCCGCTCGTCGCGCGATTATAGGATAAATACGTGAACGACCCGCAGATTCAATGCATTACGAGACCCACGTAAAAGTAATTTATATGATTCTTACCAAGATTTTAGAATTTCTTTTTTAAGTTTTGCAAAATTTTGATTCTACATAATTCGTACAAAATTTGTTTACAAAAATATAAAACATATGAGCTGCTCTAATAACCATCTTGCTATTTTTGTCACCAGAGTTGTAAAAGGTTAGGATGCGCCAACAAGCGCCAGTCGTGAAAAATAAAATTAATTCCGCTTTTATAGTTTCATTTTTACTCTTAAAAATAATATATTTATCGTTAACTATTATTTTTAAATTCTAAAAAAATTGTATGAACAAATTTCTTCAGTTTAAAAGAAAAGAATTATAAAAATTAACAATTGCTGGCGGCATAAGAAAGTCAAGATTGTTTATTTGTAAAACTCAAAGTACAATAGAACATGTAGGTAGGTTGAAAGTAAGCTCTATTATTGCGCCTGTAACTACTTTTATTATGCATAGGTTTCATTGTAGGATTTTCAAGTAAGCTTTTCTGGTATATAACGTAAATACGACGGCCGCTTTGGGACTTTAAACCGTAGCAGATATTTATCGTGACAAAAGAATCCGTCCGGAACTTTCGGGCTTTTAATTTGAAATTTTGTACATTCATTATTAACACGTAATGTAAAAATCACGCTACGTATTACATGTGCATATTTTAAAAATTACGGTGCGCGAAATTGTTAAAAATGTACAAATTTACGAAGTATGCGAGCCTTCTCCGGACTTTTATCTGCATTTTCTCTGCGTAGCGACAGGTTTTATCCATCGAATTATCGACACATGTCTGTTCAATCTGGATAACACGAGGGGCACGAAATTCAGATGCAAAATAATATACATATTTTACGCACCTACCCTCTGTCGATATTAAAATCCCGTCAGTCAGTTCGAAAGATTTTTTACTGCGCTATACGCGCGCATAAAATGTTTGTATCTTCGATTATTAAAAACTGCGCAGACAGAAAGATACTTTTCCATTTGAACTTCATCCACCGGCTTAAAGTTGCGCGGCACAAAAAAGCCCCCCGCCCGCAGAGGCGCGACGACGCGGATAACTGACTGCGAGCGCCTTGTTCCGCAGGCTGACGAACTGTTCGCAACCGGCGATGCTGGCGTCGCCGAGTCTGGCGACGGTGATGATCCTGGACGACGACCACAGCGGCATCTTCGGCTTCCCGGAGCGCGACGTCGAGTTGATCGAGAGCATCGGGCAGTTCCCCCTGCGGGTGATCCGTTACAGCGGCGCCCGGGGACGCGTCATCATTCCTTTCAGGACCGTCGAGGGCACCGCCAAGCCCGGCAAGCAGTACATGCACAACGAGGGCAGTCTCACCTTTGAAGATAACCAGACAGAGTGAGTACGCCCGTTAATATTCATGAGGTCTTCCCTTACCAAAGGCTAATTTAGCTTCTGAAACGAGAGATTTTTCTCGGGGTTCTCTGGAAATTTAAGTAGTCGTGATGTACGCTTGAAATTTGTTCTTATTAGCTTTCGCGTCACTCGATCGCAGTCGATAAGTAATGGATTTAATGTTTTTTTTCAATGTACTTGAGCAGAAATTAAATTTAAAATTTGTTTATTTTTTATAATAAGTCCTCATGGGCTTTTTATATGAAAAATTAATTTCTGCACGGATTTAAAAAATTCTGAGCGCTCAAAATAAATTATCAATAGTTTAATTAATTGATTCTCCTGAAATGATTTATCATAAATACTTCTCCTCACTTTTCTACGTCGATGCCTATGCCTACAGCAGACAACAATTCGAAATAGTTTTGCAAGAAAATGGCTCGCAGCCATAAACCCTTGTAAACCTTTAGCCTTACCCATACATACACAGATGCCAGAGCTAATTGCACCGCGCCGTCGATGCGAAGGAAAAGAAGGGAGGGAAAATGAGAGCGAGAGGGCGGCTTCGGCGCTGAAATTAAAGGCGCCCTTTCGCACCCTTGCGCCGAAGATATAGCCGAGACTAATGATCTTCCGCGTAATTAGAAACGAATGACTCCCGGGAATTGCGAGGAGAGTGACTTAAGGTCCGCCGGTCCTTTAACCCGCAGACGCGTCGGTTCTTTATGTTCCCTCACCGGTGAAGGAAAAGCTCCGGAGCGTCCGGGTAAATCAAATACTTCGCCGAGTGTCGGCCGTGAATATTCATGCCCGTAAATCACGCTCTGTCGAGGGTCCGCGATGAAAATATTAATTTGAAGTGGATGATAATTTGGACTGTTTGGTGAGTTACGGGCAGGCGGATTAATATTCACGCGATTTTTCGCGGCCGTCGCCCGCTATCCTGTATATCGAAGCAGGCATCGAGTGGAATTTGATTTAATTTGCCATTAGTTGTCTAAGGGAATGCCCCGGGTGGTCGGATCAAGAATTTCGTTTTTCCCTATTTACTTTAATTCATTTTGAGGAGGATTTGCACACGACTAACAGTTTGAATTGCTTTGGATTGCTGGTGCAGTTAATCTTTAAATGTATTTTTTTAAGGAGGATTTCTGAATTTGTTTACGAGTAATGAAGGATTCGGTTTTTCAGATTTTAAGTCAAAAAATGAATATTTTATTTTGAGGGTTTCATTCTAATTTCTTTACCTATCACGAAGCTTTTTGAGCTTTGAATGTTAAAAGTATTAGTCATTTCTTCAAATTTACAACATTATCCCTTCAAGTTTATTTAATTTAATACTTATAAGTGTAACTTTCCAGTGCGAGAATCAATTGAAACATCCAAATTTGTTCGAGAAGTTGTTTACAAGCTCCACCCTAAACAACCAAAAAAAAAACTTGCTCAAACATGCAATTTTGTCATTACACCGGCGAGCATGACAAAACTGAAAAAATTAAGCAATCGGGTCGAAAAAATCGCCGAATCAAGGCAATATTACCCGTGCTTGTCGTTCACGACAAGCGTATCAAGCCAAGGCGTTATCGGCCCTGAAATCGGCTCCCTTATCCGTCCCAGAATCGGCCATTAAATTTCCCAACCCGACTCATTAATATTCATTCGCTCGGCTGGCTGACTGGCCACGATCCGCGTTGCGTAAGAGTCCCTTTCTCCAGGCGCGGATTATTTATTAATAGAGTAACGAGCCGCGCCTCTGCATTTCTGGTCTTTCTCGCGAGAGTTTCTGGATCAAAAGAGCGAGCTTGAGGGAATTAGTATGCGCGACTTCTTTCCCGGCGGCGCTCGCCCTGACGTGCCTGAGCATCATTTGTAATCCAATCGATGTGGCCCCGCGAGTCTCTGTTTTCCTCTCCGTAGCCTTCTTTCGTCGGGGGAGTGTGACACTGTAGAGCGTCTGCCAAATATTGTGAATGATGTTCGGCTGTTAGTCCTGCGTGGGGATATTAGTGGACATCCCCTACATACTAATTCGTTACTCGATTTAATTTAATTACCTTGAAATGGAAGCTTATAATTAGAGAAGATTAAATATACATTTATTTGAGAACTTTGTTTTTCAGTGAGATGGGAAAGTTATGATGAAATTTTATTTAATAAAATGAAATGCAACGTATCCTTTGTTTATTTTTCATACAAACAAGTAGGGAATGTATAATATAACAGTCGAAATTTTAATCATTATATATTTTAATAGTATTGGCGAGCTTTTTGGAAAATCTTCAACGATTCATTTTTGTATCATCTGCTGCTTTTCATCTCGAAAATCGTTGCACCCGGGCACTCGCACTTTTTTCTTAAAAACAAGAAAGACGCTGGATTGTCCGACATTGGCTTTCGGTCTCTCGCGCGACGATCTCGCATCTACGCTCCACAAGGTGATTTGCTGCTCCATTCAGAGAGTAGAAATTGCTTTTGTGATGGAAACACTCGGGGAATGGATTTAAAAGGATTGTTAGTCTGTCGTGGCGCTGGAATTTCGAGCGGAGAATGCGCGCGGATGTAATTGACGGTCTGAAATGCTGTGGGAACCGGCAATTGTCGGATGATGAGCATCGGGACGAATAATAATTATGCAGGTGTTCCGACGGTGTTCGACTATTGTATCGCTTCGAAGGAGTTCCACATTTAATCTGACGCTTAAAGATATTTGAGAGTTTATTGAACCGAAATTTCGAATAAATGTTCGTTTAAAAAAAATACTGTTGATACACGCATTTAATTCAATTGCCGAGTGTTACGTGGGTGCGCGGATTGATTGAGGATTTTGGTGAGACTCGAAAAAAAGAGGCATGGCTTTACTCGGCCAG
>JAWWEM010000044.1:9201290-9226173 GCA_035582935.1 Ormyrus thymus
TTCACCTTACTGTTAAAATCGCCCGAGATTCACTCAAATATAGGGGTAATTTTTCACCAAAATTTTTCTGCGTGTACGCTTCAAAACAAATTCCATCTTTGTATAGCTATAATAAGTAACAAAAACGATTTTTTGAAATTCAAAGGTAATCAAAACTTTAGATTTACAGTGTACTTATTGTTATATACTTTCAGGCAACGTAACAATAAGTGAAGAAAAATAAAGACTGTTTTATGTCATCTGCACGTGTCGCAGATATCGATTAGCTCTTATAAAATTTAATAAAAGCACCATTCAAACGAAAAAAGTAGTGCTGTTCCTGCATTCATCTGCTGCTAAAATGAAAAAACTCGTACCTATAGTTCTATTGATAAAGCCCGCGCACGTGCACGAAATCAAAGCGCAGCTCGGATTCTAAAGGGATTCCAATGTCAGTGTATTGATTTGTGTAGAAAAATTTTCTGACCAAAATATTCCGTAAATACTCGATATTTTTAAGGCTTCTTTAAAATAAATTTAGTTGTACGAAAATAATTTATCATATTTGTACGAGCAGAGTACTTGAAAACTAATTTTATATTCAAGAACGTCTAAAAAGTTGAATGTGTAAACTTATTAGGTTAAACGTACAAATGTATGAGCTTAACAACCAGTCTGATCCATATAATACTTGGAAAAAATATTGTTATTTACCCAACGTCAGCTCCCGCCGACGATAGCCATCGACTTCTCACTAAACTACTGAGCCTGCAACACTGCACTGCACCTCGATTTTACGCAATTGCATGTACTATACATAAATTATAATACCATCCCAGGCTTTTATTTATGTATTTGGAGGAATTGAAAATTACGAAGCTAAATCCGGCGTTTACCGCGAGGTAAACAAACCGATGCCTTCGTCTGTTTCGAATTAGTAAAACTTTTATTTTCGATACTTTCTAATGATTGATGTCCAGTCACTGCTATAGAAAACAACTTAATAACATACAATTAATTACAGCTAGAAAGCTAAAGTAAAAAAAAAACTAATAATTCGGGCAAACCTCCCGCTCCTCAAAATTTTCGTAAAATCAAGAATTGTCACGTACAGGCGATCAGGCGACGGCGAATAACTTATTATTCGCGCCTCGCACTCGATCTCGCCTGACTATACTGCGGATCTATCTACTGCCGCCGACGTCGCCCGAATTGACTATCTTCCACTCGGCGGGAAATCAGAATTCGTTCGACCCTCGCACCCGCGCTCGAGCGAGGACTCGTTCTCGTTATCTCCCTTCGACGTGAAAAAAATGTTTTCCTCGGCTGCGGTGCATCTGTGAGAAACGACAGCTGACACCGCCGCGACGATCGACGCTGCTGCTCGGTTTAAAAATCGAACAGTACGATTGGATGATTAGCTTTTCGTTGAATTATTTTTCGATTAGCTTATTTGTGCTTTGAATATCGAAGAATAGACTTTTAATTAATAACGTAATTTTTTATCGAGATTTTTCGTTCTATAGTGAGCTTTATAAGTTTCAATTTAATCTGGAATCGCTTAGAAAGTATTCTATTGTAATAAATTTGATCTCGACAAGTTACCATTTCAGATAGGGTGTAGATGGTTTCCCGGAAAATTACCTGATAGCAAATTCCGAACAGATCCCTTCGAAATTACGTCTATCTCCATTCAGTTCGAATTTGCATACCTTTCGAATTATTAGCAAAATTTTTTTTGATATTTTTCAAAAAGTTTTACTATTGTAAAAGTAGGTCAAGTAACAATTTTTGGTCAGCAGTAAAAAAAAGATTTTATTATATATCTGTTAGAAAATATTTCTTCCATACATGTATTACGGAACGTCAGCATTTCTAAGAACTTCACATCTGATATTTGTAAATAAACACAGTTTATTTACCCGCAGTTATACCAAATATAAGTGTTGTTTAAACGTTAGAAATACGAACTGGAACCGGAGTTCACATTACGGACGAAGAGCCTCCTCTTCCCTTGGCTCACCTTTCCCTCCGGGCGTTTGCGCTCGCTCTCGATACAAAATCGAAGGCCGTACCGGAAAATTCCTGAGGGATAATCCCTTCTCCTCCTCTCTTTTTTGTATTCTTTCTCTCGCCCTGCCGTTGGTCGCGGCTTCGTCTTGACAGCCTCTCCGTTACACTAAGTGTGCGGGCGGAGTGACGCAAGAACCCTCGCAGGATCGGAGCCAGCCTGAGCCCACTGCGACCTTCCCTTCAGAAACGGCTTAGCAAAGGAAACGGTTAGCCTAAAGGAGCTTTATGACTGCCGAAAAGCGTCTTGACGGTTTCGCTCGCTCTTGACCGGCTCGCGAGAAATTGCTTAATCGCACAGGGGTTTGTTTACAATTTTAGAATTCCACGTGATAACTATACTTTTTGGTAAAAGTAAAGTGTGGGCTTTGGAGAATAAATAATGAATTCAGAATAGTAAAAAAAGTGCAGTAAGAATAAACCTCGCTCGAAGTCAAAATCACATCGAAGCGTTTTAATCTGAAACGCGAGATGACTGTCCCATTGACTGTCCTCTATGTATCTCTAATCGATACGTGATTCGCGATACACAGAAGCGTTTCCATTACTCCCACCCTGGCAATATTATTTTGATAGCGCGCATTGACAGTAGCAGCGACAGCGGCAACCGACATTGATCAATATCAAATCTGTACGAACAAGGCAGACGGAGAGAGAGAGAGAGAAACCGATGGAAAAGAAAAGAGATAAACAGCGTGCTCGTTTTTCACCGACTGACTGACCGTGTAATGAGATCCGTGTCAGGAGCACAGATTACAAAATCACAACGCACTTCGTAACGTACCGAATGAAATGAGTTTGGCATTTTTTACGTAATTCCGGTGCCCAGGGATAGATGGGACTCGTTTGCTACGCAAATGCTTTTGACGGCACGCCAAATGCTCGGCCTGATATTTATTTTGAGTACTTTCCATGCAATTGGGTAAGCAGATGGAGTGCGGGGAGGAGCACTCGTGCATTTAGTTATCCGCATTGTAGATATCATTTTATTCAATAAAGCATAATGTATTATTTATAACAGTGCGTACTTCGTTTGCAAAGAGAATATTTTGACACGATTGCAAAAAATAATTTAATTTTCCAACTTTAAAGATCGCCTATTCTCACCCCGGAAATAACAGTATTTTCAATGCATCTTCATGTATCTTAGCAATTGTTTCAGTCCCATTTTTCAAACATTCTCAATCTGATAAATGGATTCTAACCCAAAACTAGGTAACTGTAAATTATCTCCAATTTGTGCGATAACTGCTGCTGCAGTTCCATATTTCAGCATAATGGTTATATCCATTACAGTAATTTAGTTATCAATGTTCGCAAAATTAAGAGGTATTTCCAATTTCTTAAAAAATTTGTAATTGCAATTATAAATTTTAATGAATTGTCTATCATGATAATGTAATATTATGAAAAAGGGAAAGAAAAAATTAGACACTGATAACAATATAAATGCTTATTAATTGTATTTTTTTAAAAATACATTAAAATAAAATTAGTTTCAAATGGAAGGGAGTAACTGGAAAATATATGAATGAAATCGTAATATTTAACTAAATATACCTTGACTAGCAGAGATCAACAAACATTAATGCTTTAAAAACATTTATTTTCAACCTAAGCACATCTCTTTCACAATTCGGCAGCAGAAAAGTATATCTTGAAAGAAAATTGACCAAACTGGAAAATAATGTGCCTCGAGCACGCCAGTAGTATAATGTGATTATAGTCAGGCATCAACCCATATTTATTGCTTGGTACATGAGAAAGCTATCGCCCACCCACAACTTTCGAAATCAAATAGCAGGCCAACAAATTACGATGAGCGGCACTACAAGCCCGCCCCTAGAAAGTCCTCGAAATTTATGCCTCCCAATTAAGGCACGTGCTGTTGCGCGCGTGCAGGTAACACATCAATAAGCAGCTTGAGGGGCGAAAAATGAAAAAGCGGAGAGAGAGAGACTCGGCGGTAGCCTGGCGGCGCGATTCCTGATTGTGAACGATTTATTGCAGACACGTTCGCGAGCAAGGTGGCCGCTTGCCAGGACAAGTACGCCGACGCGAGCGTGGGCAACGTGACCGGAAGTAACGCGGTAAATGTCTTCCTGGGGATCGGCATCGCGTGGAGCATTGCCGCCATCTACCATGCCTTCAACGGCACCACCTTCAACGTCGAGCCCGGCAGGTAAGTGCACGGCTCATTTCGCGCATTCTTTACTGACGGCCCGGGGATTTTCGCTCGGGAATCCCGGCTGTTTCTTCAACTTACCTTCGTGAGAGTTCAACTTCTGTCAAGTAGATTTACTTGGATTTTTCATTTTTTGTATTCTGTATTTTAAGCCAATTGATTGCGGGAAGTAAAAAGTAATCCGACTGTAAAAATTTTATCCATTAATAATCATAAAAAATTATAGTATCACTGAAAATTAACTCTAAATATGTCAAAATTATAAAAGAATATTGACAAATAAAATGATCCCTCCATTTTATAATTTATAATTTATTACCATAATATGTTGGAATTTTATTATTTTAATTATCTCGCTTATAAATAAAAAAAATAATATTTGTTAGGTGATTATACCTTCTTCAGCTAAAATGAAGAAAAAATATAATACAAAAACTTATCATTACACTGTATTATCTTAAATATTTATATACATCATCTTCCTTTTTTTAATAAATCAACTATACAAAAATAACTTTGAATAAGAATTCTTAAAAAATTCATCAAATTTTGTGAATTAACCGTTCGCAAAATTAAAATTCTGCACGTATTAAATTATATTATAAAACTTTTTGCTACCAACAATTTCAGAGCAAAAATCTTTCACTTTAATTTTAAATGATCCAATCATACGTTTTGTGTTATTTTTCATTAAAACACATTCCACTGTTAAATAAAAGTTGAAGCTCAAAAAGTTTCATATGATTTATTTTATCTCTTCACGCTAAATATTAAAATAAATACTTCTGTTTTGTTTTAATTTTAATGCAGAAATAAATGAGAACTGAACAAATAATCAATAAAGTTTGAGCGTAAACGGAAGTGTTCGTTTTAAAACAATTTTCAGAAAAAAATCATTTTAAATTTTCACCGAAGCAATGTCACATCAAAGAAAACACGGCCAGACTTGGCTCCCGCAAAATATTCACGTTTACGGTCTAGCAACGAAGTGGTGCAGCCCGGCAGCGACGAACTGGATGCACCGACGTGAATCGAAACTGAATGGGGTCGTAAGTTTTCCGCAAAGCTACCAACGACCCCAATATTCAATCTTGTTTACGGGGAACTAGTCTCAAGTGCTCAAACAAAGATTCCGCGGGAAGTCAGGCCACGCAGGTCTTGTCGCATGATGTATATATTCTTAATGGTGTAAAGAAAATGGATCGAGTATTTTAATAAACTTTTTGATTGGAAACCATGAAAAGAAATCTGACCCCCGCCCTCTAGTTGGTGGTCTTCGCCGCTAGGTGGATTCTCTTTTCCTTTCCCACAAGTGGGAATGAGAATAAGAAGCATATGCAACCGCACGAACATTGCTGCGATGGGTGTCTAGAGAATGGCGGCCAGTCCCCTACTGATGAGTCCACACTGGCAGTTCTGTACGAAACACTCATGTCATTTATTATTATTATTATTATTATTTAAAGACGATTCTGCATATGAAGGCCACCAACCATAATGCATCATGCAGAGCTTACGCTCTTATATATTGGTTCGAAAGACCGTAAAAATGTTTAAATATATCATTTTTATATTTTTAATGCTTTTTCATTTATTATATTATAAAATCTTGCTCGTGCGGCTCTCCAGCCGCGGACTGGATACCCATCTTGATATGAGGGCCTTAATGTCTGCAAAAACAAAACAGAATATATAATATAGTATAATACATAAAATACTAAAAAATTAAATAGAATAAATGTACACTAACTTACATTTTCTTTGGTCATTGCCAACTGCTCCTTAAGCTGCACGACCTCTCCCTCCGAACTCATTAGAGCTCGATGAAGCTCTTTGTTATTAAGATATATTTTAATTCGCTGTAAAACATAACATAACAAATTAATTTAAAAACTTAAAAATATAAATAAAAAATGTTAAAATATAAAGTTTTACTTCTCTCAGCTTCGTAACTTCTTTTTCTGATGATCCGGCCTTCTTTTTTTCTGTTTTTACTGCTTCTTCGTTCTTTTCTTTCTGTGCTTGTTTCTGCTGTTCTGATTGCTGCTGCTGCTGCTGCGGTTTCTGATACTGCGGTTGCTTTTGCTACTACTTCTTCAAATCTTTAAGTTATTTTTTAACTTTCTGCAGTTTCTGTTTTATTTTGTCATTATCTTGCAGATTACATTTTTGTTCCCTGAAAAAAAAAAACAAAAAGAAATAAAAGTTAAAAAAGAATGCAAAAGAAAAAGAGAAAAAAATGAATAGAGAAAAATACTTACGCATGATGGTAAAACTCAAAATCAAGTGAAGTAAACTATAATCGCGAAAATCGCCGATTTCCAGTTCTCTTGGAAGTGTTTCACTTGAACCGTGATTTTTTTTCTTGTCATCAGTTACGGCTCCCAATCCATAGCTCAGCAGTCCAGTTCTATTATAGATTGAACAAGTTTTTGTATTTTATATCAAATTGGGCAAATACTATAATAATAATTAAGAAAAGTATTACAAAAAATAAAATTTATAATAATAAAATTCTCGGTTAACGTCTAACAATACTGCATCTCGTCGCAATATAAATGTTTAAGATGAACATAAGTGCAAAGAGGTACAAGCAATCAGGAAAACTCGAAGGACCAGTATAATCCTAAGCGAGTGAACGGTCACCTCGGCGCTACTTAACGCTCGCTATCGTGCAACAAGTAACCACTCCAATACTGGTGCATCAATATTGCAGCGCGCAACGGGGCCGAGGGCCGCCTTATTATTCAACACTTAAGAACACGAACCCTCACTGACAGGACGGAAAACACGTCTCCGTGCTTTTAGGATGGAGAAGCGACCGATCGGAAAGGGGATGCATTTATTTATTGAGAGGCATACTGCACCGATATCGAGTGCATGGGGAAAGAGCGCCGCCCTGAAAAATCAATCTATCGATCGCAATAAATGATATTGCACCTCGCGATGCCTGAGCTACTTCGAGTGCCAGACCTGTTTCTCGTGTCATCCAATAACGAATTATTCAATATTGCGAAGGGGGTTGGTTGGGAAAGCTTGCGCGAACTGATTATGTTGCTTTTTATACTGAACAATCCCTTTTGATTTGAAAGTACTTTTTTAATTAAAATTTTTACATCAAATGCTTCTTGAATTATAATACATGCTATTGCTTTCTATACTTGAGAATTCATCCTAAAACTTGTTGGCTTTTATAGTGTTTGTAAGTTTTAAAAAAATAACTACTTGTACGAAAAAAAAAAACACAGTATTAAATTTGTTTTAATGAAGCAAAGCCCATGGCAAATAATGGACCACTTTTGAGTCAAGTAATTAATTAACTGAAAAAAATAAATAAACTTTGATGCAATCCGTTTTATACCGCTTCGCCGGTCGGTCGGTGTCGTTTTTCATTTTTCGCGAAATCAATATAAAAAAATCCGTCGATTTTCCCGGTGGATTTTCCTCTGCAACCGGGGATCTGCGGAAATTGAGAATAACGGGAAATTTCGCGTCATAAAAGTAACGAGAGCTCGGGAGTCGTTTAATTTCTTAATTTCCTGCCTCTGCTCAAGCAGCGGGCAGGGCAGACGAGCCGGAAATTACATTAGTTTCTCGAATGTACGCGCGCAAGATGTTTTCCATCTTCGGTGCGTTTCGAAAGGCGAGTGTACCTCGTGGATGGCAGATACTTTGAAGTCATTGGGGGTAATTACTCGTGCAATGATTGAAAAGCTCGACTGCACACTCGACTCGCGAACTGTTCAAGAAATAAGTACACACGCAAAAGTTTGAAACTTTATAATTGGGAGGCAATTTTTAAAACTGAATCAAGCTAAGCTAACTTCTTATCTCTATTGAGCAACGGATTAAAGATTGATAATAAATTAATACTCAGCTTAAAAAATATAAAACTTAATTTAGTATACATAATTTACTGAAAATTATTATTGATTTTGCTTTAATCGGCTTTTGAAATTACTGCTCGGTGAGATGATTAACATTATCTAGATATAACAAGAATTTTAATTGATAAAACTTCGTACGTATACAATTATTCAGAAATATAAATGAAGTAAGCCGTTAAATTTGGTTTAATCAAATTCATTGCTTGTTAATTCTATCAATTTAAATAAATTATATAATAAAAATTCGATTACCTTTAAAAACTGGATGGTATGTACTTTATTAAACAATTTCAAGTAAAACAAATGTTTACCAACCAACTCTTGATCATATAGTTTAATTTGTTTACAATACTCTCTTTATCAGATCCCAAATTCCCCCTCATGAAAATAAAACTTTTCCCAGAAACGAAGGGGTCGCAATTTTCAAGCGAGAGCATTCGCCGAGTCGTCCCTAAAAAACCGCGAGTTCTTTAAAACGCATCAGATCGCCTCGGAAAAGCACTCCGAGCCGAAAAAGCTCTCTCGCTCCGACGTTATCCCCCCCGAACGAATATTGATTCCGACTTATCTGCCGGTGGGGTTTCGCGCCGGAGCCTTAACGGCTTTCAATTTCCCGGCTGGGCGCGAAAAAAGCCGCTCGTGCCTTTTTTACGAGCTCTTTTTAACCCGAGATGCAGAGGCGACTCGGAGGGAGGCGCATGCACTCGAGTGCGTCGGGGCAAAATCTTGCGTTAAGCGCATGTTTTTGTGGGTTAATCCGGGCTTAGAGTAGCTTAGGGCGCGTTAGTTAATGATGCGCGAACGAGCAGGGCGAATATCATAATTTTCTAGAGTTATGAAGTTTTATTTACGAAAATTTACTGGCTTTTTGGTCAATAAACATTATACTTTTTCGAAACGAAAAAGAGAGTCAATTTGATTATTCGGTAACGCACACGCTCGGCGGTTTGTTTACGTACGTCGGCTCGGGTCGGAAAAACAGCGGGGACTGGAAATCGTCCAGAGAACTTCGGGATTTTCGTTCAGGCCGACTCCGAAATCCCCCGGCAAGACACGCGGTATAAGTACCTTCTGCGAGTCAGTTCTGTTGCGGGTAACCGAACGCCAACTAGCGAGGCGGTGAACCAAGGCTGGCGGACCCACTTCGCATGCGGATTCGCGTGACCACCTGACGGTATCACTTCAAGAATTTCACGTAATTCTGATAATAAAAATTAAAGTTAAAGAATGAAATTCCATTGAATTTCGCTGTACAATTTAATAGTTTTATCAGTTGTGCATATCATCGTACAAAAATCATAAAAAGTACACTAAAATTTCAAGTAATTATCGAAACCGCCGTAATTAACGCTAATGAATGTGCATTTTATAGGTCACATATAAGTACACGTATTATAGTGGTTATGGCTACCAGAAGATTTACTTGCAGCTATTTCATAATTACAAAAGTTTAAACACAAAATTAGAAATTGCAGAAAATATTGAATAGCTCAAATTTTTGCAATTTCATAAGATTTTACTGGCAATAAAAATTATTGATTCCGGTGGAAAGTACCAATTATTATTGGAACGAAGTGAATTAGAGCATGAAATCGTCGAATTTATTGAATACCTATATAAAAGTGTCTTTGATATTGAATTTCGATTTGTAAAAGCTTGAATCATAGTCTTGATTAAATGCTATTAATTAAAGAAATTAGTAATAAAAATAATGCAACAGTCTTTTAAGTAAATAACAACCTTCACATAATAGTTTGATCTAGTTTAAAAAAAAAATAGCTCGGTAATAGTGCCCTTAAAAATCCTGAAATAAACTCATTATTATTAAAATTATATAGCATTATCATCGATTTGTTATCTTCAAAGGTGCAAAATTGATTTTAAGTACTCAATGAAAATATTTTAGCAAAAATTATTATTCTACATATTTAGTAGCGAGAAACAGATATTAATTATTAAAAAAAGTATTAGATTGAATTCTAAAATTCATAATAACTCTATCCACTTGCAATTATAGTTCTGAAAAAACTGTTAAAATTATTGTAAATTTTGGGCGGCAGACTAGCAATTTTTCTTTCACTTTTAATATTTAAAATGTGTCTCCTTGCAGCTAGAAAATATAATGTTAATTTTTACGAAAACATTTTCTTCGCACAATTCAGATGACTCACTTGAGATCACTCTTGATTCTTGCTGCTGAACTTGCAAGTTTATTTTTTCAAAGTGTTGAAGGGAATACACCTTAGGACAATTTATAACGAGGACCGTTAAAACTTCGCGTCGTGCTCTGCTTTGCTGTCGCGAGGCAGCACCGCCACTTCTTATCAGTAGACTCTCGTTTTTGTCTTGTGGGTCAATTTGGCAGCCCTCCTGACGTTTGCACTTTAACGGTAAAAATATTTAAAACGGTTATTCTACTTCAAATATTTTTGAATTTGATTAATAATCTAATATTTACATTTAATAAACATTGTTCTACATCTTCTAATAAATAAAATTTCCAAATTATAAGTATTTATTTAAGAAATTCTACGAGTTTGCTTAATGTAATTTAAACAATTTTCGAACAAAACATTTTAAGAAAACAATTTCAGTTAAAGTTTATTAACAGATTTCTCGGCTTTCGAATTTAAACATTTGAAATACCACAGCAACGGTAAATATTCAAGCACAAAACAAAACATTTTGCTTCAAGTTAAAAAAAACCGCCGCCCAGGATAAAATCTCGCTTCCGGAAATCCTGGCTCGGCATATGCGCAGAGCCCAACCCTCGTCCAAGCCTGCACACGAGCAACTTCCTTTAATCCCAGCGACGCGTACCAAGGAAGTCGCCTTCCGCAGCGGAATAGGCGGCCCTTTGTTCCGCGCCTCTTACGTCCCTGCCGTGAAAAACCGGGGAGACGCGCGGAATATCATATTATTCGGGCAGAGACGCGGAACTTGAACGTCCCCGCCGGCGAGTTATCGCCGCGACGTGGCCAGGCTCTGCAGCCCTTATCAATTTCGCTGGCCGGCAGCCACCCAGGAATGGAAACATCGGCGCCGTGAATTTCGGGGCGCGGAATTTACGGGCCGAGTTTTCGGATCGCCACTTTTATTAATACGACTGTCGGCCGGCGGAGGCCGTTTTACGACTGGGCCAGGCTACCGCTCGACGCGTAATAAAATAAAAGAACAAGGGCTGGGCGAGTTTTGGGCTTTGTTATACCTACAGTATTAAAAGCGTTTTATGCTAGCTCTAAACTTAACCGTTTCCTGAGAACCACTTTTGATATTTTATTAAAAAAGCGCCAGCTTTTACTAAAAACGATTATTTTACTTCCTGCACGAGAACTATGACAGATTTATTCTGTAATAGCAAAAATGATCTTTAAAAGAACTATTATACAACTAATTCATTGAGAACAATCAATACAATTTTATTAACGAAATTCAAAAAATTCCCAAGGTTCAAAAGACCGACAGAATTTCAACTCTCAAAAGTTTCTCGACGCCGACTAAGCCATTTACTAATGCAACACTTCCATTGACCCTTCCAGCTTAGCCTTCTCCGTGACGTTGTTCTGCTCGGAGGCGTGCATAGTGATCGTGGTCCTGATGGTCAGGCGATCTCCGGCGATCGGCGGCGAGCTCGGCGGCCCATTCCTGCCGAAGGTCTGCACCTCCCTGCTCCTCTTCTCGCTCTGGGTCTTCTACCTGATAATGTCGACCCTCGAGGCCTACGGCGTGATCCCGGGCTTCTAAAGCGACACGCGCGCCCGCGGACTCGAGCCTCCGCCCGGCGACTCTCATCGTTCAGGCCTACACGCGATGTTCATTATTGGTTCGATTGTCTGCGCCTGCCCGTGCACGAGGCCTGCGCTCTGGAGGGAGTACTTTCGGTGAGTTTGTAAGCCTGGACTGTTTTGCATATTGACGCGGATGACAGTGTTTTCTGCATTTTAATTTACATCGAGAAACTCGATTTTCATGAATTATTAAAGATTTATTATAATAGAGTGAATAATAGTTTTTTTTTCTTTTTTCTATACATATAATAAACTTTCAAACATCTTTCTAATTATTGCAATTGCAATTATTTTTGTTTCAGATCAGTAAAACGAGAGTTCTTACAGACAATTCAGTATGGTCGAAGTAGCAAAGGTCTGAAGGTACTTAAGAGTAGTAAACAAAAAAAAAAAAAATAAATAACTAAAAACGAGCGAGAAAGCGACGAAAATGTGCGTGCTGCGAGTGAGCGAGTGAGCGTGTGCGAAAATATAATATGTATAGCGTAAGGAGCGATTAAATGTAAAGAAATTACAGGATCTGCCTTAAGTAGAAGAAAATAAATGTGAGCAAATGTATGAGCGAGACTCGAAGCAAAGTCGAATCTAGTCGATGTCGTGTTCACGGTGCGCGAATTCGGACGTTATATAATTGAGATTATTACTCGTAAATTCTAAGAATGAGGTGACGAAAAAGTATATGTATACATATAAAATATCGTATTTATTTAAAAGAAAAAGAAGTATGAATTATTTGAAGGTGGTACAGGTTTCTATACGTAATGTTTTAGTAGCGCGAGACCGCGTCGCTGTTCCTTCCCATCAGAGATTCGATATAATGAACTGTATAATTTTGTATAAAATACACGCGTTATAATGACATATTTTAACTAATCGAGAACCGTTGTTTATTACAGGAGGTACACGTCAATGCATCGCGTGGAAACTTGTTTAAAAAAAGAAAAAAAAAAAAAAAAATTACTGCCTAGCTTAGAATGTAAAGAACAATTTCTTTGTTAGTACTTGCGTGCTCTCGGACATAAATTGATGTTTTTTCTTATCCGTTCCTGGAATTGTTGAAAATATTTTAAATATTTTTTATTCTATATACGTGTTTGCGATATAGTTTAACGTGATACTATCGTTGGAATTTTCGAAATACAATCATAAATGTTTCGAAAAATATTCAATTATTCCATGCTTGCTAAAGGGGGGAAACGCTAAAGAAAACTTGTTCTGATGAATTCATTGAGCGAATTAAAAATTATTAATGAAATTCAATGTTATAAGAAGAGTATGAATTCTATAAATAATATCAAAAACTTATGTATTATGAAATTCTAACTTAATATTTTTAACACAAATTAATGAATCATATTTGCACTTGAAAATAAATCGATCAAATAATAAAGAAACAAATTTGAATAATAATTGTAACAATTTTCGTGGGTATTAAAGCAATAACTCTGAAAAAACAATCATTTAAAAAGTATAGCAACTACAAAAGTACAAAAGGAAAATATTAATACCTCGTGGACTCAAAATTTCTATTATTTTCCCCCTAAAAAGGCAAATTCCGTAACAAAAATATGCAGTACAGACGAACAAACGAGTTATTTACAATTCTTTTTAGCAATAAAACCTACCGAAAATTTACTAAAAAAGCTGTACACCGGTGCTGAGTTTCAACTGCTTTGTTCGCAGAATTTTAATCCGAAGCAAAAACATTTTCAAATTCTTCTCCAGCAAACGATTTTGCTTGCAGCTCACGGCTGCCGGCAAAACTTTACACGCTCAGAATATTTATACGTCGACTGCAACATTTCCATACTCAATTCCGCAAAATGAAGTTAGTCCTACTTCGCCGGCGTTCCGCAAAAGCGCTTGTTTTCTTTTTCCCGGAGATAGCAAGCGGGATTTTCGGTCACCGAGTGCTGTTGCGACGGCAAACGCGGCTGCGATCGATGCCAAGTAATTGCCGGCGTACCTGCGTACGGCGTTGCGCGCAAGATACGCGAGTACACAATTGGAGATATGCATTTACGATGCCCTCGAGCAGGCAGTTTCCCGATCTTTAGTGTCCTGTTTCGCGATGCTCGAGTCCGAAGAGCTTCGATATCAGAATTTTCAGCCGGGTTCCTTCTCGCGAGGAGACGAATTGCCGACGCTTTTTTCGGATTACGCTGAGCAAGATAGCGGAGAAGAATTGAAAATGTTAAAAGTAATGGGATAATTTTGAGGCAGTTTCCTAAAAGCTTATCTTGGTATTTTGTCCAAGTACCATTTTATCTTTTTTTTGTAATTACAGTGGGCTACTCTTATCCGAAGCCAGACTTAAGTGTTATGGCACTCGGTTGAATTGCGCGTGCCCTTCTGGAATTAAACCTTTTCGAAATTCAAGCAATTCGGCAAGCACAACACCGTGCTAAATTCGAGAAGATTGCTTTTGAGAATAACGCAGTTTTTAAAAATTTCATTTGAAAAAAAAAAACTAATGTTAAAATAATACGCTTTCCATTTAAAAAGGATCTCAAATAACTTGAAAGTTAAATTCTGTCTTAAGCGTCCGCATTTGAACTTTGCCCTTCTTACCTTGGTTTTTTCGACGAATTCTAAATGTTGGCTCTTTTATTAACTAATTTTCGAATCGATTTAAGTTGCACTCGTTCAGCTCAATTTTTACTGTAAGAATAATTAAAATCTGAAGAGCGAAAACAATCTCCAATCTTACAAAACCATAACTGCTTTGCGTCAAAGCCTAAACGTAAACCGAGAATTAACGACGGCACGAGATAAAATCCCGAGGCAATAATTAAAGCTCGGCAAATATATCGGCAGTCTTAAAGCGCACACCTGAATCGATGCGACTCTCTCCGCGATCATTAAAAATCAATAGCGCGCGGCGGGCAGAGCGAAGCTAAAGGAAAAGCAAAAGGTTAATTCTGCCGGACGAAGATACGGCCCCCCCCGGAGGCTTTACAAAGTCCCGAGCGGTCATCTGACTGATGACCCGGATTTCCAGCCACTTCTCGAGCTTCTTCTTCGCCGATCTCATAAGACTCCCGGCTTATCTTGCCCCGGCCATTAAAGATGGCGCGGCCGTATTTTAGTGCGTCGGGTTGCTTATTAGAAAACGAATGGCGAGCCCGGGAATTCCATCCATTGATAAAGGTACTTCATTTTTACCGGAGCGAAGGTCGTTTTTCTCAATGAAACAGCTCGAGTTTTGTTTCACCTTCTTTTGTGAAAAGTTTCATTTTAAAGGTAATAAGCGACGCATTTTTCATTACGGGGAGTAATTTGTAGTTAAAAAGAAGTTTTACTAATTATTATCCTTTCAAAACTAGCATTTCTAAAAAAAGAAGCGCAATAATGTTTGACCTAAAATGGCCGCGGAAATCGCGAAGATTAATAGTCCGAATGAAACGCGTATGGTCCTGTCTCATTGTTCTGCGGGTTTATTCAGCAGAATAGCTAACCAGCACTATCTTTGTCTCCCTCGAAGCTTTTCTTATCATCGGGCTTCTTGCCCGAATGATACTTTAAAAAACCTGTTTTTTAATACTCGCCAATTTGTTGAAAAAGTTAAAATTATTTCGTTTCTCTTTTCGGTAAAAACAGTAAAAAGCATTTTGTCGACAAGCTTTGACCGCCTTGCTTCATTCGCCTGCAAATATGAAAATCACAGAGCAGCAAAAGCTCTTCGCGAGATCGCAGCTTCGCTCGAACGACAAATTCATCCCGCTTTCGGAGCGCACCAAAGCTCGCCGCGTAATCATTTCTCTGTGTACCCAAAATTTTTAATGCGCGCTTCACGAGTCGTTTTCGGGCGTTTTTTTTTTTTTTTTTTTTTTGAACCGAGTCGAAAGGCGGGATGTTCTCTCGCCTCTGAAAACCTCGGTCGCAACTCATACAGTCCGGGTGAAGGCAAACAATCATTTTCTCCTCGTTCTGCCCTCGAAAGCCGAAGGAGCGCGGCTTGTTTTTCCAAGACGAGCCGCTGCCGTGCCGCGTTTGAATAAACATCAGGGAAAACAAGGCGGTTATATTGAAAAGTTAATTATTTGCGCAGTTTTCAGCTGGTAATTGCACTTGTTAGTTCTGGAATAAAACTTTTCACTTTTAATTCTTAATACGTTCTTGCTAGTGATTTCGCTGGAAAAGAGAGCTGCTGCCTGGTAGTTAAAAGAGCTTAAGGAATGACGATCTTCTTAAGAAGTTTTAACTTGCAAAAAAAAACAAAATTTAAGAAAATGGTTGTAAAATGTTGAAATTTTAAACAAACATTTTTGATTCACACTTATTCAAATATAAAGCTAAATTAAAATTAAACAATAACTTTATTGCAATAATATGATTCGTATACCGGAGAATAATCAATTTATATTAATATCACGATATCGTGAATAAATAAATTCTTATTATCAAACCTTCAGCTTCAGTAAAATTTTACGGCGAAAAATTAAAGCGGTTAAAAATGTATGATTATTAAAATCGTGTATTTTCGGTCAGTCGTATTGGAAACATATTGAAGCGATCACAATGAACGGTTTCATAAATGATTTAAAATCTTTTGTTTACAAATAATATTTACGCTCTTCAGATTAAATTAACTTTAACGTAAACTGTAAGCATTATCGCGTAACCGCGAAAATCGCGTTTCGGATACTTTTGATAAGGAAAAAACATTAAGGGACATAAAAGGTACTATTTAATAGGAAAAAAAATGTTGAAAAAAAAAACAACGAGAAACACTCGATAGCAAAGCGTTAAAGTGATAATCCGTAACAAACGGTCGCGTTTTCGTTCTGGGATTTTCGTTGATCGTCGATGCGCCTTGTCGTAATTAACAAACTGAATGACAAATCCTACTTAGTGATGAGTAAATAAAGTATTTAAGTAGACACGACGTTATTGACAAATCTGACCTTGAAAGTATCTTAAAAAAGTAATAAAATCTTAGAATCGAAAATGATGTAATATTTGCGTTTGTATTAAAGATCAGAAAAAGTAACTTTTTTCCAAAGCAGCACCAAATGCACTTCATCGATAATCAAAAGCTCTACCTCACACGAAACGACAAGACGTCGCGTCGTCGACGAAAACTTCCCGGAAACACGCGATTTTACAATCGTGCATTTTTCTTTTTCGACGAGGAATAAATTTTAAAGTTCGACGGGGGAAAAAAAAACACAGAAATCAAGGGGTGAACTAAAAAGCGATAAGAACATTAATAAACTCATTAGCAACAAGTCGCTCGCCGCAATGACGGCGATCCATTTCACATGACGAGTATACAAGCACATTCGAATCAGGCCTGAACGTTGAATAATAATGAAAGAACCTAATTATTATAGAGTATATTATATAAAAACTTCACTGTCGAAAGTGTGATATAGTAAGTGAAGGAAGAGCGCAGCCCTGACTTTCCGGTCGCACAATTCGACAAGTCGCCCGTCATATAAAGAAAGTAGTTACGATATATGAGGAGAGTTGCTCGAGAAGTGCGCCGGAGCCGGGCAAGTACGTCTTTTTCGATTAATGTTATCGTGTGTAGACACGATTTAACCCGTGCAAGGATGCGCGCAGGTGGTTAATACGTGTTAAAGAACTTTGAAACAAGCATAAACGAGATGTGAAGTCTAATTACGATAGAAAAAAAAGTGTTCTTTATTCAATGTGTACGATATATTTTTAGCGAGCCGATGTGAAATGTAAACGATGTCGTAGGATCTTTCTAAATGTGGCTTGTTTATCGGGCGGTGAAGTTTCACCCCCCTCCCCTTCTCCTCTAAAAAATGTCAATCCACAGGCATTCGTGACAAAGTTAATCAATGTACTGGCAAAAGTGAAACATAAAAAAGCATTAGTGTACCAGTTTCTAAGTGTAGTAGAGGAAACCAAAAAAACGGTGTTAAAGTCTAGTTGATACGATGTAAAACCTAGTCGAAACAGAATTTCGAGACGTTTTTCGTATAGTTTTAGTCGGGGCTTTCGTTACCTTTTATATGGCAACTTTTGATATGAAGGAAGCATAACTCACGTTTCGATTACCGAAAATTCGTTTATTCAGATAAATTTACAAAAGGTGAAATCCGTTGGAAAAAGAGATTCTTTTGTTTATCGTAATTTAATTGTGCATCGACTGAAACGTTCTATCTATATAAAACGCCTAGTCTGTTAGAGTAATATCCAGTGTAGATAGTTGGGGGAAAGCAGAGTGCAGAAGTGAATTGTAGATAATGTGAATGTCACGTAATCCCTTGCCAATCTTCTTCGACACAATAATGATCTCAGGCCTCGCGATTCGCGAGTGCCAAAATCAATATCCGACAATTGCTGTCTAAGCAAAACCTCTGACGATAATCGAGAATAGCCGGTACTCTCCGTTTTCGTTTACTTATTTTTGTACGAAAGTTCGTTCTCTCAAATTTAGCTTTACAGTTGATTGCGTTGAAAAGCTCTCGGTTATACGTATGAAAAAGCAATGCGGCAAGAGACACTCGACTGTCGAAATTTTCCAAGTGGCCGGCCCCAATTTCGTTCTTCGCCCTTATCGAGAAAAGGACGCGGCGATTGAAAAAAACAAAAAAAAAAAAAAACAAAAAATAAACTGAAACAAACGGACCAAGGACGTGCGGGACACGTTTAGCTAATCCTTTACTTTAAACCAGCGAGAGAAAGAAAAACAAAACGCGCTAGGACACGTTTAGGTTGACGAGGAACACTAAACCGTAAAATTTCATAGCCGCCGACTCGAGGCAACTCGAGTCGCGCCTTCGTAAATGCTAATAAATCTCTCACCGACATCCGGAAACCCCCCCCCCCCCCCCCCCCCCCCCGAAAAGAAAATAAAACGCGCGCGTAGGATCCTTAGTGCCGGTTTTTTTAGCGTGCTCGCCGACAAAAAGACACTTTCCAATGCCAAAAAGAAAAGCAGCGCCGACGTCCGACTGAAATAGCTGACGAGGAAAGAAAGACAAGACTTTCCGGGCCGCACTGAGCTCGTCGACTCGAATTTCCTGCTGGCGAATGCGTGCGCGTTTCGTTGAATTTAACGGTTCCGAAGGGCAAAACAGAACTCTTACCGATAATCTGTTCGTCATTAAAGCTACTACGATAAACATAACGAAGAAGCAAGTAATTGTCCAAGTTCACGACAGAGAGCAATAATTACAATTTATCTAAAAGTTTGCTAAATTCCGCGCGGTAGGTTTAAATCCTCGCAGCTGGTGAGTTCTAGGGTTTTATACGAATGCACCAGCCGCGACTGTTCGGTAGTATACAACTTTGAGATTTTTTACCGTGTTGTAGAAAAAGGTTTGTTATCTAAAAATTTGTAGAGGCGAAGGTTTTCGAGTTTTTGACGAAAGGACTGAAGCCAAACTATATAATGCGTTGCTTTCTTTTTCAAATTCTTCGATACTCCAATTTCTCCATTATCCGAAATTCGATTGAACTTATATACGTATAACGACCAATTGTAGTAGAAAGGCAGTCGCGATTTGGACCAAATTACAATTTTTTCCCTATATATCAAGTAAGTAATCGAACGAGCTCTTCTCGTGGCGCGCGTCGTTATCAAAAATCTTTCGCAAGTTGAACACTGTAGTTTCCAGGCTAAAAAGCTGTTCTTGTATTCGCGCTGAAAATATCAATTGTTATACGAAAAATATCAAAAAATATACAATTTATTAAACTATATATCTGTCTTTTGAACGACGTGGAAACATTTATCGAGAGCAGACATGTCTAAAAGAATTAATTACCAAAATTTTCAGAAAATTTAAAAAAAAAAATAATCACCTTTCAACGTTCAAGTGCTTGAGAAACTTTTCTTACAAGTTTAAGAATCATATATTACAGAGAAACTTTTTGTAAAGTAGAATTTGTAATCAAAACGATCCTAAAATTCTTCTCGTTTAGGGTTCACGAATGTTCGTTTAAAAAAGATTAAGAATCATAAAAAGAATTAAAAAAAAAATGACTTTTCAAAGTAGCATTCTGTTTTTTAAAGCGAACAACGGTCTTTCAACCTCTAACTAAATATAATATTCGGGGCTGGCCACTCTTCTTTTCCTTCATTTGTACATACGTACTTCTATATAAATACAATTGATATACCAATCTCTACATATATCTATGAAAATATACTTATACTTGTATCACGTACTCACTATTTCTATATCAATTTTACCCGAACGCTCTATCTATACGCGCTCTATATACTAAAAATCTATTATACAATGATTGATAAATCTAACCAGAACCTAATCCTCATTATCGTCTTTGCGATTCTCTGCGACTTTAGATTAGCGTCCTTTTAGAATCGAACTAACTCTAATTCGGGTTGACGAGAAATGCAATAAAAATTACTTATTGTAAGGGCATATGTTATACTTCTAAATGTCACGATGAAAAAAAAGTCGATCTGATCGACGTTCGTGGGGAATAATCGACGAGTTAATCAACGTGTTGATGTTGAATATACTTAACTGTACATCACATTTTGTCACGAAGTAAGAAAATTGTAATAGACGTGTGTTCCTTAGATGCGTTTTCTGAATCTTGTCCTAAAAAGCAAAAAACAAAGGCATCATATATCTTAGAAGTGTACACGATTACTAAAGAACAAGTAAATACGAAAAGCATCGTTTAATGTCACTAAATATACAACTATATTAAATAAGCGGATTTAGAAAATCCCGTAGATGATGAAAAGATTATGAATTTGTATTATGTTAATGTGGGCATAATAAGAGCAGCAACGCGTATCTTTCAAATAAAAGACAAATCGGTGGCAAACACATAATAATACTTAAAGTAGCTCGAATTCTCGCGATCATGGAAGTAATGAGAAAATCATATATATATATAACCTACATGTATATATATATAAACATTATTGTGTTTATTACCGCGTAGACGCGCATGAACTATCCTCGATTGAAGAAATTTGTCTCTCCTAATTAAGCGTACGTGTATGAAAAAAATCTGTCCAAGACGACAAAAGACAATTCGACAAATATATAAATAGCTATTTAACTAAATATTCATATACATGTTTTACGATTATTGCGTTCCATATTTCTGTACATAAAATAGCGTTCTATCGACTTGTTATGCCTCTGTAATATTCGCTTTAAACAATGGATGCGTTCGAGAAAGAAAAAGAGAACATTGTCATGCAAGTGCAGCAGCAATAAGCTTTAATTCTGACGATAATTGTACGTCATTCCTGCTTTCCTATGATTTTTAAAAGCAAAAGTTACTTTAATTACTTACATACTTACAAACCGGAGCTTATTTCATTGTATAAAGTAAAACGAAAGCAATACTGTTTGTATATTGATTAGATGACTTATACTCTGTATCTTCTTGCAGAGCTTATACATATATAACAATTGTAGAAAAATATTTGCGGAAGAGGAGGAAAAATAAAGGCAAAGAGCTAAAGTATTTGTTAAAAATAAAGTTAAACAATACGACTTATATATTTTTCTCCTTCGCGTATTGAATCGCAGCATTTCCCCTTTAACGATACAGATTCGAAATATATCGAAAACGGGTTAACGAGAAATCGCGCTTTACGCTATTTTACAAAGGACTTACACACTTTTATTACATGGAAATCTTTGTGTCTCCGGAATTCACAGTGCATTGATGAAAAGAAGGAAATACGCCGTACGATTGAATAAATTATTTTCTTATAGGATTTCCTTGATATCAGTAACGATTAACCGCGCCAGTCTATTGTTGACGACAGTTGTAGTCTTAAACGCATCGAAAGACGTACTAAGCACGAGGATGGCTTCGAAATCGATTCTCTTTATCAACGCACCGCGAAATTCGACAAAAGAAAAAAGCATAAGCGCATTCGTTGTTTCGTTAGGTAAAACGCGCGATCGATCACTTGTTCTCGCGAACGACGTCAAAGAAAATAAAAAAGGTAACGAGTAAACTGGATTTCGATAAAAACTCTGCGTCTAACAATAAAATCCGTAAGCGCACTAGATATACATATACATAAATGTGCGAGGACGGGGACAGAATAAATACTAAAAGCATGAAAAATTATAACAATTAAATAAAAGAATAAAATTAGGAAGTAAAAATTAAAGATAAAAGGCGGTATTACTTAGAAGTTTTCGCACCTTTCCGGCGCTAACGACACGTAAATCTCTCCTCCTCTCTCTCTCTCTCTATTATACAGATATACCCAGTTTCTACCTATCTCTCTTGCTCACCGAGTTTCCATTATTTTCATCGCGCCCCTCCCCTTTCCTGCCGTTCCGTCCTTCAGAATTTCGCGCGAAGCAGTCTCGTCGTCAGTTGCGTCGGTATCACGGCTTCGCCGACGACCTTCGAGTAATGCATCCGCGTTAACGTCTTTTAAGTCATTATCGCGTTTCCTTCCTTCCGCTGCAGACTTGAAGAAAAAAAAAAAGAAAACGAACGGCGCATCTTGCCGGGCCATTAAACTTTGTTATGGTCCGTAATTTTTATTAATCTGAGAGCGGGAAGCTCGAAAAAGTATAAATAATCAAGATTCATTCGCAATTTATTTTCAAGCACCGCGGAAAAACATCTTGAATTGCTTTTCGTAAATCAGTCAGGCTCGCGTTTTCGAGCCAAAATTTATTCTTAACGGATTACTGCTAAAGCCGAGGCTGCTAAAAAAGTAAGCCGGATTAAATTCGCTCGAGTTTATAAAGAAATTTAATTCAAGCGCCACGCCGCTCTAATACAATTAGGTTTTATGCCGTTTTACCGACGCAATTTTCTTCGGAAAAGGCAACAGAGAACTCTTGGCTTCGCGACTCGTCTTGAACGCTGTACAGAGATGCACTTTATATTTATTATGCAAAAGAGAAGGCTCCTTCTGTTACCGTTCAAAAGCATACTTAAACAAATGTGTTACGAAAACGCGCGCGAATAACTCCAATACAACGAATCTCGCGAAGTATATTATACACACGTATACATACATATAAACATATATATATATTTATGTTGGCTATTCGCGGAGGCGATCAGAATCGAACGTTGAAGCGATCCTTAAGCGCGGAGACTGTTTTAGGATTGTTGTTAAACTATAGATCGTTGGGATATATACATATAATATATACAAGTGTCACATCGGTCGTACTGACAGCTGGGATTTTTAATCATTAAGCTCGAAGTAATTCAGGAGCCTCTCGAGGCTCCTCTGCTTTGATAAGTTGGGAGGAGAAGAGCCGAACGCTGGAAGGATTGAAAGGAACATTTTCTCTTCTACACCCCGTAATGTTCAATACGATTACACTTAAGTATAATTTTTAATACGATTATCTTCAGATGCAGTTCTGTATACTATTATATTTACTGTCCGATGTTGTAGGTAAAAGAGTAGCTGTTAAGGTTTTCAAGTATTCATCAAGTACGTTTTTTTATAAGAAACTCGTAACGTTAGTGAAGTATGTTTGCGTTGTAAATTAGATGATATGTAATGTTGTAGACGACCGTTGACGACAAGTAAAATTCTTTAATTATAAGCCGGTTTGAAAAAATACTTCCAGCGACCTTCGGTACATTCTTGAATCGACATGAAAATGGAGAAAAAATGAAATTCAGCGAGTCCAAATGCATTTCATCTTCCGTCTTAAATATGTAATTCCTATTGTACAGATCACTGATATATTTATTATTATACTGTTGAATTGCGTTTTAAAGATCGATCAGTGGGCGAAAGATATAAATTTAAGGAGTAGCCCCAGTTGATGGGAAATCATTTTGCGCCAATGCACTGATACTGTACTAAAAATTATCTAAGCGTAAGAGATATGGGCATCTTTGTAAAGCTAAGTAATACTCATAATATTGCTCAATTTTGACAAATTCATTTTTACTTTTAAACATTCGACGACTAAATATCAAACTTTACTGGCACTTTATTTTAAGAATCATAAAATAGATATCAAGATAATTTTTTGTTCATCTAAATATCGTAACGAGCATTAAAATTTATTTCTGATAAATTTAATTTCATTCCAAATATAACTATGAAATAACTGTAATGCAGTTCCTTAAAAAATTGTTTTATTTTTTCAAATTGCAAATGCTCTAGCTTTGAATATTTAAAAGTAAAAATATAATCGTCAATAAAATAGCATAATAAACAGAAATAATAAGCATAAAATAAAACGATGCCCACATCCGGAATCATTAAAAAGAAAAAGCTATAGCGAATCCATATGTGCATCACCGATGTTTGCTGTTTCGCTCGAACTTCTCGGTCTCTTTGTTAACCGCGCGGAAAGAGGTGGAAAAGCGCCTCGCGAAGAGCGAGTGAAAAAATGTCTAAGCAATCCCGACGAATAATCCGACGAAATTCTTGTCCGAGCAGAAGGGTGTAAAATTGACGGCGGATCGAAAATGAAAATTCTGCGCACAAGATAATTCGAAATCAAGGCGACGGAAAGAAATGCGCAAATGTTGAGATTTCTCTTCGCTGTAGAGGACAACGAAAACGACAAACACGACCGGGAAATCCGCGCGGCAAACTCGACGTTGATATGTACGCGAGCAAGCTTGATGGCTCGTGTTAAACTGATTGTAATTGAATCGAAAATGTAAAAAATAATAAACATACATTAAATGTTGTTTACACGCTTGATCACTTGCTTTTAATTTTTATTTTAAATCACTAGGAATTAGGAGTACGTGAAGGTAATGTGAATTGAGGTAGGTATTTTAATAAAGCAACAGTATCGTTTATTCATTGCAGGATTAATTCATTACTTTGTAAAATATAATAAATTCTATTGCGAAGTTTGTTTTTATGCAAAGACGAATCTGTCTATTCTAAAGTTCAAAATGAAGTAGAGTAAATTTATAACAGTATGCATTTATTTCTGTTTGACCGGATTTGTTCAGACTCAGTCAAAAGAATATCAAAAAAATAACTCAGCAAGTACTTGTTTTTTTTATTACCAAATCTAAAGTTCGAAAGTAAA
>JAWWEM010000044.1:9229686-9243488 GCA_035582935.1 Ormyrus thymus
GTATCCAGTGATTATATGGGTAAATTTTGCATTTTATAGGAGGTCGATTTGTACTGAAATTTCCCCGCAGCTAAAAGATTAAAATCAATTTACAAGTGTATTTCACATTTAAATCAGTTCATTTGTTAACTAATTTTCTGAATGAATATTTATATTTTAACGAGTGCGTTTTTCCAGTCCGCTCGAATCCAACAACGAGATAAAAGGAAGAAATTATATTATTAATAAACCAATAAAGTTTGCAATACAATAAATAGTTTCACAAAAATGTATATATTCATAATAAGTTTTCTTTTTCGCTCAATGTTTTTCATACATTTTTTCCTGGAACGTATTCAACTATTCTGATTAAAAAGTTATTAATTCCAAAATTTATACATTTATTTCAATATTACACGAAATACTAACTCTTTAATTATTTAGTGTTTTTCTGGCTAATGAAAACAAAAACAAAAACTGTAATACAAACAAGAATGTTTTTAATTAATTTAATATAAAAGTAATAATAAGAGAAAATATATAAATATTATTTAATTTAAGTAATTTTCTTTGGAAAAATTTTATTCTTTTTTTTCTACGAATATGCTACATTTAAAAAGATTTTTATTTTTAAATTTTATAATAACTTTTATAAAAACAATCTACATTTATAAGTAATAATTATTCCATTAATAAAAAGGATTTCACATCTACGCAAGTGCATAATGACGAATAAATAATCTTTAATAGGATGTAAGTAGGTTCATTTTGGTTTAAAAGCTAATTTGCAATGACGATTTCATTGAACCCGCGAGATTAAGTAATTAAAACAGGTTTTTATTATTATTTTCCCATTACAGAACATTTATAAGAAACATAGAAAGCTCCGTCGCTTCATTTGTCTCCACAACGTTGAGGCAATTCAAACATGTGGCGCTCCATCGAACACATCATTAACACAGTTGTTGCCCGAGGTCTGGTCTAAACAATTATTAAGTGTCTCAATTAACGCTCTCGCAGCTGTGGCGCTTCGATTTTCAGTTGAATTGAAAATTGAACAATTTGCGAAGCCTCGAGATCGATACAAGTCTCGAAACGCGCATGCTCGACTTGGTGTTAATGCGTCGACGGGGGTCCCACATAAAGACGAAAACGAGAGCAACGTCTGGTCGTGGCACCCCTGAAAATCTACGTACAGTAGCCATCATTGCATCATTGGATTCCGCAGAGAGGAGTCCCCACCCTTGTACGAGGCAACAGTTTGGCCGCACCTACCCTTCGGAGTCACCCGTAAGTACCTGTGAAACCCTTAGAGAAATGCATAAAATCATGATGCGCAAGCATCTCGAGTGAAAAGCGCGCGACAGATCGAAAATCTCAGCAGCAGGAGTCAACGTCCTAGGCGTGCGAGTGCGCTCGATAAACTAGACGACCCTTCGCGCGCCGTCTATCCTCTCTCTCTCCTTTGCAAAATTTACAAACAGGTTTCCTTCTCGTTGCTGTCGTAGGTGATTACGTAAGTAGCCGTTGACCCTGAACGCCGAGCGAGCGAGAGAGAGGCACGATGGAGAGCAAGAGTGGGAGGCTAGATTCAGATAGTAACCAGGCGACGAGTAACGGCGCACCAGCGACTGTGCCCGCCAACTCCGACTCTAGCTTAGTACAGCCGACGTACAAGCAGCTGCCGGACGACGACGTTAACTGGCAAGCTAGAAACAGCGCCAGTAACACCACCACCAGCACCGAGGAGAAGAAAGACGAGGCCAACATGGGCAAGCAAAACGGCACGGATCCCGATCACGATGATGGAGCTCAGGAGCGCATGCTCAAGGAGGACGAAAAGAAGACCAACATAGTGCCCTCCAAGGATACCTCAGAGGTGAGCTGACCTCGATTTTCTTCTCCAGTTAGTTGGGATGTGATTTATGGCAGAGCTGTGTGCTGTTTGCACAGGCAGTACACACTTTCTGAAACTCTTAATTTATGACTTCTTCTAAGGATTTCAGCTGGAAAATTTTGTTCTTTGATGACTCTTATTGATTTTTTAATGTTTGTACATGTGCCTTATGCTACCTTTTTGCTGACGCTGAGTTGCTTAAATCCAGATAAACTAAGTGAATTAATTATTTTCCTTATTTTTTGAGTTCAAGAACGTAGCTTTATTTACCTATTAACTTTTAAAATTAGTTTTTATATCTTACAGTAAATTTATCATAAATGTTGCATATTTAATACAATGATATACATATATTAAATATAATTTGAAGATATTACTTATACTTATTTATGTGATAATTTTTTCTTGATAAAATATTTCTTACAATGTAAAGGCTGAATTATTCTAAAAGAAACTTTCACATGAATAGAGCCTAATTATTTTATCATTGAGAAATGTGACTGTAGTACTTCTTAAGAACAGTTAGAGGGAGCATTGAATCAGTAATGGGAGCTTCCTATTGCATCAGCTAATCCACTTTTTCTTTATTGTAAATTATCTTGGTTTTTATATCAAGTCTTTTTAATCTTTTCTTTAAAATCTTAAGTCTTTAAAATTTCTCATTTAATGATAAAAAATGGTAATATTATATTTTAGGTGAAATTTATCTCTGAAAATGGAGATGCCAAAATTGATATTGGAGCAGTTAAGCAGACTTTATCAGGAATGGGCAAAACAGAACTGATGAAATATGCCAATGATCCATTTTGGATAAGATTAAGATGGTTCCTTTTCATTGCTTTCTGGCTCCTTTGGGCTGCTATGCTGGCAGGAGCCATTGCCATCATTGTAATGGCACCAAAATGCTCCCCACCAGAGCCCAAAAAGTGGTGGGAAGAAAGTCCCATTGTCAAGTTGGATCCTTCTGATACACCTATGAAAGATTTGAATGGCTTAGAATCCTTACTAGAGCCTCTAGATAAACAGCACATCAAAGCTATTTCTTTGAGCTCAATATTAAATGAATCTAGCCCAGGTAATTCATTTTGTATAATTTACGAAAATAAAATGTACATTAAAGTATATGTACAAGAAATTTTGTTTATAAATTTTGCAAATACGTGAATTTAGCATTGTACATTTAAAAAAAAAAAAAAAAAAATAGTAACTAAAATTAAATTTGAATATAATATTTACTTATACAAGTTTTCATTTATAAATTTTATTTTGCAGGTCATACTATGGATTACAAGGATATCAGTCAAAAAGTTGGTCTGATGAGCGATTTCCAGAAATTTGTAAAAGCTGCTAAAGAAAAGAATCAACACGTAATTTTAGAGTTAGATCCAAACCACTCATCTGATCAACATCCTTGGTTTCAAAAATCAATCAAGAGAGAAGAACCATATACATCATACTATGTATGGGCTGATGGAAAACGTAGTTCTGACAGCAGATTATTACTGCCACCTAATAATTGGGTAAATGTTTTTTATATCATTTTTTAATTTGATATAAAACTAAATTTATTATACTTTTTGTTTTATTATTACTTTTATCATATTACAGATCAGCTTGAATGGAGGTTCAGCATGGAAATTTAACGAAGATAGACAACAATTCTACCTGCATCAGTTTAATGAAAGTCAGCCTGATCTAAACTACACTAATCCCGTTGTCGTTAATGAATTTTCAGTAAGTTTAAAAAAAAACATGTAAAATTATTTTAAATTCTGTAAAAAAAATATTTTCTAATTGATCAAATTTGAAAACAGGGAATTCTTAAGCATTGGTTGAATCTCGGCGTAGAAGGCTTTAGACTCGCAAACACACGTTATCTAGTTGAAGATCGCAACTTAGCAAATGATTCTTTCAGCTCGCTTTATCCCGCTGAAATGGGATCGTACCAATCCCTTATTCACGTAAATACAAGAGATCATGCTCAAAATGGTGTTATATTAAGACAATGGCGTGGTATTGTCATGAATCACACTAATGGTGAAGGGTATGTATGAAAATAAACAACTTCTAAAGTAATGAAAAAAATCAACAGTAACATATTTTTTCTTGCTTTCTTTTAGCTTATTTGCGTTAAGCGATGAAATAGGGCAAGATGTTCTTCAAATGTACAATCACAAAGAAACTTTGGTTAATCTTCCTCAAAGTATACATTTCTTAGGAAAAATAGATCCTACAGTTTCAGCCTCTGCGCTGAATCACAGTATTTCTCAATTGCTAGCTTCCACTCCATGGCCTGGTATAGATGTAAGTATTTTTATTATCTGAAGTATTTTTTCAGTAAATTTTTATTATATTAACTCCAAAAATGTATTAATAAATCAATCAATTTATTTCTTTAGTTAAATGGCAAGGAAGTTAGTTTGAGGAAACGAATTCACGCTGAAGTAGCTGATAGTTTAATTTTAATGACCATGCTACTTCCTGCTACACCAATACTCAAAGTAAATGATACTCTCTCAGCAAAGGATGCTTTTGCCTCGTTGGCCGAAGCTCGCAAGAATTCACCATTTTTGTACGGTGATATCAAAATGGATGTTTTGAATAACGGAACTGTATTTGTATATACAAGGTCAGTACAACAATGGATCTACAAATTTTTATTTAGGATTTTTAATTTTATTATTAATTAACATGGTTTTTGGTTGTTGTTTTTTTATTAACACTTATTTCTTTTTATATAATTCAAAAGGTATTTGAATAAGTATTCATTTGCACGAGGTATTTGGTTATAATAATTCTAAAATTTTAAAAAATCTAAAAATGTACAAATATTTTTCTACGAATTCGCTTTTTAATTTTAAGCAATAATTTCAAATTGGTGGTAGTAGTATAAGTTCTAACAAAACTAATCTAAGCTTACGATTTTTCATGCTTCATCCTTTGTGGGTTCAGAAACTGGTGAGTTAATTCTTTGAATAGACTAACATTAGCTTGTGGATATACGTAGTCTCCTAATAATTAAATAAACGTTGTTTGAAAAATATTTTTTTAAAAATAGGTCTAAAAGCGGCAATCCAGGATACTTGGTGGCTTATAACAGTGCTCCGCAAAATACAACGATTGACATAACTACAATACCACATGTTTCTGAAGAAGTCAATGTCGTTGCTTACAGCCCTAATTACGTTGAAAAATTAGCCAATGCTAAGTAAGTTGAAAAATAATTTAATGAAGTGTTCTTAACTTAAAGATATATTACTTACGCAATATATATTTTCTTATTTCAGGAAATTGATGTCAAAAGACATTCCAATTTCTCCAAAAAGCACATTGGTGGTGACTTTTGTCCCAAAAACATAAGTTGTGTCAACTTATGTTAACCTTGCATTTATCTGTGTGTTCTTTAAAACTCCATTTGATATAATAATTGGAGTTAAATATGCATTAAAAAATATACAAACAAAAATTGCGTACTTTTTTTACTTGATTATTTCTTTTTTATTGGCTTCATATAAATAAAATTTTTTGTATAAAAAGATATTTTATTAATTTAACCTAATTACATATATGTACATTTTTATGATTTACATTAATTGCTTTGTACATGATTTACACAAAGACAAACGTTTCTTTGTGTAACTCTTATATATCATTCAATATGCAGTTTGTGAGGATCAGTAAACCTGGCAGTAAGAATATAAAACAATGCTGGCAGTGGCACCAAGGCTAACATTGCTGGATGTATACTTGAACCCCTTAAAGTGGCAATAGCTATCACACCATACGCATGTAATAACCAATGGCCCAAAATTACAACAATATTTTTTACATCGGAGATGGAACTTAAGATTAATGACTTCATAGTCTAAAAGAAAAAACAAATTTTAATAATCATTATAAATTTTGAACGATGTATATTTTAATTTTTTTGTTTTCCTACCTGATTCAGTTTGAAGGCAAAATGAGCAGCATTTGAAAGAACTGACAGAATAATTGTAATGTATGGAAAGGAATAGTCTGCAAAATAATTTTTAAATTTATAAGCATCCAAAATTAGTATTTTTAAATAAAAAATGTTGCGATACATACAAATCAACCCACTGCACATTGAATGTATTAAAGCTAGCATTGGAAAGAAGTAAAGTGCAGCATAAATAGCATATTTTCCTTTCTTCGGTAGAAATTTTTTTGCTATTAGAGGACGTACTATTAACATTATAATTACAGCAAAGGCATAAAATACAAACACCATTGTATACCTAAGAGAAAAAAAAAGTGCAATTTTAAAATATTTTTTGATTCTATAAAAACTTTTGCATATTATCTATACTTACAAAGGATATACTGCTTCTTGTGTACAATGCAGATTTTTTTCATAATTAGGATTTGGATTATGCAGCAATGTATACCAATCTGAGAGCTTGCGAGTTTTACACGATTTTATAGAAAATGATCCAATTGGTTCAGTCAACTGTAAAGTTATAAGACTAGCTACTAATATTTCAAACAAAGCTGACAAATGCATTGCTATGACTTCTTTTGGAATGCTACGTCTCATTGCTACTGTATCAATACAAAACCAGTGAAGCACAAGTGCAAGAAGTGCCATAAAGCCAAGGTATAACCAGTCGTAAAAGGTAGGATTATCTTCACAAGGTGTACATATAGAGGACATATTTGTCCTAAATCCACGAGGACAAGCACCACATTCTGTAAAATTTCCATCAAGCAGAATTTCTCTTCCGCAGTACATACCAGGACACCTAGGGAGGGAACTCATTCTGATTTGTAGTTCCTTAGTTACCTCCAACACATAATTATTGTTTCTTTTTAAATCCATAAAGAATGAGGATACCCTGTAAAGGATAGAAGAATTTATTTATTTACTTCAATACTTTTGAGTTAACCAGCCTTAAAAATATAAATACAAAACCTGCTTTAAAAATTGAATAAGGTGAACAGTGCTTACCTGCTTCTTATTTTTTAAAGGTTATGTTTACATCAATTTTTCCACTTTTGTTTACAATTTGATTGATCTTGCTCCTTTCGAGGAACTTACTAACTTTAATTATAATTCATCAGGAACAAAATATCTTGAAATCGTCACAAACAATCACTTAAAATAATTTAAAAAATGTTTTACTTTCTAACATTTCTGTTTATGTTTTTTATTAATTCGTATATTGTATTTTTTCATGATAGACCACTTTAATACTTAATGGTTGTGTTCTACTTGCCAAATTCTAAGAATAATCATTTGTAAAAATAGAAAACAACAAATCGAAATCTCTTCACTTCTTGTAATAAGTTCAAATTCAGTTTCAACTTTCACATTGTCAGAATAAGTACTGCCAGACATCACTTTATGCGCCGCTCTAAACGACAGCACAGACTACGTTCTTATTCACACCAGATGACATGCAACAGTGGCATAATTATTCTTTATTATTTAAATATTTAGACACGTTTTGTTTTGGAAGGAATTGGTTGATATCTACAGAAAATGTCATTACTAAAACGTTAAAAAATATTTTAAAATAATTTAAACGTTAAATTTTGATAATTTTAATTTTAATTGTTTTTCAAAATTTAGATATTTAAAAGCTGTTACACTACATATTGATGTTCAGTATTAAGAATATAATATTCAATAAAAATAATATATTTATCGCTGTAAATTCCTGTTTTATCGCATCGTGCTTCGATTTTTTTTAAAAGAAAAAATGTTTTAGTAAATTATTATTAATTTATAGTCTCGCACGACAATTCAAATTTTCCTTAACTCTATTCGTTTATGTTTTGTTGATTTTTTCATCCTGATTATTTATACTTAAAAATATTCAGTTATTGAAATTTTTTTATCAAGTTTTATTAATTTTAGTATCACTTTTGACGAACATTTGATAGAGTTATTAAAATGTTGTTGTTTAATGTTTAATCAAAGAATTGTCTTAATTTGTTCACGAAAAATGTACGACGAAAAACGATATATTTAAATTGAACTTTAATGGATTAATTGGATTGATTTATAGGAATAAATTTATATCCAATTTCAATAACTTCATTTTTTTTATGAATCCTTTTATTATTCTTATATTGATGGGAATCTACGGTTAACTTTTGTGATAATTATTGGGTATAAATGTTGGGATATTAGTTTAAGCTTTAGTTTTAAGTTAGTTTATAAGAATTTATACCAGCCTATGTACAGGTAACTGCGTTTACCTCTGTAGGATTTTACCTTATGTAATTTTATGGTAATAAATAAATATTCATATTTATTATGCGCCTAAAAATGTTTAAATATTTCGGAACACAATTTCTAATTTAATCGCAATAATTTTCACCGTTTAAAGATACCCGGCGTCAAAAATTCCCTAGATTCCACCATGCAGAGGAGTATTCGTGATTCTTCGCGGACTCGATTCACTCATCGGTTTCATCTATAATCTATATTACTATATACATCTGAATCTAGGGGAGAGCCGTTTTACAGCCATATTGAAATCATTCTTTCTTGATCGCTGCGCGCGCACCACCTTTGTATGATGTGGTGCATGTGTGTGCGACTTTACACAAAATACCTAATAGATTGAGCAAGACAAAGAAATAGAAATATAGAAAACCGGTAGACGAGGAGGCGGACGACGGTAAGAAAGTGGGTTAGGTTTTGCATTTTTTAGCCTAACGGTCAGATTTTTCATTGCCGATGAAATAGCAACTTTGTCGTCACGACGAAACCACCACCAACCACACCCACACACGAAAGCCGAACAGGTTCGGTCAACGGGCGAGAGGGACGGAGACGGAACGCTACTTTAAAGCGGAAAAAAGACGGGGTAACGGGGTTAAATTGTTAAAAATCGAGAACGTAGGCGAGTGTGCGAGAGAGAGAGAGAGAGAGCACATCGCGAGTGCGCATACATTCATTGATAATTTGATATACATTATCTACGTAAAAATATAGAGAAAGAGAAAACGGAAGCAAGAGGGAAAGAGACAGAAGGAGGGAGAAGCCGCTCGGTCGCGCGCTTGCGACCGTAGAACACCCGAAATATACGCGTATATGTGCAAAGCTCGCGCACGCAGACAAACTCAGCCGAAGCGAGGAGAGCGCGCCTGTGTATATGCGTGCCATATCCTACCTAACCAAGAGAGACAAGTCGCTCGCTCTCCCGAAGTAGCAGTGCCGCGCCAGTGTAGCCCAAGAGGAGGTTATACGGGTCTCTCCTCTCCCGGAGGGACAAAAAAATCATCGTCGCCTGCTAGCTATCGAGTGCACGTTGGGCGCAAAAGAAACAGCCGACTCTCTTCCCCGACAAAGAGTCGACTCGTACGAGGGTGCGAGCATTAGCCCCAAAAGGGAGGCCCTCCTTCGTCCGACGTGTAGCGGCTCTAGCGGTCGCCCCGACGATTATGTCGCAACGACGCGTCTGCTGCTCGCCGATCGGCAAGTCCCGCTGACCCATCCATAACTCTCTTCCGGCGGCGCCAACAGCCCGCCGCGGACGATACGTACGAACGGGAGGAAGAGGAGCGGCAGAAAAGCTAAAAAGAGAGCGCCGAGATATATAGAGGGAGAGAGCGGGCGGTCGAGTAGCTTCTTCGTCGCCGCCGCTGTCGTCGTCGCCCACATGCGCTGCCGCGCCGCCGAGAGGACGGACTGCGCGCTCTAGTGCCTGTGTTTTTTTATTTTCCTCGTTAGTTTTCCAGCGGCACACCAGCCGGCCAGAAAGAGAGAGGGAGAGAGGAACAGAGTGTAATAAGTGCGCCAAGACGAAGAGAGGAGGAACGAGGAGGAGAGAAGAAAGAAAAAACATGAGAGGAGCTGCTGCTCGCCATTGCTCGCAGCTGATGGCGGTTGTCGTGCGCCTCGACCGTCGTTAAATGAAAGCAGCCGCAGCAGCGTTGCTCCTTCTCTCTCGCTCCACGACAGACGGCGGAGGCGAGTGCGAGAGCGAGTGAGAGAGCGCAAGCACACACGCTCGCAAGCAGCGACGCCGAGAGAGAGAGAGAGAAAGATCCGCGAAGAGAGGAACCCACACACGCTCAGGGGCGCTCTCTCTCGCTCCAAGCAGAGACACGTAGAGGCGCGTGTGTTCCGTGGGCACCAACGCTCCCTCTCTTGAAATTCGTCGACGGTGAGCACCGAGCGCACTTTCGACAGCAGCACACAGACACGCTCGGCTCCGGAAAAAATAACACGAGGGAGAGCGAGATAGACAGAGTGGAGAAAAAGGACACGTGCGCGCGGAACTGGAAAATCGTAGAAGGACGCGCACGCCTCGTTCATCTGCCCCCGGAGCAGCAGCGGTAGCAGCAGCAGAGCACTAGGAGCGGTGCGTGTGTGTCTCTTTAGTTTCTGCCTTTTTCGTTTCCTTCGGTTGGGGCGCACGAGTCTGACCTAACCACGAAATCGAGGATAGCAGGAAGTTGGCCGGTGCCGCGCACCTCTGGAGCACCAGTGGGGAAAAAGGAGAAGAGGAGTCGGCCACGCACGTAGGTTCCGGAGAATCACGCCGGGGACCGCCCGTGTGTACGCGCGCGCACTCGCTCGCTCTCGAAGAAGTACACAAGAGCGAGCGAGAGAGAGGGAAGGAAAGGCCAAAGTAGCCGGAGTACGCGGCGTGTACTCTGGAAAAGCTCGGCTTTTCTCTTCGCTCGCCGCAGTCGATCATCGTCTTTGCCTCTGTCTCTCTCTGCGCCGTTCGCGAGGAGGGCTGCCGCGTGTGTTTCTTCCACAAGAGAGAGACAGCCGGCTCTCACCAAAGAGAGAGGGAGAAAGATACACACACGACTTCGCCGAGGGAGTGACGGAGACGTAGATATATAGAACGTAGGAAGAGGAACGACTGCTCTCCACATCCAACGGCTTCTTCGTCGTGCCGCGGTGACAACGCCTCTTTTTTTCGCCACCTTCCGTCTTTTTTACTCGCTCGTCTTGGTCTTTCCAGTTTAGGAAGAAAGCCGTCTGGTCGTAAGAGATTCTCGGCCGAAGCTTGCTAAAGCACAATCGCGCGTTGAGCCAACGTAGACCTTTTTAAAAATACACAGAAGAGTGGTTAGTAGAGTAGGGAAGAGAGGTTAAAAACTCAGTGTTGCGAAGAATCTTAGTGTATCCGTAGAGGTAAACAAGTGTTCGTTGCATGTTATTCAAGTGCTTTAGTTTTCTTTCCTTACCTGTGAGTGTACAGTGAAGTTTTCCTTGCTTGTAAAGCCATTAGTCATTAGAGGAGTCGACAACTACTCCAGGGATGGACCCAGTCATCTATAGCTAACACAACCCAAAAGCACAAGAGGCACAAGAATAGTGTCATATAGAAAGGATATCCATTCAGTGCCCACGGTGCCTCCAGTTTAGAATCCACCATGTCATCACCATCACCAACACTGCATTTCGTTGATCGGATAGATCCCTTTGCCAAGCGATCTTTAAAGAAGAAATCCAAAAAGTCACAGGGCTTCTTCCGCTACCGCAACTCGCAAGACCATGAGCTCCAACAGCTTCCTCATCTTAAAGGTCAGTATTCGACACCAAATGTTCTTAGTACATTTCTAATTACGCATAAATTCATTAATTATTTATTATGGGCAGCAGGGCCCTTTATAGAGAGCTAGTTAATAATTAGAAGGCACATTATTGCAGCAAGTATATATCAGTTTTAATAATTCAAGTAAAATTTACGCATAAGACATATCAAACTATAGTAGGCTTAAATTATGCTACCTATTTTTAGTTAATTTTTTAAAATGAGCAAATTTTAATAAATAAAAGTTGACAATTGTTCTGATATTGAAAATATTACTCAAAATTTTAATTACAAAGAAAGGCAAATCACAATCTAAAAAATGGAAAAATTTTAAAAATAATTCATTATCTTATGCTTTTTAATTAGAAGATAATAATAAAGCAAATGGACATTATAGAAGTATGCTTAATAAAAGTAAATACATAAAATGATTGTGTTATTACAATTAGGTATTGCAGTAAAATATAGAAAAGCAAGTAGTAGTAAAATAATTTAACAATAAATATAGTATTTAAATTTTTGATATTTCAATTTCTCATACATATATTGATATCAATTTTATTTAAATTAAAGTAATATTTTCATATTTATTACAAAATAAATGTTTAATAAATTATTATCTTTTAAGAAGATATACTAAATCTTGTAAAGTTATCATTGTAAAAATAGAATTTATATTTTTATGTTAAAAGATAATTAAAACTTAAAGTTCATTATTAAAAGAAAAGATAGATTAATAACTAACATAACCTTATAGTAATAGAGTATATCAATATTTATTTTTAAATCTTTTAACCAATTTGATTGAGTTCTTTGTGTAATTAGGATTAAAACATTTGCTTATTATTATTTACTAATTTAAAATGTTATGTTTCTTAAACTTTAAAATAAAATAAAATTTTATTCAGATTAAAAACCTTTTTATTTAATATCTTTTGAGTTTTAAGAAATTTATGATTAATAATTCTTGCCTTCAAGTTTTAAAACCAATATTCAATTAAAAAATTATTAATCATCTATTTTAGTCAGTTCTCAAAAACTCTTAATTCACAAATTATTTTAAAAACACTCACTAATTACAAGTCAAAATTTAAATATGGTATTAAAAGTTTTCAAATTTTGTTACTCCATCTGTCCAAATACAGCACTTTGCAGTGTTTCAATTATGCAACAAGTAGTTTTTGCTTAGTCTGCATCCTTGAATGATCTGACAGACGACTATAAAACCATTGTCTTGACCAAGAAAAACAATAGAATTCTGAGCTCTGGCAAATCAAATTATTATCACACTTAAAATTGACACATATAGTTAAGTTTTATTAATTGCTTAAAACTCTCATATGATTCTAGCCTTTGAAAGACATAGAAGTAGAATGTGAAATGTAAATCAACGCCCACTTCTTTTGTGTACTTTCAGCTACAAGAATTAAATCAATTTCCTTTGTGGAAGCATTTTAAAAGCAATTTAATTTTTTTTATTACTAAGACATTCGCATGTCATATTTCTACTTTATAATATGTTCTATTTTCTTGCCTATTGACAATATTTTTAGGCTACTATTCTTACATAATTGGCATTTCGGAGGCTTCGCAAATGAAATTGTTGACTTCTATTTAAGCGTTCAATGCAATATTTTATTTTTTCTTTCATTACATTTATTCTTGTTTGTTTAATTGAAATGTGCAGCTTCTGTAAGTTTAGACAAAAATATTTATGTCAAAGTCATTTAAACATTTATTAAAATTTTTCAAAATCATTCAGAATCTGAAGTTATTTGCTTAATTATTATTATCTAAAATCATTACTGTACAATCTACTCATTGCATAGTGGAAGCTTTTTAAAAAAGTACATGCAATTCTCACATCTTAAATGTAAATAAAGAAAAAACTTGTAAATAATGAAAAATAATAGTTTATAAAACTTGAATTTTTCTTATTCTGTTGAAAATGCTTTTTTAAAGCTCAAATCAAGGGCACACCACACTGTATGATCCCATTCATTGAGCAAAGCAACAAAAAGAAAAGTCCCTTGACAGTGAGAAAATATTTTATCTAAACACACGTAATTGGTCCAATCTCCGAACTTTTCTTCCACTTTTCACTTTTAATTGACTCACCTCCCAGTGGATCCTCTCTCTTTGTCCTCTTTCATTCTTCTTCCCGCGAAGAAAAGCAAAGGAGAGACGTACACCTCGTTAAATCGAGGGATAAATTAAGCTATCGGTGGAAATCAATAATTAATCTTTGCATCAATCTTGCAGCGGTAGTGGCGGCGGCAGCGGCGTTGAACTCGCAGCGCGGAGCGAAAGATCTCGAGCGTTAAGGGGATCTCGGACAGGTTCGTCACAATACGCGTAACTTTACAGCACGGCCCATCTGGCTTATGTTTATCTTC
>JAWWEM010000044.1:9255727-9285103 GCA_035582935.1 Ormyrus thymus
TCCTCCGGTTACGCGATTTTCGGCTAATTTTTAATCTAAATTTCGAATAATTTTTAAGCGAAAATTTTCTCCGTGTACGCATTTCCCAAGAAGCGGTTCATCGATTTTTCCGAGTTGAAGAGAACGTCATAATCTTATTTTTGCGCTTAGCGGTTACGTGGAACATTTCTTTACCCGCATTTCGCGTTCTCGAAATCCGAGGATCGACTTCTCTTTGTTTTGCGTCATCGCCGGATGAGAATAAAATTCAGCTTCGTCGTCCCTTCGCGTATTAAACTCCCGCGGCTGCTGCAGCACCGCCGCCTATTTTCTCGAAAAACGTGCTCCGGCTTGAGAGCCCAGCGCCGCGACGATAAATTTTTATTAACAAAAGAAAAAAGAAAAGGAGAAAAAAAGACGCGCGCAACTTGCCTCCCCCGTAAAGCACCGCGAGTAGTCCTCCCGGGCGATCGATTCGCTCTTAGCCCACTCGATGCATCGCCGCGGCTACTCGGGTGTCACTTCCCGAACTTGCGGGGACGACGACGACGACGACGACGCGCGTCACGCGAATCCATTTTCCCCCGGCGCGCGTATATAACAAGTATCTCGCGGCGGTGTGTATAACATCGCACTCGTAACTGTTGCTTCCTCGGCTCTCTCTCTCTCTCTTTCCTTCTCTCTTTTGTTCGTCGCCGCGTGACCGCTTTCGAAAGCTCGCGAACCTTCCGTCGCCCTCTCTCTCTCTCGCTTCGGCCGCTTCTTTCTTCTTTTTCTTCCTTTCTTTCTGTTTTCTCGGCGAGCTTTTCTTCTTTCCTGCTTTTCAATTAAAAATGCTCACCTTCGAGAGGCGCAACGCGGAGATCACGGCGACGAGGGCGGGAGCGAGGCACACTGTTGCCGGATATCGCGAGAACGATTTTAGCCGGCCGCCGTTCGAGCGCCGCTCCGAAGTGACGGAGGACTTCTTTGTTCTTATATAATACTTTTGAGACGAAAAATTTAATGGCGCCGATGCTGCTTAGCGCCGCTCGCGACGAGTTCGCTTAATTATCGGCGCAGCAAACTTTCTGTTACGAATTGCGTTTGACAGCAACTTTGCAGCGCGATAAATTTCATTGAAAACTTTTCAATTACGCCCGCTTAATCGCTTCAAAACGCAGGCGCGAGGAAATGCTTAATTAGAGAGACGCGATAATTCGAAATATCGCGAGTACTCTGAAGCTTTGTATCAAATCAGTTGAATGTCACATAGGCGAACGAGTATAGTGCGCAGCCGTTCTCATTAAATTCAGCGGAAAATTTTACACGAACATTTTTGAAGAAAGCGTCGGGCGAATAACGCACTTCGCCTATCCGCGACGTTCAATTAAAGCGAACGTGAAACAATAGTAAAATAATGTCAATTTATCGGAAAGTCAAGCACCCAGCATTTTCTTACCCGATTCGCTCTCGCAATCACGCGCGCGTCGGCTCGGCGAATCCGCGAAATCATAAACAAAGGGGGGCGGGGGGGGAGGGAGCTTAATTCCCAGATCGAGCGCGCAAACATTTGCAAGCTCGTAAGCGCGTGTCCCCGTCCGCGGCGGCGGGTCAGCGCGTGCGGAGAGAGGCTGCCGGGCGAGTTTTGCATAATTGAATTCGCGCGACGTTTGCGGCAAACTTGGGAAGCCCGAGTCGAGAGAGAGAGAGAGAGAGAGGAGCAAGTTTCTCGCGATGAGGCCGCGCTGCCGGGGCCCACGACGCCGCGCGTCCCTGCGCACCGCTCAAGAATCCGCTATTCCTTCCCTCGCCCTGCTTACGCTAACTTTTTCATCTGGGCGATGCGAGTAGAGAGAAAGAGAGAGAGAGAGAGAGAGCTGGGAAGAGAGAAACGACCTCTGGCCGAATTGGGTCGTCGGGATTTCGATGCGGAACTGGCTTTTTCGGTCGGCGTACAAGGTAATCGGAAAACATTCGCTTTTATGACTTCGCGCGATCATGTTTTCCATTAAACGTACAAGAAACGCGTACATTTGGGTAAAAATAAATAATCCCCTAATTAGCATCTACTGCCGAGAGCCCCCGGCTCTTTTACGTTATTCACCTATCGTTTATTTGCCTTCAAAAAAAAAAAAAAAAAATTCTTCACAGCCAAATTAAAAGATAATTGCAGCTTAATTATTCGCGGCAGTATTCGAGCTATTTTTCGCGCTCGTGCGCGACGTAACAGAGCATTAGAGGACCGACTCTGGGGGGGGGGGGGGGACCAGTCACAGCAGAAGCTACACACGCCGTGTGACACGCTTTGAGAATTAAAACCGTGTTAAGCGCTTCGTGTTCTTACAGGCCCGCGCGACCGCCAGCTGCCTCCGCCAGCGTGAAACACGTGCCATGTGTTTGCCGGCTCGGTATAATGGAATTGAAAGATCATCCGAGGAGCCGAGAGCGAGCGGCTGTGTATTTCAAGAGTAATCCGTCGGTCGCGCGCGAACCCGCGAGTTCGAGCTCCGACCGGTTTTTTGCTCGGCGCGTCTTCCGCGTCGCCTTTTTTTCTTTCCTCCTCCCCCCCCTTCCCCCGCCTCGATTATTGCTCGCCGGTCGCTCTCTCGGATTGCTGCGGCGCGGGAAACGGAGCAGCGGCTGCTGCCCGGTACTTATTTTATAAGGCAATTTTATTGTCGTGACGCGTGGCTGAAATGGCGCATATCCTTCTTACGCGCTGCCTGCCAAGATTACAAGGCAAGCAAAGCTGGAACTATAAAACGCTTTTTTACTGGAGGCAATAATTCAACGATTCGTCGAAAACACTGAATGATCGCCGTATTAACGCAATGAAGCGAAGTCCGCGCTCCGTGTTTATTGTTATAAAGTAGTGTTTAAAACTTTTTCCGCCGCTCAATTGAAGTCGATTACTTCTCAATTGAAGGTCTGATTTTTCCTTTATTAAATTAAAAGCTGCGAGCTAAACGATCGTCGCCTCGCGATTAGGAAAGGAAAAACCTATACCGCGCTAAAATATTTACCACGTTCCAATACAATAACCCGACGAGCGCGAAGTACATTTAATCACAGCCCGTCATCTCCGCGCGGCAAAATTCATCAATCCCAAAGACGACCTGCACCCCGGCAAACCCCACACTAAACGCATCGAAAACAATGCGGGCTCGCGGATATCTTCGCCGGAAATAAAAACGAGCCAGCTGGCGGGCGGCGATCGACCGGCATTAATCTCCGAAATAAAAGCCCGGGGGCCGCGGCCAGCGCGCGGCACAGCGCCATCGATAACGCCGAGCTATTTTCGCCGCCGCGGAAGACCCGCCGGCCAAGCCGCGCGTCTGCAGGGAGCGGCCAGCGCCCGGCTCCCGCTGTCGTATCGCTCTCGGCGCCGTAATCGCAGCCAGGGGCAGCGGGGAATCTCTCTCGTAATTCATCTCCCGAGGCGGCCGGGGGACGGGGGAGGGGTGCCCTCCGCGAGTCGTTCGCTCGAGTCTCGATTCGCGGTGGCGGCTCGGGCCTTTTGGGGAGATCTATTGCTTTCTAATGAGCGCGGCAGGCGGCTTGTGTTCGAGTGTTTTTCTTTAGAATTATTAGTCAGCGACGTATTTCTGGCCCGACGCGAATCGGTATTAGCTCGCGGTTATAATAAAACGCGCCCGCGTGACTAATATTCCCCGCGATAAACAGGTAGCGTCTTTTGTCGCATTCTTGTTTTTCGAATTTCCGAATCTTCTCCGTAAACACTCGCCGTGAATTCCCGAGGGCGCTCTCTCGGCTTATAAAACAGATTGGCAGCCGGTAAAAATAGCGCGCCCTCTCCGCTCGTCGGCGAAGCGCGGCGTCTCTCCCGAGCCATTATATTATTTGCATAAAAGTTGCGAGCTCTCCGGAAACGGACTGCCCCTGCACAATGGCATCGGGATTGCGAAGTTCTCGCCGAGGATGTTCCGACGGTGTTGCGCGCCGAGTGCCGGCCCCTGAATGCGCGGCGCGCACTTCGCCGGGGACGACGGCTTTTACTTGCCGGGGCCTCCGAGGCATACGGTTTTCGTTACATTTTCATGCAAGTATTCAGTCGGCGCTGTCGGTCTCGCCCTGTAAGCTCCGCTCGCTCAGGGAACTTTGAGTGTCTTCCCGTTTAAGGGAAACGAATGGTTCGCTGTGTGCGTTCGACCGTAATGATACGAAAACTTTTGGAATTAACGCGAATCTAACTGTTTTCTCTTTTTTCGTTATTTATTCTGCCTCGCCCTTCGTTCGTCGGCGTACAGCTTGAAAGAGCGCTGCGAATTCGCAGGTGTTTCTGCCCCGTTTGCGTTTACCTTCGAAAAGCGATTTTTCACCCTCTTTCTGCGTGCTTGTGTGCTATTTCTTTACCTCGATGCCTCTCTCCGGACTGGCTTTCCGTTCCGTCGCATAAAGATGCCTTGCCTGCATTATTTTCGTGTCGTGCCCTCGTCGAGTGCTCCATAAGGACGCACGAAGCTGCATCGAGAATGTTTAGAGGGCGACAGATTTCGTTTAAAAGACGAGACCTGAGCTCACCACAAACGACGGCATTGCGCGCGAACAATTCGACGGCACGCCTCAAATGAAATTTCTCCGCGCTCTAAAACTCGAATAATCACGACCAAACGCTAATCATCCCACCTCCAACAATCATTCCCTCGAGGAGCCCTTTCGTTTCGAAATTCGCGAGCTCTGACGACTCTCGGAATTAGCCGTCGGCAGAGCGGGGCCGAAATGTACGCGAAAGACGTCGCGCGCGCCAGAGTGCAAGCTCTCAGGCACTCGGCGAAGTCGAGGCAGGCGGCACTCGCTCGGCGGCGGAACGCGAGGTATCGCTGCGTCGGCTCGGTCACGCGAGAAGGCAGCGAGCCGCTAATCGAGCGGCGGCACGTTAAATCCCGCGCCGCGCCCCAAAATCGACGCGACATCGGCTCTCGCGCCCCGCGATCAGTCGGCCGCCATCTGCGAGCAGGGTGCACTTTGTCCCCGCGAGATCATTATTCCGCCGGGGAATTAGTCGCGTTACTTCTGCGGGAAGAGGCTCCGGGCGAGCTTTCTCGAAGAGCGCAGTTTATCTGAAGGGAATTTGCATCCGCGCTGGCTTTATGGCTCGTAAAAGAGCCGTACTGCTATATTGTATATGCCACCTTTTTTTTATGGATTCTATCGCCGCGTAAAAGTGGAGGAGCTCTTTCGGCGAGTGTCAATTTTCAGCTTAGAATCTCGAACGAGTTTCGCTGCAGTTATTCAATGCGCGAATTGTAATAAATAACGTTCAAGTTTCGTAACGCGACGAGAGGGGAGGATATTTTTGGGAGTAGAAATTAATTGACTGAAAGCTGTTGAGGTTATAGGTTTTCTATTAATTGAAACTAAATTCAATATCAAACCCGCACAGTTCTGTCCTCAAAGTCCTATTGTTCTGTCACTGCCAAGTGTTTTGATTCAATTCGCAGTCTGGTCAAATTAATCTCTACGGAATTCCTCACTAATTCATTCTTTATTCTAATTTTGATCTCTTTGAAAATATATCTCGTCGAAGTCGCGTTGCGCAAAAATCCCACGCTCTTCGTTTATTTCAACAGCAATTTTCAAGCACGATCATTTTCGTAATTAACATTGCTAGCTGCGAAGTTAGTTGTTTACCTTCAACGAAAAAACTTCGCTCATCAAATATCCCGCAACAACTCGTTCCAGATCTACGGAGGCTGCGGTGGAATCTCCAAGTTTCTAAATTAAAAAAACAAAAGGCAGGAGCAGATTCATTTTCTTCGAAGCCACATCTCGGCCTAATTAGGTTAAAATGTTAAACAACCGACTCGCCGAGTCGCAAACTTCCCTCCCCCTCTCTATCTCAGACGTTGCGCGGAAGAACAATAAACATAAAGAGCCTCGGCAGCGGGCGGCGGAGAGCGAGGCCGTCCGCTTCCGGGTGAATCAAGCCAGTATAAACGAGCCGAAATTAATTTTCCTCGGGCGCCGCCGCATACCTCGCGAAACTTGGGGGGAGGAGGGCGAAATTAAAAATTGATGTCAGCGCGCGCGCTGGAGAGTGAACCGAGCGCGGTAAATCAATACAAGCGTCAAGAGAGAGAAAGTGCGCAAGGGGCAACGCACGCATCCTCTCTCTCCCTCTCTCTCTCTCTCGCCTGCGCTCCCTTTTTGTTTTTGAGCTCGATCTCCTCGCGGGGCCTTTTCGAGCCCGCCGCCGCGAGAACGAAGGGATTTGACGGGCAATTAAGCGAATCGCGAGAGCAGGATTGACGCGCGGCGGGCGGAAGCTTTTAAAGGGGCGCATCGATCCCCCCGGCGCGGCGAGAGGCGGGGAATATCCGGCGGAGCTCGAGATTTTGGACACATGCGCAGAGAGCGGACTGCACTCTCGCCGATGAGAGAGCGATTTTTCCGGGTTCGACGGTCCGTCTCGATACTCGTCAATGCAGCCGAATGCCAGCAGGAAACTGTTCGGATCATTTTTTTTTCTCCTCCCGCCTCGAGCATCCTTTCGGCCGGGAGTTTTTTTTAATCTATCGAGAGGAAAAAGCAACAGTTTGATCGGTGTCGCGCAAGTAGAACGCGCCGGTATCGCTTATCGTTTATAACATCGGCTCGTTTTGAAATAAAATGGAAAGTACAATAGAATTTTATCAGCGCCCGGCTACTGAAAGCAGATACGGAACGAGCCATTGAAATTTCGCTCGAAATAGCCTACATTATTCTCGCTAACGTTCCCGAGAGGCGGGCGCAACAAAGGCATATTATATGCGAAACAGTTCTTTAAAGGGCCGAATCTTTTCTCGCGGCCGGGCGGACAATTGGCTCTGCGGATTTTTATTCGCCGGCGTAGGCGGGATCCTAACTTTATCAACTGGGAGTGAATTTGCCGCGCGAGTAAACGAGAGAAAGAGAGAGAGAGAAAGAGCCCGGCAAACAAAGGCGTAGTTTGTACGTTTCATAAACGGAGCGAGAGAGAAAGAGAGAGAGATGAGCTGGATGACCGCCGACGGGGGTGGCAGGCCAATCGAAATGAAAGCGAGTTATTTAACCGAGATATTTGCTCTCCCCCGTATAAATATCGCTGGTTTTAGTATGCTTCTTTTTCTGCTCGGCCGACGTGAAAATTCTCTCTCTCTCTCTCTCTCTCTCTCTCTCTCTCTCTCTCTCTCTGCTTATCGCTGGAAAGTCAATATCGGAGAGGAGCTCGGAGTAACAGCATTTTAACTTGCTTTTCCGCCCAAGTAACCGCAAATCAATTTGAGGCAGGCAGTCCATTAAGGTCGTAGGTGACTTTATCGAGATACGTCCATTAACAATAAAGCTTGGCAAAAAGGTGGCGCGTTAATTATGCTTATATTTATGCGGGACCCGATTTTCATTTACCCTTTGCTTTCAGCACAATTACTCTCCCGCTCTCTCCCTCTCTCTCTCTCAAGTTTATCAGCGCAAAACACGCATTCCTCGTTACTATCTGTGTCCTAATCGAGTTAAGCCTCGAGCTTGCATGACTTTGCACTTAAAAAAGCTCTACAGGCGCAGCCCCCGCAAAAGGCTGCACTACTCGCCACGTATACCTAAATGCGCCGATGCAGAATTTTTATTAAATTGTTGAGATGCCTGCGGAGCCTCTGCGCCGAGTGGATTTAGGACGGGCAGCTCCGCCGAACTTTTGGTAATATTTTGATAAAATATTTACAGCGGGTGAGACGCGTGCTCTTCATTGCTCCCCGTTGTTGCGTCGACTTTTATGCAAAATTTTGGAGCGAAAACAAATGATTTTGCCCAGACGGCGTTTTATTTAAAAGCCTGCCGAGCTCTTTTAGTTTCCATTTTCCGCTCCATCTCTCTCCCAGAATCGGGAGAGATAAAAACCTTCGATCATTTTTTAACTGGTTCGTCTCTTTTAAAGAGGAAAAGAAAGCCAAGCTCTCGCCGTGATTCTCCACCCTCTTAGCCTCGAGATTACGTCACCCCCGCCCCTTTCTCCCCCCCCCCCCGGTGTCCCCTGCACAAAATCCGCGGCGATCTTCTTCCGAGCTCGCAAACGGCTCCCCGAGAATGTTGCACCGTGGCCAGCGAAAGAAAGAAGCGAAGAGAGGAGGAAGGGCGAGGAGGGAAGACGAATCCCGGGCCAAACAGAGGCCGAGCCGTCATAAGCGCTCCTCCTCAATCCCGCTGCCAACTTCCTCGCGAGAGCCAGACGCCTCCCGAAAATCCTTCTAATTTTGCGCGTGATTGAGAGCCGCGCCGGAAAAGAGAAGCGGGAAGAGAGAGCGCGCGCGCGCGCCTCCGCACCTCTGGAATGCCGATGAAATTTTCGCCGGATGCTGGGATTCGAGCGCTGGGCCCTCCTCTCTCCTCTCTCTCTCTCTCTCTCTCTCTCTCTCTTCGACTTCCGGCGCGCGTCGAACGTCCGCCGATCGAGAGAGCGAGAGAGAGAGAGAAAGAGTTTATCGATGCGATCTCGCAACGGGCGCCGAGTCGTGCCGTAACGTTCGGCGCGCAGATTTATTTTTATTAGCTTATAAATAAACGGCTGCCGGCACGGTTTCGCAGTCGTGGCGTATGTTTCGTTGATTAGACTTTGCGACTGCGAAATCAATGAGTTGCGCGATGCTTCTGCGTAGGGGCGAACCTTTAGAAGGCCAATTTCTTTTTTTAAAAACGACTCGATACAGATTTCCATTTGACCTTCGGAAGATCGGGGTGCGAATGGAAAATTCTGTGGAAAAAAAAAAGAAATATGGCGTTTCGTAAAAAGCTGAAATGCCTGCCTGCCACCTCTCGAGTGCTGGTGTGCCCCAGTCCCCTAAAAAAGGTTAAACAAATCCTCGCGTGTCCGCTCACAATTGAAATAATATTTTCGAAACTGACGTAATCTCCCTTTAAAACAGTCCTTCCGACAATGTATCATTTGCATACTGGGCCAATGCCTCTTCGTCTCCGCGCAATATTTGCCCGTCTTGAAAAAAAAAAAAAGAGGAAAAAATGAGCGTTCGGCCGAATTTCGGGCTCAAGCGCGCAATTACAAGCCGACATCGAAAACGAGGAATTCTTCGAGACGAACAATAGTAATCATATTTGCCGATTCGACTGCAACAATTAGGCCATTGTGGGCTCGGCGAGCCTCGCGGAAAGACAATCGCCGCCGGCGCGCATCTCATCTGGCGCTGCATTGCCCGGGACTCGTGACAAGGCAATTAGTAGGCAGAAAAGCAAGTGTTTTTTTTCTCTTTCTCTCTCTCCCTCAAACGAGAAGCCACGGGGAAGAGGAAAAAGCGGACAATGAATGACGAAGGCGGAGACAGAGAGAGAGAGAGAGAGAGAGAGAACGCGAGAGAGGCGGGACGGCGGAGAACGGCGGAGAAAGAGAGCGCGGGGAAACGTGAAACTTGGCCGCGCGGTAAAAATGTTGAATGAAAGAGCGCGAAATCGAACGGAAAGGAAGGGAGCGCCATTGATCTCGGCGCACTTGAAATCGAGCGATCCGCCGAAACAGGCGGGAGAGAGAACGAGTGACAGCCAACTCGATTCCTCGCGCTTTTCATAAACAATATTTCCCAATGCTCCGCGCCGCGATCCTTGGCGCGGCTTCCCCCCGTCGACCTCGCGATTCGCTTTCCTTTTGCGCTTTTCCCGATAATCGCATTAGCGAGAGCGCGCACCTCTGATAATCGTGCGGCAATTAAAACGCCCCGATATCCGCGTCTCTCGCTTAACGCTCTCCCTCCCCCGCCCCTTTGCAAACGACGTTAGCCGCGGTTCGCAGCTCTGCTTTTTTTCTGGGAGCGAAAGACTCCGCGCCGACGAGGAAGCGGTTGATTTCTCGATATTGAAACCGCGGCGGGACGCGTATTGCCGTAATCGTTGGCTCGTTACAATCGTTGAAATTCCGCGATTTATTTAAGGCTCACTCCATATTTCGTGCCAATAGAATATAATTCGCCGCCGCGAGCATTCGGGAAATTCGGATCCAGCGCGGAAGTTCCGCGAAATCAAATACCTGCGCAGCCCTAACGAAGTAACGAGCCACGTCAGCAGCGTTTATCGTCAAACAAGCCCAGTAAAATCAGACGCATCCACCCAGGGCGCTTTATAAATAGCGAAGCGCGCCGCCGCGCTCCTCGCCGGCACGTGAACGCGGAATATAATGTGATAAGCAAATAGTCGAGGCAGCGCCGCGCTCCCTTTCCATTGACCGGCTCTCTCGGGCGCGGGAGAACGTTTTGTGCCGCCCGACAGTTCCGGTCGCCGCCTCGGATCCCCGACGCGCGCCGACGATTCGATCGGGAATTTTTCGCCTCCGCGCCTCTGCCGGCCCCCTCCTCTCCCGATGCGATCGGACTTGGCGCGCGTTCGCCGGGGATTCATTGTAAAATGAAAAGTTGCGCTGCCGCCGCCGCCGGGATTTCGCGCGCCGGAAACTTTTTCCGGAGTCGGGGGAGGAATAGAAGTTTATATACCTCTCCCCGGGCTAATGTGATTTGACGCCGCCGTTAATTTGGCGAGAGCGCGCGGATTCGCGAGCGAGGCGAGCTTCATGGATTTCGGGAAAACGAGATTGTAAACTTTTATTCGGCGGCGTTAAATTAAAAAATGCGCGTTCGCGCCCTCCGGGTAGTAAAGCCAATCCAATTGAGCTTTAATCGTAAAAAGGCCAATGATGCGCGCGCTCCTTTTAGTACTCCTTTACGCCGTGTGCCCCTCCTCCGAATTTATAGATCTCGATGTATAAACTTGCTCTGTAGGTTTCGCGTCGCGTCGGCAAATATTGTGCGTGACCTACACGAGAGAGGCGCGACGTCGCTTTAAAAGGCCTTACTACCTCCTGCGGAGCGGTGCTATCGTAATGAAACTTCGATTTAGATAATTGCATGCAACTTTATCGTCATTGCGCCTCGAGGTCGGCACGATTCGAGCTGCTCCATCTTGCGCCGCAGTTCCACCAGCGAAAAATCGCCCGAGCCCATGAATCTTTCATTTTTCGGCTGCACAATCGAGAGCCCTCGGCGCTCGACTAATTCCGACGATTTATGCCGCCAAATGGGGGGGCCATCTCTTAAAAAAAAATCCAATTTCCATAGCAGGTCAGCAGAATAAATAAAGGCGGGTGGAGGGAGGGGCGCGAGGACCGGAAGCGTTTACCATCAAATAATTTCGGCCTCGCGCGCCCTCCTCATTCAATTTTCGCGATCGTCGCCTGCTCCCTCACTCGGAGAGCGCGAGTCGACGTTCTCTCCCCGTTTTACCGCCGTCGCGCGCATAAACACGTCAGCGCCGCTTCCCTCGCTCCGCGGGTTAGTCGGGCAAGTCGCGCGTGATATTGCTTCGCTCCGGAGATGCGCCCCGCGCCGGGGGTATTTCGACCTTTAACCCTTTCGCGGTTGGTAAGACGCCTGCCTCTTTCCGCGGCGAAAGCTTCTGCGAAGGCTGCTCCGGGAAAATAATCTTTTTGTAAAAAAAAAAAAGAAAGCCTCGTCGGACGAGTTTTTTTGTTTCTTTATTAGTAGCAAAGTTTATTAGCGCGCAGTTGACGGTATCTTTGATTATCGGAGGAATTTTACAGATAAGAGTCGGAGCGTAGATTTTTATTGTATTAAGTCATTGAGTCAATTCGGAATTGCCCATTGATCACTTGTAATCTGATGCTTTTCCGCCAGGTCGTCGAGAATCCTTGTAAAATCTAACCTAAATTGAATAATCTACTAACAATAGTTATACATTTTGAAATACATTATGTTCAGTGTTACCACACGCGTCGGTGCAATAAATATGCGAATACCAATACACGTGCTGTACATTGTGCGAAATTCCCAAGAGTGTCATGTTGGAGAACATAGTAGTGAAAACAAAGTTCGAGCAGCAAGAGTTTGATGTAGATTTTGCATGCCATTCGACCAACTTCCGTACGAATAATCTTCTCTCGAGGAACATTGTGCGAGCGTAATTGTGATAGTTTTCTCGTTATCGCGAGCGGAATGTTCGGAGATCTCGGATCGTTCGGGCGAGTCGAGTGAGAATTTTTCAAAGCTCGTTCCTCGGCCCGTGTCCCCGGCAAATGCAGTCACAGAAATAGAAAAATGAACTTGAAACTCGCTCTCTCTCCCTCTCTCGCCGAAAACCGAATACAGAAAATTACGGAAGCTCGTGGGGACCAACGCGCGTCGCGCGGCGCTAGTGCCGCACGTGGCACTAAGTGCCTTGAGCCGCAGCACTATTGCGATTCAATTTTTTTAGTTTCGAGAGGTTAATATTGGTAATTGTCGCATAAGAGAAATCGGAATTTTGAATCCAGGCTATGCAGAAGACCATCGTTATCTTAGTGTAAACGAAAAAAAGCCTAACCTTAACATTTTCAATAAACTTCATTTTGCTGTAACCTCAAAACTAAAAGAAAATCGAGTCGCAATAGCGCTGCGGCGCCAGGCACCAGTGCTGTGTGCCGCACTAGCGCCGCGCGCGCGCGTTGAGCCTTAGAAGCTTCCGTAGAAAATAGAACTGTACGGTCGCGCGGCGCGCGACAATTCCTAGCGGATGATCGCGGGCATCTTGAGGCCCCCCCCCGAGAATGTAAATATTTACAGCGCGCCAACTCTCGGGAATGATCCTCCGGGAAGAGAGGGCCCTGTCGCGTCGCGGCGAATAAAATTGACTCTCTCGGCGAGACTCGGCTAGGTATTTTTAAAGCCCTGGCCGAAAGCGGCCAGCCGTCGCCGTTGACGCTGCCAGTGCCAATCGGGAGATGGTCCTGCTTTAGTCGCGAATTATTCCGCGCGACTCCTGACGTCAATGGCGCGCGCCAAAGACAGAGAGAGAGGGTGGGAGGGAGAGGGAAGTTCGCGCGAGGTGGTTCACTCGCTTGCTGGTGTGTGCCGCCGCCGTCGCCGTGACGTAATGTTGCGCGTCCTCTCGCTCGCTTTATCTTTCCTCGTGACTGTGGAATTGCCCCGTAATGATGGGACGCTCGCCTCTCGCAGCGACATGCCCGCCGACCGAATTCCCTCGGAATAATGCCGCTGGCTTCAATTTTTACGGCTCTGACGTCGCCGAGGAGCGGCGTTATCGCGCTTTTTAACTTCTTCTTATTTTGCGCCCGAACTGATGCTCGTGATTTTTTGCGAGCACTTCGCCGCATATCCAGCCGCGAAGACTAATGCGAGCTCCTTCCAAGTGTCTCGTAAACTTTCGCGGGGAACGTTTCAGTTCGTTTTGCAAGAACAGTCCCGCGACGCGCTAACTCATTTAGCGGGGGGAGTATGCAGTGGCTTAGGAACTTTTTACAAATGTAGCAGAACTCTTTTAAGGTTTCATCCCGGACGTCAGAGTCTATTTCCGAAAGAGATGCGTGACGTTACTGAAAACTCCGCGCGAACCGAAACATTCCCGCGGCAACAATGACATTAGACGCTCGTTCGAGCCTCGAGGAGCTGAATGTTACGAGGGAGAGAGCTGCCTGCAATGTATACCCGAAGCGGCAGAGTTGAAAGGTCACCCCGGCCGTTCGTTCCTCCACGGATATTCGGTGCGCTCGGTTGTTGATCCAATCGCCCCGGGGCGCGCATTCTTTCGCCGCGGCCGAAAACTCTGCCAAGTCGAGGAGAGATAGGGGAATTCGCTCGAGAGAAAGAGAGAAAGAGAGAGAGAGAGAGAGCAGGTTGACCGATACTCAAATTAGGAGCGACGGGAGGTGGCGCTTCCCTTTTTTCTTCGAGCAGCGCTCTTTGAAATCCGAGGAATGGAAACGGCGGCGCCGATGAGCTTCTCGAGTCTCTCTCTCTCTCTCTCTCTCTTTATTTTTTCCGAGCAACGTTGTACATTGCGCCGCGCTAGACGACCCCCGGCGCGAGGAGCCTCCTTCCAATCGCTGCACTTTATTTAGATATGGCGATCGCCGCCGCGGCTGGACCCTCGATCTTCTGCGCTTGCAAAGGTACTTGACTGATTTCATTTTTTCATTCTAAGAATAACGAGGACGTTTGCCGGCGCGTCAGTTGGAAAGTTTCCTCGTAAAGGGGGGTCTCCCTCGCAATTTCCAAGCGCAAGAAGTCGAAGCAAAGTCAATTTCTTACGGCGCTATTCTTCCGTTCTCCCGAGAAAATGAAGTAATTTAATAGGGGGCGTAACGAGCAAAAAGTGGGCAGTTTAATTTTAAACTGAAATTAAAAAGCGCCGACTTGGAAATGCTTTATTATTCTAAAGTCGCGGGGAGATTTTATTCCGCAATCTCGGGAACGTGTGATATAAATAAGGCAGCGGCCGCCTAATTGATGTCTCGCTTTTTGCCCCGCCGCCTCGGGGGTAATCAAGTGTAATTTCATTATTCGACAAGCGTCGGAAGAAAAAAAAAAAAATTTATAATGAGCGGGGGCACACTTTGTATCCCGAGGCGTAATTGGCTTGATTTAATTGTTTCAATTGAAAAGTGCGCCAAACGCTTCGTCGCTGATTGTGGAAAGGCTCGCGTTTCCGTCTCTTTCCTGCCCGTCGGGAGTGTTAATTCTTTTTCGCAATCGTTTCATTCAATTAAATCGCGCACTTTCGATGGCGCATTAGTTTTTGAATGGAGCACCGTTTCTCTCGATCAATGAGAGCTCTTGAAGGTTCTCGATTTAGAAAATTTATTATTTATTTACCCTAATAATAGTAGGCTCTATTTTGGTCGAAGTAGTTCACAGAGAATTCGTTATCGTCTTCGGTACATAAATATCTCGGGACGAACTTCTTTTCTGCTTTCGACACCGTCGATTAAATAAGCGCTTGAATACATTGCCGTAGAAAAGGTCGATTAACGGGGTGGGGAATAAGTAATGAGGGAGACGTAAATAACGGTTAACTACTTACTCGCAATTAGCGATACAAACAGGAAGAGAGCGACGAAGTAAACAAGCGCGCGTTCAAGTTTAAATCTCGTTCCAGAGCATAAAAAACGAAAAATAAAGCCACCTCGCTGCGCACAGTGCATATTTCACGTTTTAACGATCCCTCGGTGCAAATGGAATATTTTTCAGTTTCGATTCAATTCGCGAAATTGCCGCGAGAGCTGCAGCGCGCTCAATCGGCGTCGGCGGGCGGCAAGCGCAGATAGAAATAACGTGCAGTAACGGTAGCGGCGTGTCATCCATATTTAAGCCGAACAGCCGAGAGGAGAACACATGTGCCCAAGTTCACGGCTGATTGTCGTTTCAAGACGTAACGCGGCGCGCTACTGAATATGCAGGCCTTGCGAGTAAACTCGTCGCTGCTCGTCTGATATTTTTCCTTTCCTTTTTCCTTCGCTGCTCCCCTCAATTCTTCGAGTTGAACAAAAAGCTTTAACTTTTCCACGAGCAACGCGACGAATCTTTCCGAAGACAGGGTACGATTCAGCTTTCTCGGGGCAAAAAATCAGTCCCAAGTCTAAGAACAAAGGCAGGCCAAGCAAATCGACTCGTTCCGAGCCGCAAAGGAATCCGAACGAAACCCGATTCGCGCGCAGATGAAAATGGAGCAGCGGCGGCAACCGGTTCTCTCCTGCCGCCTCGTTCGCGTCGCGTAAAAGGAGCGCGGGGAAAACGAGAATCAAGGCCCTTCAATGCCGTCGCGGCCGCTTCCTCTCCCTCCCTGTCTCTCTCTATCTCTCTCTCTCTCTCGGCGTAGCTGCCGCGCTTATTTCGTTTCGACCGGTGCACCAATTGCGAGCGTCGGCTCCTCGCCGCTCGCGGGCACCGGGCCGCCTTCGACTGCCGGCTCGGTGTTTACGCTCGAGCGCGAGTCATTTCGGCGCGATTAATTGAGTAATCGGCGCGAGGAGAGAGAGCCCCGGCTCGTTACCTCTCTGTGCGAGCCGACGCCGCCGCCTGACGCAATCCCGCCGGAATGCGATTTAGGAATTTTTTCTTCGCTCGGGGGATCGTTCATTCACGATGCAGGTCTTTGTTGACCGACCGATCGCGAGTAAAGTTCGCGTTCGAGTCTGTGATTTGTGTTATCGCGGCGGAAAGTCTGTCGAGCTTCGCCGAAACTCGCTCGGAGTAGTCGAGGTTGAAGCTGGATGAATTTCTGTCGTGTAACAAGTTTCAATTGGAATTCGAGTTTATATCGAACGTTTCATTTATGTATTGCAATTGAATGGGGCTCGCGGGTTTGCTAATCCTCCTGCGAAAATTAAAAAAATAAAAACGAAGCTTCTTGACGCATTAATTTCATGATTAATTATACTATAAGGGATTAAAAGCTGAAAAGGCTTTGTTAACATAATCTACTTAGCGTTTAATTAAAATAATGTAAATTTCATTATCTTCTCAAGAATTTATTAAAATGAAAACGCACATGTCGTCCACGCACATTGAAATACAGACGACGTTTCTTTTTTTTTTTTTTTTAATGCAACCGTGGCGGCGTTGCGCGTAATGCAGAAGCTGCTTTAATTTAATGTCACTTTTGTATCAGTTAACGTTGCAACAAGATTTTATTTTCTCTTTTAAAGAAACTTTTTATTTTATTCGTCTCTCCCACATTTATTACAAAAATTTGTAAATACCTCTTGCTTAAAAAATTATTTAGTTCAAGTGCAAGTATAATAAAGACGTTGTTACGATCGAAACGACGTCCCTTTAAAACGCAAATTAAACGATATAAATTTGAAGAAAAATCAGGTTATAGTCCTGCTTATTTAACGACCTTACGGCATTAATTAACTGTTTGGACAAGAGCGAAAATCGCAATTGCGCGTCGCCGTTAATAATGCAAATCCGCGAAACAGGTGAAAGCGCGCCAATTCGAACATGAACTCTCTAAAACGCATTTAATTAATTGAATGTAATTGGTCGTCGATTCGAAGCTACATTGCCTCAGAAAGTAATGCACGCATTTTTCGCACGCTTTTTTTTATTCAATCAATAACGTACTTTTAACACGAGTACTTTATCTTAAGATTATTAATTAAATATTAAATCTTTTAATAATTATAAGCATTTAATGAGATAAAAGTTTTTAAAATTATTGTATTGGACCTTGATAGAAAATCATTTAGTTTCCACGAGTTTCAATCTAAAATGTGTTCCGCTTATCGAAATGAAACTAGACACCTTTCTATCAAGTTGTCATACATTGCTCATTTAATTTTATTGAGTTCGAGAAGACTTTAGAAATAAAGGTAACATTTTGTTTTCGATTTATTGATAAAAAATGAAATATTTCAATATTTTGCATTGCTTTGAATAACTGACTCACGAAAGGTAGCTAATTTATTAATAAATCTAATGGATAATGTCATTGTATTTAGTTTGATATACTTTTCGGCCATTGAAGCAGCTTTTTTACGCTCTCCGAAGGTGCGACCGGAACGTGTCTTAAAATCTGTTGAAACGAAGCGAGTCGCACACCGAGGGAGCTTAAAAAAGACAAAAAGCATAGTCATGCAAACCCATAAGAGAACAGAACAGAAACTCAATGATTTGCCAAAAATTAGAGTTTTTGCCAGCGAAATAAGTGTCTATGTAGTCGCGACAATCTGCAAGCAAACTAAAGCTGTAATAAAAGTCTGAAAAGAAAGAAAAAAAAAAAAATAGAACTGAAAACTTATATAATATTGGCCTGCTGCTTGACCCCTCAGATGATGTTTACAGCCGTCCCCTCTTAAAACTAAAACAACCGACTCCTGCAGTCTCTCATCCTTATCGAAAGCCTTTATTTCTCTTTCGTAGGTGGCACTCGATAATTAGGCCGCTTTCGGTGCTGGTCATCCGAGACAGACAAAGTGAGAAAGAGAAAGAGAGGCAGCGCGTGAGGCCAAGGAGGCACCCCGCCGCAAAAAGCCAAAGGCTGTGTGTCTATCAGTCTCAGTCAGTCTCGTCAGAGTCGCCTCTTTTCTCTACGCCCGATTCTCTTCCGCCTCTGCGTTTGCGCAGAGAGCAGCGACAGCTCCTCTTCTCCGCTCGCGGCCCGCGCAAGTAGCCGGCGTGTAGAGCAGCAGCACCACCACCAGCCAGCGACGAAACCAACGACACGCGCCCACACGCACACGGACGCACGCGCGCACACACACAGACACGTCCACCCATCGACACCACGCACTCGCGCACACGACATATACCGAGAGAGCGAGCGCGAGATTTGAGAGACACGCACACAGACGGAGCGTCGAGAGCGAAAGCCACGAGAGCCGAGAGAGAGAGATAGAGAGAAAGATAAAGAGCGAGAGAGAGAGAAAGAGAGCGCGGAAAAAGGTTGGCGCTGCTGCCTTCGCAGATTAAGAGAGAAAGAGAGAGAGAGAGAGAGAAAAGAGAGCGTCCTCCGTCGTCCTCGTCGTCGTCGTCGTCGTCGTCGTCGTCCGTGTCTGTTGAGATCGAGATTCACTATCCAGAGTGTTACCCAGAGCGGTACATGAACAGGCAAATATATGATCGAGCCAAAGATGATGGGTAAAGATACCTTACAATTTAGCAATCTCTTCTCTTCTCTGTTTTTGTAATAATCTTAATTATCCCAAACATTACATAATTTATATATTGCTACTAGTATACCTTTTTTCTTCAATTTTTTATTATCGAATTCTTGTTGCAACGGCATTATGGCGTGTATACGTTCTTTTTCTCATACGTACGCATACACATATCTTATACTATATATTATATCACGAATTTCATGGTTTGAGAATCACTGCATATTACTTACTTATTTTGCATTGCGGGAGGAATTGCTGATGAAGAATGCGATGTTACGTTGTACCTTGGACTTGGAATGTTGCACTCTCTCTACTAAATGAATGCCTACTTTTTTAACCCCTCACAGTTCAAATAACAACAGCGAAATTTTTCTGCTTCGAAATCCTTAGATCATTTATTTACGATTATTTTTTTACTTTATCGAAAACTATATGATTAGACTTAAACCATAACTAGAATTGAGCATGCAATGTCTACTTACCCCTGTAGCAGATTTTAGAGTTATTACTTTTCGTAAGGAAACGTTTTTACCTCGGTAGATTCGAAGACTCGAGACAATTTTTCCAGGAAGAGGCGATCGAAATTTTATTTTACACGGCGCACAAAAGTGCTCGAGATTGTGCAACAAATAACAAAGTATAACACACATTGACTTATCTTCGCAATAATTCTTTTCTCGGTTTAGCAGCGTGTGAAAAATATTTACTGTTTTGTGATAAACGCCATTTTCAATACAGTACTTCCAACCGACTTCTCTTTCCTGCACAGTACAAATAATCGTTTTTTTTTTCTCAAATTTCAAAAGCTTTCGACATTATTCTGCCAGGTGAAATTACTGTATTGAAAAGAAACGAAAAGTACATTAAATTAAAAATTACAAGCATGACAATGTTTTGAAGTTTTTCTTCTATTTTTTTGACAAATAATCATAACAATAACAATCATCGAATGCTGCCTTGTTTCTTTTTAATCATGAGCAACCGATTGCCGATTGATGTGAACTCACCCCTCGATCGTGAGAAAAGATTGCATCGTAGCTCGTTAACGAACAAAAAAAAAACTGCCTAAAACCAGTTCTACTTATCGGCCAAAGTTTACTTTTTTACGTAATACTAAAGTAAAAGTGACTAAAGAGAACGATAACCGTCCAGAAGACTGAAATGAGCGCTCGAACGAGTGGAAAGACTGGAATCTCTCTGTGAACAAGACAATTTCTTGAAGTTGCTGCTTTATGTACGAAAAATAATAACCGACATACATACATATATATATTTTTTTCCTTTATTCGCTTGCACCAAAGATCTGCAGAGTGAGCACGAAGAGTGAACTTTCCGCAACGTACTCGCCGTAATTTTGTCCATCCAAAAATCGAGCTCGAGCACCTTCCTGGAGTTGTTAATTAATCGACGAACGCAGGCAGGCTCTCAAGTTCAAGTAAACGATACACGCAACTGCGCCTGGAAACTCGCTCGAAGACGCGTCTTTGAAATAAAAATAGATGGAGCCCAGTTCCTCTTGTTATGAAAGCTGATACACTTCAGAGCTGCGCCAGCTTACTGCAATTACAGCGCCATAATTAAGTTGCAAAATTAAAGCCACTGCGTTACAAAAGCAATTGAAATGGTTACTGCGAGGCGGCGCAAGTGTCCCTTTTGTTCCCGCGTTAAAATGCTCATCTCGTCTCCTCGCGCTGCGCTTCGAAATTCCACGAAGCAGAAAGTCAAAAAGTCATCATAACAGCGCCGCGCGTCTGGGAGCCTCGCCGTGCTTGTAAGCGCAAGCCGCGCGACATCAATTTTACGCCGCTGTAAAACTGCACTGGAAGAGTCCTCCCGACGATTCCCTGAGTTTCCTTATTTTTTACGAACGTGTTAGACAGGCGCCGACATCCGGGCCGATGCATATATGTATTCTCTTTATATTTTCATGCGGCCTTTTATTTTATTGCCGCGATTGTAAGTCGGATCTAAAAAAAAAGAACACGAGTTTAAACTTCAGCTCCAGGGATCTTCTGGACTCTCGTAAGTTTATTTATTCATTCCTCGCTTCGGGAAATCTCGTGGGTTTATTTGGGGAACGGAAAATTATGCGTTATTCTCGCGGAAGCTCATCCCGCGGACATTCTCCACATGCAGATCTTTTGTGCAACGAGCGATATTTTTTTCTTACTTTATTTTACTTTTTTTTTCCTTGGCTCAATCTACTAACAGTATTCGTTTCTAACAGCATACAATTCTACGTTTTGCCGCGAAACTTCAAAGCAGAACTTGAAACTCGCGCTGGAGGGGGCTAAGCATTTTTTTTCACCATTTTTTTTTTTTTTTTTTGTTGCATTCGGCCGTCCCGCAACGACACGCTGCAATTGTTGTTCTGCATTGCCCGTGAAATTTCTGGTGCACCGCACAGCGAGAACTGATTGTAATAGACACGAGAAAGCAGTCTGTTTTCTTTTTTTTTCCTGGTGTGCATTTTAGTTATCTTTGTGATTGCTTTTGGTAGTAAGTGTTAGTGCCTATTAGTAATCTTGTTTGTAACTGTTTGTTTGGTTTGGATTTACACACGCTCTTTAGTGAATAACAAAAAGCATCTTTCTTACATTGATTAACGACAAAAAAAAAAAAAAGAGATCAACGAAATGCAAAAACGAGAGAAGCAAACTTTCACCTAATCTAAACAGCAGCTGAAGCGAGTGTCATTTGCAGCTTAACAGTTCAATCCGGCAGGAGAGCACTCTTGACATTTACTAGCCAGTCCGTTTCGGCGACGTGGCATCGTCGGCGCGGCGCGGCGCTCTCGCTGCGTACAATTAAAAAATCGCTCGACCCGGCGCCGAGAACGCAATTGTTCGACGGGCCGGCGAGAGCTCTCTTTTGTCGGGTACAGCTGAGCCCCCCCCCCCCCCGCGCTTTTAGCTGGGAGTTTTGGCATTAAAAATTCGCCAGATGCAAATTAATCCTCGGAGAGAGGAGAGCGAGAGCCCGGGGATAACGAGGCTCCGACGATCAATTAATGCTGGTTCTTTTTTTTTTTACTTTTCTTTCTTTTTTATCGTCGAAAGAGCACACACAGCCTTTGTCATGCAAAGTTTCGTTGATTCGATTAGAAGCGCGAATTCTTAATTCCGGCCGAGAGTTGGTAGGAAAAATGCGCGAGAGAGCAAAGTTCACACGATTTTCAGGCGGCGAATTCGCGTCGTCGTCGTCGGCGAGCAAGTAACTTTTCGAAAACCGAGAGAGAGAGAGAGAGAGAGGAGCAGACACAGAGAGGGCGGAACGACGGAATCCCTCGGTAAGCGGACAATTTCATTACAGGCCGCGGTGCGACCTTAATTTTGTAACCCCAACCGCGAGATGTGGGACAAGAGCGGAGAGAGAGAGAGAGAGAGAGCTCCGTCGCGCCAAACTGAAAAACCGACGGATAAAGGCGGGATTGAAAGAGCTCGGAGGACGGAGCGTCCGCGCGAAGGTCCGCGCTCGTCCGATCGGCCGGCAGTCGTAGGAATTCCGACGCGTCCGCGGCCGCGACTTCGCTCGCCTCGCTCGTCGCTTCTCCTCGCCGAAATCCGCGCGTTCCCGCGCTAATCTCTCCGTCCGGCTCTTATATCGCTTCAGTCGGAGCGCCTGGATACGCACCCTCTCGCGTCGCGCGTAAACACGCGCGCCTCTCGAGTGCATCGCAAATAGCAGCTGCAGCCCGCCAGAGCTCCGATCCTTCGAAAAAATCTACCCCTTCCGGGGGGGGGGGGGGGAGGAGAGCGCCCTCGTTGTTTTAGTCCGACCGTTTATTTCTTCTTGCGCCACACGTGCCTACGCGTGTGTCCGAGCTCGGCGATAAAGGTAACGAGCTGTGGAAAGAGGCCGTTTAAGAGGATTGAGTGACAGAGAGCCTCGCCTCCGTCCCTCTCTCGGCTCTCTCTCTTGTCTTTGCGCGAGCTTAATTAACAAAGCTAACAAGCTCGATATTAAAAGCCCCATTGGGTGCATTGAAAAATCGCGAGCGGCAGAGAGAGAGAGAAAGAGAGAGCGCTGATTGATGGAAATGCGCGATTCGCTAGCGCGACTGTTGACGCGTAATATACGCCAGAGAGGCGGACTCGCAGCGGAGGACGAGCGCCTCTTATCGCGTCTTTCACGCACGGGGTTCCGCCGAGCTTCAGAGCCGACTCGAAAGCGCAGCGCGAACGTTTCCAGTCGGGATTTTGCTTTTAATTGCGCGAGCTCGAAAACGAAAAAGAAGAAGGAAACAAAGCGAAAGGGCTCGATAAATTCGCGCGCGAATTTTTCCATTAACTCTCATTGACTCGGCACTTGCTTTTATGGAGATGGTAAAGAACTGAAGCGTCGCAATCAATTACTGTTTAACGTTCACTTGAAATTACTCGAAGTCGAGTGCGAGCTCTCCGCTTACGACAGCACGAGGAGCCGCTCTTCTGCTTCGATAAACCGATAGATTTCGAGCTCTCGTCACTTCGCGACTGCAGAATTCCTCGAGCCCCCGCTGCATTGGATATTCCGCCGACTCTCCTCCCTGCCGGGGATTCTCGGTGCCCGCTGCCCCTCCCCCTAAAAATAAGTGCGAACATTCCTCGGCGGGAAAACGAGAGTGGCTCGCCACCTCGAAACGCAAACTCAATTTGAAAGAGTTCCGCGCCGCCGCCGGCGAAAATTCTCTCCTCTAAATATAAAGGAAAAAAGAGAGGCGAGGTAAAAGCTCGGGACCCCCCCTCCCCCTTTCCCTTCCCCGCGTCCCGTTTTCGCTCGAGGAATTTTTCTCCGTCTCTCCGCACTCGCTGCTCTTTCTTGCGTAACTCTCGCGACACGTGCGCAGAGCGTTAATGCCGCGGCGCAGACGTTTCTTCTTCTTCCTCCCCCTCCTCCGCCGCCGCCGCCGCCGCCTCTTTCGCGCTGCACCCCCCCTTCGTCGCGACAGCTGACGCGAGCGCAGACGCGTAAACCTTAGAAAGTAGATATTCGTTGCGTAACGCCGAAGCGAGTAGCATTGTCTGCCGACGGGCTTAACAGGTTGCAGAGGCGTTCGTTCGACGGCGCGGATTACGCCGGAAGGGCGGGGGGGGGAAGGGGCTTTCGACGGGATCCTAAGCTTCCGACGGAACGAAAACATATTCTTCTAAGCTCTCTTATTTAAAGGCCGAGTTAAAGGCAGCTGTCGAACGAGGCTTTACGGACGCTCGATCGCCGTGTAGTTTCAGTTTAAGTGTACACTCTCCGGCCCGTCGGAAGCGATCGGATCGATATTCAAATCTTGGCCTCCGATTTTAATTTCATCGGCGATCTTTTTAGAAAGCGCCTCGCTCCGAATCTCCGGGCTCATTTCTGAGATGACATTTGCATAGCCGGCACTCAAAGTCGGCAACTGGGTCGAAGGATCTTTATTCCGATGGATTCTTTTTTTCTTCTTCTTTTTTTTTTACGAGTCGCTTCTCAAAAACATAGCTTCAATCGCTGGTTTAGCGTGAAACTCGAAGAGCCAGATGAAAAGTTTTAAGAGCTCGATTTCAATAAGTCTGCCGAAAGAGAAAAGGTAAAAGGAACGAAGTGCATTTGAACGCGAAATAGAGATGATTACCGACGGTGAAAGAATGCACCTTACGCAATGCAACGCATGAAAAGTGTCAAAAATTTATTCACAATGTTTACTTGTTCAACGCTGGCTGCTACACAAAGTAGACACGAATACCGATGGATATTAGCTTGATAGCTTATTTGTTCAATGCTTTGGCTTAAAATCAATCGTAATTCTATTATATGCGACAAATGTGTACACGAGAGTTATCAACGCTGCAGCATAACGTCACAATGAGATCTCAAGCGCCAATAACTTTCGCGAGCTCCGTCCTTTCAGGATGAAATTTGTTTTTGTTTTCTTTTTTTATACCTTAGAGCTTCAAAGTTCCTTCGAATGAATTGGCGTGGTCACTTTTTAGAAAAATTTATTTTGGTTTTTAAGTTAAAAGGGACCCGAAGGAACGGACTCTCCCTGCTGGAAACTGAAAACATTTTTAGAGCATTTTCTGACCATTTTTTAAAAAATGGCCAATAGATGCTAAAATTTAACCTCAAAGCACGTGATTTCTGCTAGGGCTGTCCGTTCCTTGCCGCCAAGAAGTCTTGTTAGCGTAGTCTCCACACTGAAAAAAAAATTTGCTAAATTCAAATAATAATTTATTACAATAGTCCTATTCACATATTTATTTGAATCATGAAAATATATTTATAAATATATTTATTCAAATCTAATTTTTTTTAAATCAAGTAAATATTTTTTTCACTCACAACGAAAGTAATTAACCCAAGAAGTAATTTTCATGATTCAAATAAATATGTGAATAGGACTATTGGAATAAATTATTATTTTAATTTAGCAAATTTTTTTTTCAGTGCAGGTATTTAGTATCTTGAGAAGCTAAAAACTTTGAAAATTATTTTCTCACGTTAGGCACATTAGTTTTCTACTTTCGAACATTTGACACAATAACATTCTTTTCTTTTCGAGATAACTTTTCCATGTTGTTAGTGCTACATTGTAACCCAGTAGATTGAATAACTTATATGCGTACAGAGAAACATGCTTATATTTTTTTCACGAAGCAATTAGCGAAGTTGTTTGTGTTGTGGACATGTAAATGTTGAGATTTTCAGTGTGAGCATTGACTGGCATTTTTATAATTTTTCTAATTTTTATACACTTCGTTTCACCAGTGACATTCTCATTTTCATGCTAAACAATCGATATCACCCTGTCATGGCCTTAAAATTGCATCATATTTTTATAAAACACACAATCTTGATACTAATATACATCAGCATTTGAATGGAAAAAAAATGATTAACACACTTGAGACAAAAGTAATGAGCAATTTCACTTTCTCCAGTCATCTGTATTCACCACATTTCAGTTTTAAATTAAGGAGGTTCGAGTAAAATAACTAACAAAACTAATACTTTGATTACCTAAAGTCAAAATTAAAGGAAACAATTGTCAAAAGCTCGTAAATAAAACCAGAATTAAATAGTTATTAACCGTAAAATTGGGCCTCCTTAAGTAAAGCATCACTAAAATAAGCTTGAACCACGTTCTTAACACGGAAATAAAAGCCTCACAAACATCTGCGCATCACTCAGCATTATCTCTCGCGGAAGTAAAAGAGCAAAAAAGAAAGAAAAAAAAAAGAAAAAAAAAGAGAAGAAACACGACTCAAAACAGGTTATCACAAGTAGAAGCACGCCATGCAAACTGAAAAAATCCGCAGACGGACGAGTAGTCTCCTTCTTTTCTCCAGAGCCGAAGCAAAGAGCAGAAAAGTACGGCTTTCCTCCCCCCCCGCCAAAGTAACGTAACGTTGCGCGCGCGAACGAATGCCTGGGCCTATTAAGATTGAAAAAGAAAAACAAAGAAAAGCAAAAGAAAGAAAAAAAAAGAAAAACAACAGAACGCGCCGCCGAGAGCGCGCGCGCGCGCGCGAGCCCGAAACGGACCCGACTAACGCCGGCGTCTCCGCTTTTCTCGACAGATGTCACGCCCTCGGAGCAGGAGGAGCTGTTCATCCGGAAGCTGCGACAATGCTGCGTGACCTTCGACTTTATAGACCCGGTCGCCGACCTCAAGGGCAAGGAGATTAAGCGCTGCACCCTCAATGAGCTCGTCGAGTACATTACCGGGGGCCGAGGGGTCCTCACCGAACCGGTCTACCCCGAAATCATCAAGATGGTAAGTACTCTCTCTCTCTCTATCTCTCGGCCGCCCCTTCGATACGCCTGCCCTTCGACAATTCGCGCCGTCGACCTGGACGTTCGGAGCGAGCTTTTTTCTTTACTTTCGCATTTGCCGTAAACCGGGGCCTCTGTTTCGTCGAAAGTCTTGACATTTTCTTTTTTTTTGAAGGAAATTAGCGCGTCGCCAAGTCGTCGGCAGACGCGGGTATACGATTTAATTTCGCTGAATGCCATTCAACGACGTTTTTATTGAAAATTTGCACAATAACATAATCTGGGTCGCGAGTGCGTTATATATTAAATTAATTGAAATCGATTGAGCGCTAAATTACGCTTTATTTGCGCGCTCGGTAATTTCGAAAATGTATCATTTCGCTCGCGAAGCGTCGTTCGCAAGAGGATGGGAAAGTTGACGTCGTTAGTTAAAATTCGGTTGAGATGACGAAAACTGGTTTTAAAAATTCGGAAATTCTGAAATATTTCGCGATCGTTTCATTGAGTTTTGAATTCAGCGGTTAAACTTCGCGGCAAAGCCCTCTTCCGAGACTGAAAATAATAAAAGTTTGGTAATCATTGCGAAACTTTTGGCATCCGAGGTTTACATTTTCTTACGCCGCGTATAACTTTTCCGAGTCTACCGCTTTGTCGAAATTTCTGCATTTTTACATAAGTAGAGAGGAAAAAATGCAGTTTGCTCGAATAAAGATTTTCCCCTTTGAGCGAACGACGTTTCAACACTTGAAAAAAAAAAAGACAAATATTCAAAGATCAAATGTTACTTTGTCAGCAGAGCTTTCGCCAGACGATAAAAGCGGCATTTGCCTCGCGTCCTCATCGAAATATAATTACGCGCGCCGTACATGTCTAATCGTCGCATCTCGACTCTTAAAATAAAGACCTAATCGATATATTAGCAGCGTATAATTAAAGCAGCGTCGCTTCATTCATGTCCCCGGCAGCCAGGCCGGGCAACCCGCTCCCTCCCGAAACGTCGAAAGCCGCCTGGCTCTCGTCGCGGACGAGGCGCTCGGCGATGAATTCCGTGCCGAAAGCTCCGCCGAGGTAAAAAAAGCGAGCGATATCCCCCCCCCCCGGCCGGTCCTCGGCGCACGACGAAGCGAGCGCTGCTCGCGACGAGCGAGGGAAGCGCGAGAGAAGCCCCCGCTCGCGATGATGTATCTTTCGCGCGCACGCCGGCGTATATTCGCGCGACGGCCGCGGATCCCCGTCTCGAGTGCGGGAAGCTCGCGCGAATGTAAAATCTGTTTACGTTCGCGCGCACTCGAAATCCGACTCCGTCCTATCTGCCCCCCCCTCCCCCCTGCTCTCCTTCCTTCGCTCGCCCGGCCTGTAACGCGCGCCTCGCGCCCCTTTTCCCGCGACTCTGGCCTCCGCGCTCTCCGCGCGGCGAATGTGTGACTGATGTGTGTCGAGGACGTCCTTAAATAATACTTCTTCTTTTGCCGGCGCGCTCGCGGAACCGCCCTATTATAGAGCGCGCTTTCCCGTTTTTTTTTTTTTTTCGCGGGTTGCGTAATCCGCGACGCGGCCCTCCTCGCCCCCTCGGGCACTCGACTCGCGCGCCGTTTTTCGTGGTTTTCGCTTAGAAAAAGGCCGCGGATCGGAGCCCGACCCGAGCGAACTTTTAATCAAGGCGGCGAGACTTCAAAATTGACGTTGATAAAAAGAAGGAAAAAAAAACTTTGCTTCCAGATCTCGGCAAATATATTTCGCACGCTGCCACCTAGTGAAAATCCGGACTTCGATCCCGAAGAAGACGATCCAACATTGGAGGCGAGCTGGCCCCACCTCCAGTTGGTCTATGAATTCTTTCTTCGTTTCCTCGAGTCCTCGGACTTCCAGCAGAACATTGGCAAGCGAGTTATCGACCAAAAATTTGTTTTACAGGTACGGCCCGACGATGCTTCGCGATGTCAATCCGAGACTTGGCGCGGTCGACGAAGTTATTTTGATCGTCGAGAAATCTGACAATGAATTTCTCGCCGATGAATTATAACGCGATCGCGGCTCGGTATTGTTTCTTTTTGACTCGGAACGGAAATTCCTCGAGAGTAAAGTCCGAAATCTCTATTTCTTTTCAGTTGTTGGATTTATTCGATTCGGAGGATCCTAGGGAAAGAGATTTTTTGAAAACTGTCTTACATCGTATCTACGGGAAGTTCCTTGGCCTCCGAGCCTTTATACGCAAACAAATCAACAACATCTTCCTCAGGTAAAACAGAGAATATTTTATTACTATACTTTAACTTTCGCAGTATTTCATGTACAAATAAAACTTCTAATTCGAAGCTTTGCCCTGAAAATGTATGCATCAACTAGACAATGGGACATTTTCTTCAAAACCTACTCTTCTTTCTAAAAATATTATTTCCATACAGCAAACTGGGCTATAAAATTTTCCAACATTTTCCATTTTAGTAGCTTATTGATGCATGCTTTTTTGACTTAATAGAGACCAATGAACTATTGAAAATTTCTAAACCATTTTGCTACTTTTCAGGTTCGTGTACGAGACGGAACATTTTAATGGAGTTGGGGAACTTCTAGAAATTTTGGGTAGCATTATTAATGGTTTTGCCCTCCCTCTTAAAAATGAACACAAGCAGTTTTTGATCAAGGTAATTTTTCATCAATTTATGATTCCCGCTGAAGATTATTATTCAAAGAATCGTCTTAAAATTGAATGAAATTGTCAAAAATCAAAGTAAGAATATACTGTGCAAGTATAAACTACTTCGTTTTCTAAAAACCATTTATTTTGAAATATAAAAAATTTGCTACAAAACGCATTATTTGTGATTAGACTTTGATTTTTTTTATGCACGAAAGAATTGTACACATTTTAATTATCGACAATTTAGTACAGTCCAATATATCTATATATCAATTTTATCAATCCTATAAATTGGGCATAATTGTTAGGTGTACTATTCTTACGTGCATGAACAACAGTCAAATCTTTCAATGTTGCTCAATTTTAAAATGATATTTGAAGAACATTCGAAATTAATTAAAATAGTACATTATGATACGGGTGTGGAAGGTAATTATTTATCGCATTAGACGTCCTTCGCTCGAGCGAAGCGATTGAAAAATGTCGCACGCGGTAAAAATTGCCTTACACGCCAGTGTCTAGTGTATTTTATACCACGAGAACTTAAAGATAATGTGAAAAATGCGATTTTTAGGTTAGCGTGCTATAAATGTCTCTTATTAAAAAAATGAAGTATCTT
>JAWWEM010000044.1:9285203-9300046 GCA_035582935.1 Ormyrus thymus
TTAAGCTCTACCGATATGCAACGATTACTAACGCAAATGAGCCAAATGAAAAATCCTTGGAATTGTCCACATGGCAGACCAACACTCCGACATTTATTGTCTTTAAGTCTTTTAAAAAGATAAAAATATTTTCATTAACTTAATTAGGATTATAATAAATGTATTATATTTAATTTAAAAAGTTAGTTTAAACCATTTTTTAAAAAATAATAATTTCCTTTTCTTTCAAAAAAATTCGGTTTCTTTTTCATCCTGTTTAAAATTAACTAATAAACTAATAAAAATGAAAGAATTTGAGTCACCTTGTTTTTATTACGTTTATTAAAATAATATATAAAAATATTAAACACTAATAGTTCTAAATATATTAAAACCAGACAACGCGGTAGATACGATCGTGCCTGGACATTGAGGATGCCAGTGCAATTCTTTAACATCATTTTGTCCTTGATGAATAAACAATAATTGAGGAGGTAATTTTGCTAAATCTGCATCTTCAGTTTCTTCGGATTTATCAGCTTCAACAGATAAATCCCATTGCGTGATCTGATCATCAGCTCCACCAGAAGCAAAAACTGTCGGTTCTTGAGGATGCCATTCCAATGTTGTTACTGGAGCTGTATGTTGTTTAAATGTTGCTACAGGAGACGTTCCATCAGGTTTAAATTGACGCAAATCCCATACGCGAATTGCTCCGTCATCACCTCCAGAAACAAGAAATTGAGTTTCTTTTTTGTTCCAAGATATAACGTTTACGTCTGATGAGTGAGCATCTGAAGCTGTTAGCATACAAGCTGACTGCGGACTTACTCTAGTATCCCAAATTTTTATACTGTAAATTATGAATATGTTATTTTCGAAACATACAGTACAGAAACAAAACTTTACTATTATTTTATAAGATTATGAATACCTTTTATCTACAGAACAAGATGCTAATACATGTCTTTCATTTGGTGACCACTGAAGATCTTCAACACTGTGTGGTGCGTGAGAGCTGTAGGGCCTTTGATCCACGTGCCAGACTTGATTTCCTCCACCATCGTTGCATCTCCAAATATGAATATTACCTTTGCAATCACCGGAAGCCAATGTGCCTAATTCTGTAGGACACCAATCCAAACCATATCCTTCATTTAAATGTCCTTTAAAAGTAAAAATTGGCTTTACAGCATTATCAGATTTTTCACATTTGTTTTTATATGATGTTAATAAAGCAGGATTGTCTACTGCTTTTAATTGCTGATCCAAATCCCATAAACTCACGCGACCTAATTCACTCCAACTTGCAGCAAACGTTGTATTTCCAATTTGCGTACACCTGAATATAATATATATTTATATTAATGAGAAATAAAAATTAAAAATTTTATTTTTGTAAAAAAATAGGAATTTACCTTACTCTATTGACACACCCTTGATGTTTTATTGAAGCTACACTCATTACAGGGTTTTTACTGATATCTTCATCTTCAGATTCACTCGATTCTTCATCAGAATCTTCTTTTACCTTGGTTCCGTGAAGATTTGACATTTTCATAACTAGTAAATTATTTACATGAGCTCTTGGAGCTTGAGTACCTGCTAATAGATACATTGTCATAGGATATGCCACTCTGCAATTTCCAAGATGATCTTTTATTATGTCAAAACTAAGACATGGTGCACCAGTTTGTGCCTGATGCAGAATGCGATATGCTGATTCATCCACTGTTAATTCTTCTCCAGTTTCCATTTCTTGTCCTGGTAAATAAACTTTTTTTGGCCCATCCTTTTCTTTCTCTTCTTCCTCATCCATACTTTCATCTTCATCAGTAGAACTTTCAGTATCATCTTCAATGTCATCAGTTTGACAATCTTCCATTTGATCAATCTTTTCTGAGGACATGTTCTATTGATGAAAGAATTAAATTATTAAATCGTTGATTAAATAAATAAATGAAAATGTGTTTAAATAAAATATTTATTCAAACAATTAGGTTACTTTAAAATTCGGAAATTTTTTATTAAAATTCAGTGCTCGTATTTGATTTAGTTGTTTAAATATAAAGAAAAATTTTTAAATTATTAAAAGTGAAAAATCGAGAAAAAACATTTTTTTTTAAATAAAATGCAGTTGTCCGTATAACCTTAAATCTATAAATTGTTTTTCTTTTTTCTCTGAACAAATAACTTTTTTAACTAAAGTAAATATGAAACTTTATGACCTCAACTGAGCATAATAACTTACTATCTTAAGTTACTGTAAACAGTTAAAACTGTCAGTATGCCTTCTTTCGTAAATGCAGGTTTCCGACAGCGATGCGTGTTTATTTGAAAAACACGTGGTCAGTCAATGAGGCGCATGTGCAGCACCCGGTAGGTAAGGTGAATGTCCCAATTATTGACCGTGCACCGATAATCGACCATAAGTATTATAAAGCATTTTAATGCATTCACGAAAAAGATAGACAAATGCTTTGCGGTGAATGGACAAAAGCAGATAGATGGTCAACAATTGATGCAAATACAAAGATAACGAGAAAAAAGCTCAGAGAAGGATGAGGAAACGATTGAGCACATGTTCCGCTGTCATGTGACTCGCTCACGCACACATATGTTCGCGCTATCTTTTCTGGAAATAATTGTAGTAAACACTTTTCACGCGATGGCGAAGCATTCTGATTGCGTAATCGCAAATTTGTTTTAACAACGTAAAAACAGAAGGAAACTCTAAAAACACACTATGTATTTTATACAAATTATATCTATGTTTCTCGCAATAGTACTGTTTTAAAGGACAAAAACAATAAAAAAGAATGTCGCTTTTAGGAGCTTGAATAAAGACTCATGTAACTGCTCCTCTGTGGACCAGTTTATTAGCAATTCATATTAATAATAATTAGCATAATTAATATAGTTATATGTATAAAATACAGCAGTAATAATTATCGAATTCCTCACAAAGGACAGGTGGGAGAGACAGGTGTCAGGGTTGGATGGACATGCTTGTTCGCCAAATGCGAATCGATGATACTTGAATTTTTAGCTGTGCTTGTTAAAATGAGGGCTGCTTCCAGAGTTGTTCACGAGCTGAATTGGCGCCATTGTGTTGTGCGGATACTGCACCAGAGGCATGCTGGAGCTATTTCGACGAGGATTTGTGTTATGAAGGCTGTGTATGTACGAGCGTTGGACAGGTTTGTGCTGCGCAAGTTGCAGCAGAGCCTCTGGAATAGAGAACCACTTGCGCTTGCGACCAATCGAGCGTGAGTCCTCCCATTCTGGTAACTCCTCCGTAACTCGCATGACCCACACTTGGGTTCTGTGTTTGTGTTCTACATTCTGCTAATAAAAAATATATTGCATTAGTGTTTGTCAAGGCTAGATGCAATGTTAATGCTAGGTAAAAAAAGAATACCTCAAAAACACCCAGACACCTGCCAAGTTGTCCAAGCACTCCAGCCTCCTCTTGGACCTCTCTTAAGGCGGTCACTGCAGGTTCCTCTTCAGGCTCGACTCCTCCACCGGGGACGATCCAGCTGTCGGGTCTTCGACTGGACGTGACCAGAAGGACCTGCAAGAGAAAGAAAGCACTGCATTAGCTTACGCCGGGAGACGACCGGGCAAGTTCCCGGCAACGGTTACTCACCTCATCCTCGAGGTCGTTCTTGACGCAGATGCAGGCAGCCCTGCGTCTGTAGCCCTCGGAGTCATAGATACGAATGGAGTTCGGCTTTTCCTTGACCATGTTTCGACGATGGTAGCGGTGTCAACAGAGGAACCAGAGGCACCAGAGCATTCCCGAACGCGCGGAGCCGCGTAAATGTTCGTCAAACGGCCAGCGAAGCCTCTCCTCGCTCCCGCACTGTCCCACTCGAGTTTGCAAGCAGCATGATCATCGACGCAGCAGGAACACTAGCTTCCTCGAGCCTCGTCTCCGTGCTCGGCGGCGCGTTCGAACCGACCGCAAGCCAATGACTACTACCTGTGCGAGCAGCGCTCTCGCTCCTCCGTGTTCCCTCTCTTTCCTCCGTACTGCTTTGCTCCTTAACCTCAACGATGGCCCAGCTCCCGCTCTAGCTCGGCCTCTCGTGGAACTCGGCGACGACTGTCCGTTACTGCCCTGCCAGTGGACGTACACTTCTAGCGTGCCAGACGCATTTTTGCGCACACTCAGCCATTGCGCCTTTCTACGTGCAATATCACACTCAAAGCGGCTCTGTGTGCGTGTCTGCCTGCTCTGCTTCTTGCGATGCGAAAATTCGTGCGCCGAACTGCCGGGCGGCCGCTATCTCTACGCTTGCCTGCGCTCACTCTCTTGGAACTTGCTACGCAAACGACCGACCAGAGTAGGTATGCCACCGCACGGCGCACACTATACTGAGATGAGCGCAGGAGACGACTGAGTCCTGTTATGAACTGACTTTGGGCCACAAACTACAAACCAATATAGATGGGAAAATTTGAGGATTACGTCAAGATTTATGCTTTTTATTAATGATTAAACTAGCGCTAATTTAACATTGAATTTCGTTATTATTGATTTTTTTATGCTAAGAAATGCAGTAATTAATTAAATGAAACGCGATTTGACGAAATTGCGCAGCAGCGAAATTTCGTGGATTTTACATATTTTCTCGTTTGAAATTCGAGTAAACAAATCGAAAGACGTGAATAAATTAAAGAGATTAATTCCAAAGTAATAGTAGTAATTTTAACTATTAATTGTTGAACAGGACTTAATATTGTTATTACGCGAACTCATTTTTACGATACTTTGTATGTACTCACTCATGGAAAAAGTATGTAAAATTATAAAATAACAATCAAGAAATTGTTGTAAAATAGGATAATTTAGAATCTGTAAACAAATTTTGACCGTTAGGCACGCTGACGCTTGAGATCGTACTAAGAATTGTTTTTCTGGACCACTTGCGTCAGGCTTCAAGGAAAACTCGAGGCTTACGTGCAAAAGGACAAGTTCGGAAGGGATGTGGGTTGGGCCTGCTGCGGCCGCTCTACGACTTATTGTTTTAGCGCTTGGGACCAGGGCGTGTCTCCGAAATTGTAACCGCCCTGTGATCCCTATTGAAAAGATCTTATAAAGTCTGATGAAAACCCATTGATTCAGGTGAAAATACACATATTAAATCCTATAAATTTAAATGTAAACAAACTTTTATAAGGATTTCTTAACTACACAAAAGAAAATCTTAAAAAGACTGATAGAATCCTATTAATTCGGGTGTAAATACACATATTAAATCCTATAAAATTATTCTATAAGAATTTGTCAATAGGAATGCACGATAACGTTTCGGCCGCCCCATTCTAGGGGCGAGGACTAAGAGAAGACTAGGGGGGATCAACGCTTGCGAATCCTCCCCCATACCTTCGTAAACATTTCTGCGAATTATCGATTGACGCACGATTTCGGGAATTGAGCCGTTAACGGACTTTTTGGCGTATACACCTTCTGTATAAATGGGGGCCCGCTCCGAGGGCCCAGGCAGTCGAGAATCCGTCTCTGTAAAGTGCAGAAGCTCTGTTAGTCCAGTACTAAAAGGTCTACATCGTTCGAAAAGCTGTTGTAATTATTATTGAGTATTGTAAAACATCAAGTAGCCACTCTGCAAATTCGGAGTGAATAATTTACTTTAAAGTAAATTCAAAGTATAATATTATATAGTATCAGTTCAGACTTAACATTATTTCAATCACCCGCTCCTTGCGCTTTTACGCTTAATCGGAAGAACGCACCACTAGAGGACTACAATTCAACCCGGAGTAAAAGACATCGCCGAGCCGCCCATCTAACAGTCTACTAATAGTACTATAGAGTATACTCTAACAGTCCTCTGCCGATCTTATGCACCCCCTCCCCTGCACAGCAGCTCTCCCTTCTCCGTCAAATCTGCCATGCTCCTGCTGTATGTGTATAGGCACCTGTAGTTGCTGCTTTGCTCAATTCGGGCTACAGAACTATCAAACTATATAGTTATTTCTAGCTAGAAAACTCCGAGCGTTATCGCCTTACGGCTTGCGATTATACAGCTGGTTGAAAATAGCAGACGTTGCCTGCCACTGCCAATCTCCTGTTTCAATTCTTCCCGCCCATATTTTTCCAACTCTGGCGCTAAATACGAACAGAATCATTTGACTTTTTTCCGTCGTTATTTTACTGGCTTCGAGCTATAACGTCGAGTAATATTTTTCTACGTACAAAAATTATCTTAAAAATATTTCAGAATAACCATTAAATGTTGAAAAATTAAATAGAGAGCATCCTGATTCCTGTTTATTTTATAGCATAAGAATTCAAGCAATTCCATGCATACATTCAGTGGTTTTATTGTTTTTACAATAAAATGATAACGACTTATAATATCGTCGAGAAAAAATGTTAAAAAATAATTATTAAAAATGATTTATTATGAACTTATAAATTATAGAATTTTTTTTTTATTATTTTTCACTGAAGAATATCGCACCGCATAATGCTTAAATAAATAAAGTCTTATGTTACTCGAAAATCAAAACTTCAACTTGCAAGATTTTATTTTAAATTTATCGAAAAAAGGGCAGTAAGGAAATAAATAAATATTAATACTAAAAAATTAGATTAATTATTAATCTATTTAGCTAACACAAAAAAGAATTGGTTTTTTAAAATATATTTATAAAACTAATTTAGAATGTTTTCGAAATTAAATTTAAATTTAAAAATATAAACTGTAAACAAATTCGTCATCAGCATCAACGTTAAATCTTCTCCGTTTTTTGTTAGAATAACCGCGGTCACCGAAAATAGACGACACGACCGATAAAAAAATAACTAACCCATCCTTGTTCTTAAGAATGACAAGAAAAAATGTATACATATATATATGTATATGTATATACAGATAGATTGTACGGCTGACGAAGAGCGCACGTGACTCGAGGCCGGCAACACACGCGCGCAAAACACACGGATTGATCGATGACGTCAATCATAAAATCTCAAGAGTTTAAATCTCGGATGGCGCTTTACTTCGCGAGACGTCGACTGAACCGTCACGCCAATGAATTTATATACTTTTGTAAGCTGCTTAACTTTACCAGTCACTACTTACAACTTTTCTTTTTTTCCTAAGAATGAGAATTTTTTTTAAAAAACAAGAAGCATTGGAAAACAATTTTAAAATCAGGATATAATAAACGACAAAATTTATTAATTTTCATACAATAATCGCACATGGCATTCAAGTTATTTCTTGTAAAATTAATAAATCTTTCCATCACTTATCAGTGATGTTGGGGGTCGTCGAGAAATCGTCATATCGCACAAAGCACTTATTCGGCGCACTGGGACGCATTTCGACGCACTTTTAAAACAATTATTGTTCACTGAAAATTTTTCCAAATCTGTGTAGAGTATATTCGCGTAAATTTTATCGGTATGTATGAATAAAGTGAAAATGTATTTCTTTTTTCTGGTTTTATTATTTTTTTAATAATGTTTCTAAACTTTATTATATACACATCATTTTTTAACAATCTCATCGTGATTTTTGTTCGAGAAAGAAAGAAAAAAGGGGAATATTATTTTGCGCTCTTGTTTGTCATCGCGATAAGGTTCTTTTGTATATTAAATTTCTAGAAATCGTTAAAAAGAACAAAAATGGCAAACGACAAGATACTGTTGCTTGCAAGAAAAAAAGAAAAGGTTAAAAAAATAATAAAAGAACCTTTTATTATTTATTGTAGCAGCAATACAGCACGTCTGTTCGCAAGTCTCGTGCATTCCGGCTTTCCCTTTTATGAAAGTATCAAAAATATCCTTTCTAGTACTCGTACCCCAACAGACAACAAAAAAACGATACATCGTCTTGATAGTAAAATCATTAAAAGTACAATAACTAACTTATTCTAATGTACAGAGCTCACCTGCTTGCTTTGCAAGGTCCGTTCAATAAAACTTCATCCTGATCCCTCTTTTCTCGTCACAAATAAAAGAATATAATGTATAATAGAATTATATAACAATAATCGCTTTAGTAGTAGTAATAATAGTAATAGTAATAATAATAATAGTAAATAAACGTTGTTCTCTCAGAGCGCTGAATTGATTTCACTCAAAATTTGTAAAACTAAGTCAGATTTTTTTTTTATAAATATGATACAATTGAGAATGTGTCTTTTTTGTTTGTTTTTGTTGAAGCGACAGCGGTAAGAGAGTAATTAATCGTAGATACGTATAGGTAATAGCATGTATCGTTGAATCTTATGGCGATTTTTTTTTTTTAATGTCTCTTAGACTTATGAGTAGTAGAGTTGAGGGTTCGAATTCGTAGGTATGTGTCCTCTTGCGTTTGCTCGTCGATCGAATCGTGTGATGCGTCGCCCGCACATACGACCGGTAAAAATCGTATTTTCTTCGCATACACGAAATTAGCTCATCGCGGACTAGCGGCCACCTTGACTAGCTTGATTTCCTTAACCTCTGCCTCGTTATTCCCACGTTCACTCCTAATCCCGTACACGACGATATCGCTGCTACAGCACTCGTCGTTCGGGCCACACGACAAATCATTTCACTGTCTCGCTGCTTTTCCAAGCGTCCAGCTCCCATCAATCGCCGGGGTGTTCCGGGCAACTGCGATTTACTTGGAACCACTTATCGATGCAACTGGAACACGTTTAAAATAAACCAAATTTTATATCGTTTTTAATTACATGTATTACTCTTCTTTTTAAATATAGCTCTTTATTGCTCCTTTAAAGCAATAGTGAAGTATCATTTTTTATAATTACAAACAAAGATGAAAGTTTTAAATTTAAATATTAAAATCTAAGAATAGAATTCCTTTAATAGTTCGACAGTTAATATACATATGCAATTAAAAAATCGATGTTTATTGAACAGCAAGAAAAAATCGAAATCATGTGCATTATTTATACACCAGTTATTAACTACACCCGAACTCTACAGGTTTCTCAAGGATGGCTTCAATTATTCAATAGATAATTCTAATTTTTTTCAAAATTCAAAAAATACATGCAGGTTCTCTCAAGCCTCTGAATTAGGTGTTATTTTGGGTCTAACTTGTCTTTTAATTTTCACATTCAAAAAGAAATAAATATTCACTGAGAATGTTAAAATCTATCAAGAAAAATACCTAAGTATTCCATCTTTACTACCATATTAACCTACTGTTCTGTTTGGTCTCTGTGACATTGCCAAAAACCGTTTAAAATCTGTTTAACGTTAAGTCTTACGCTACATTGCCTTTAAAAAATTTATATTCATAAATAAGTTTATTCTTACATTTGAGACCTAAGAAAAAGTATCTCTAGCAAACTATTTTTTTTTCCATTCGCGGTGTTAACCCCTCTGGGAAAGTTTAAAAAAAAAATTAAAAAGCGTTTATCCCCTCGAGCGTTTGATATTTATTTTTTCTCTTGTTAAGGTCCTCTCTATTACTTTATTTTTAGAAATTTGTTTATTATTAAACTTTTTATATTTCGTACGATGCATTATTGTACCTCACTAATAGCCTTATGACATTTTTGTATCGTAATTGGGCGCAATACTGCCCGTATTTTTGTAAATAATAAATAAAGGAAAATTCATTATTTTGGGGTTGGATTTTTCTCACAGTTGGGAAATCCCCCTGCCCCTCTATTTTCGAAAGCCACTTTCACTACGCACGTTTCGCAAACAGGCTCTTAAGGAATAGGTAGAACTAATGGACGAGCAGTAAGTCGCAAGGACATACTTTCACATACGGACGAAAGCGTTCAGTTCAATATTTAATCCAGGTATTCTCTGATTAACAAAGAATACTTACTTTTTATGGTATATGCAGAGACAAGGCAGGCGAGCTATGACATCACCAGGTTGAAGATCTTCCAAGCAAATTACGCATTCACCCTTTTCATCCGAGAGTACGTCCTCTGAAAAGTAGAATTTTATTATTAAGGTGAAATGGACAGATGCATAAACTCTCCTTTATAGTTGCCAAAGTGATTGGCAACTAGTTACAAACAAGTAGCAATATATTGTTTTCTGTCTCTAATAAAACATAGTATAGCTTTCAAGATTTAAATGCGAAGTAAATAAGAAAAAAAAAAAAAACAGATCATAAACTTTTTTAAAAATTTGAACACTATAATAGTTTTGCCGAAACGTCATCTATTTCTTATGTACAACAAATAATATTTGGATATAAATTGCAGTAGTGAGATGTTCAATTCTTTTACGTGAATAAAAAAACGTAAAAATTTATTTAGTAAAATGATTTATCAATCTTTTTCATTAATAGTGTTTTAAGAGCACCAAAACGTAGCAATAAATATCTCAACGACGAGACTTGAAACATTTCTTTAATTGTATTTTTAATTTAATACCGTTTATCGTTAATTACAATAACCAAGTATGTCAAATTAAAATATTTTTTTTATATTAAATGAAGAAAAGCAATCCTGGAATTTTTCACAGATCACGTAGTCACTTGCCGGAAAATTTCAAAACTACTTTAAAAGATTAAATAAAATATTGAACACCGTCTAATGCGTTTATAATGCAAGATATTTTCCTATTATTTTGTAATCTTTAGAAGTGTTGAACATTTTTGAAGCAGTTATTTATGTAAAAAAATGTACAAGAAATTTACTTTCCATAGTTATTTAATAGGAATTATAGTATTTTCAAATTATTAAAAAAATGTAATCTATGATTAAATTTGATATTTTTCCGGTGAGTTTGAGGCATTCTCTTTAAAATGTTCAAAAAATGTGTTCTTTGACATTAAAACATGAAAATGCGGATCAAATGTGATTGAATATATATAATAAATTGAATTTACTTTAATTATTTCAAATATATTTTCCGCAAAAAAACGAAAAAAAAAATTTAGTTCGTGTCCTTATCTTCCGATTTGTATAATGCTTATCGTTGAATTCGAGAAAGTAATATTAATATAGTTTAAGATCAATATTTTGTTAACAACTACTTTTATTAGCACATTTTTTCCTGTCAATAATTCAATTTGAAGTTTAGTAAAACTAAAATAACTAAGTAATTTACCTAATTTTTTCCCATTTGTATAAATTACATCAGCATACGTCAAAACTATATTCGCAAAACATTTCTACGCCACCGAGAATAACGATGTATTGATAAACAATAAAAATTTTTCATAATATTTTCATTGAGTTCAAATGAAAAAAAAGCAAGGAAAAAGCAAATTACTTTCGTTACGTATTAATAAAATTAAAATTTTGCGTAATTAACTGAATCAGTGTCTGTTGGGTGTTTTTAAATGCTATAATTTCCACGGGCAATTTTAAAAGTCTGCGATAATATTTTATCGTTCCTCTTTTAAGATTACATTTCTTTACATTGAATCAATTAAATAAAAGAAGTTTAACAAAATATTGGGATTGAAAGATATCAAATATAAATTCTGCTTAGATATCTATTTATTTATCTTATTTCATCATAAAGAGCAATAATTCGATTAATTACTTATTATTATTACTTATAAACGAAATAAATAATTTTCTAACTTACCGTTGTAACTAAGACGTGGCTTGGTTAAACACATAACAAGGTGACATTCTATGTCATCTGGTAGAATAAATTTGGAACATACTGGGCACTTTAAACCTTAAATGAAAAAAGAAGTAAGAAGCTTATTAATGGAACTGATTACAATACGGTGAATATTTGGGTTTTCGATCGTTTACCGTAAAAAACGCGTCTAACCGCGTGTGCAGGTACAACTTCAGTTTCGGACTCATGCAAACATGAGCTTACTATCACTCCCATAGTAAAATTGTTTAAACTTGACCCGATCCATTACGATATTCAATTTGAAATCGATGGTCCCGCTGACATCGCGAGACTCTTTGCGGGACGAACGTTTCCACGAATTCGGCAAAACTAATGTCGCGGAATCATTTGCATACCCCTATACCGTGTGAAACTAAGGGTGATATTCGTGTTTAAGTTTTCGCACTTGCACAGATTGGCCATCGATTGCACGCGGTCACCGGTTACCAGGCCAACTACCCCAGCAACGCGCGCCAAAACAAATGCCCCTGCGGCCCCCGTCCCACCCGCAACTTTCTCCTATTGCTCTTTCATTAACTACCTCCTACTCTGACTCTCCTGCGCGCCGGGATCCTCCGGCACATTTCCAATTTTCCGGACATAACCTACACCTTCAACAACAATCACGATAATAAGCCTCAGTGTAGGTTAGGTTCACTTGCCAAAGAAGTATCGTTACGCCTCGCGATCATAATGCACATACATGCCGAGTCGCTCCAGAAAAATCCCGATCGATGTTTTTTTTGTAGGAACGCGCACGCCACTCTATACGCATGTGCGTTAATCAAAGCGACGATTCCATTGCGGCACGATTTAATGCATTCTAATATAAATGCTTTTCTGAGAACAAAAAAAGTCAAGAAAAAACGCATTACAAAGGAAAACCTAAAAAATCCAATACAATTTCCCATTCACTCATGCTTTTCCTTCGATCGAAACAAAAGATGCTGTAGAAACCAATCACAATTACTGTTCTTTTACTTTTTCTACTCTCAAATAATGCTTGTGTTTTTTTCCTGCGTTTACGTAATGCTAAAAAACTACATTTACCATTTAGAGACCAAATGTGAGAAGGCAAGCTGTGTGCGGAATAAACTCTACTGCTTTCTTCATCTAAATCATCTGCGTCTAATTGAGGTAGTCCTAGCACCTGGCCAACACCTACTCCTACCGCAGAGGCAAGAGCACCTTGTTCTGCTGAAATATCTGGCACGGAACTCAAAGATCTTGCTCTTTGTCTACTATCTCCCGATACTCTGGAGGACTGTGATTGATTTCCCTGTTGGTGTTGGTGTTGAAGCATGCTAACGCCTCCTGGCAGAGAGCGCAGCGAAGGAAAACCCTGCATTGTCGTCTCATTTGCTCCTGTGGAAGATTGGCCATTGCCACCGGCGTTCTGTGTAATGGTGCTGGTCTTTGCACCCATTCCTTCTTCAAAACTCGAATCTTACTTGAAGTTCTGAAAATAATGAAAACAGAACCTTACTTAGTAAGCGCTTACTTGATCTAAAAATAGATAAATTCACTCAAGTCACAGGCTTTTGTAAAAACAATGAACCTTACATCTTCAAAATAGTTTCTAGAAAAATAACGAAAGAAAAATAGAGAACAAAAGTTAAAAAGCAGTAGGAGGAAAAAAGCCAAATCAAAATAAAAGGTAGATCATTTTTAAAAAGAAATAAGCAAATAGAGAAACTCTAACCTTCACAAAAACGGTCCGGGTATGTTTATTTTCTCGATGGAATTTTCAGTGCGCTGCAATCGCACCACTGATGGAACAACGGCGTGGAAAGGGAAAAATAGATTCGACTGAGAGTAGCCGCTTTTTGCTGCAAATCTTGCAAATAAGGCTGGCAGTCAAAATGTGCTACACGCACTTTGCTTCAGTCTCCGTCTCTCTCTCTCTCTCTCTCACTCTCTCTCTCTCCCCGTCTTTCTCGCTCTTTACTCCGTCTTAGCTGCTCCGTGAAAGAGCGCAAGAGCGATGTGTTCGTAACTCTGAAGACGTCGGAGAGGATTTTTCTATCCCTCTGGTGCGTTCGCCGTTACACACACAGACGCACAGGCAGGCACGCACGCTTCCAATTTCCTTCTTCCCTCTCGCTCTCTTTCCCTCTTTCTATCCGTCCGCTGCAGTCGTGCGTAAAACGTCTGTATCTCCTACTCTACTTGGGCAATCTCTCCTCTCTGTCGGCGTGCGTCTTTGTCTTGCGAATTGTCGAGGCGACGCTCACGGAGGAGGAAAAGAAAACTCGGGCGGCGAAAAGAGCGGACGCGCGGCTGCACGAGTACAATGCTACGACGACGAGCACGGGCAGCAGCAAAATCAAAAGCAGAAACTCGAGCTGCGTAGCCAAGATACTCGGCAGTCAGCTTGGCTCGGATGTTCGGCACACGCTGGAGCTGCGGGTCTTTGCACTTTGCGCGCGACACTGCTTTGAGAGAGCTTTAGGCCGTGACGAGGATTTCGCAAGGGCTCACCGCGCTGGCAATAAAGGGTAACTCATCGCTCGGTGACACGCGTAGCAGCGGCCGCACGTCCCGCAAAACATCCCCCGACATCTTGGTGATACGCGCGCGATAAGCCGTCTAAGTGTGCGCGAACACAGAACTGTGTGCACGCGCTCTTTTAAGTGTGTGTACGCGTGCGTGTCCCAAGCAGGCCAAAACTCCAAGCGCGCAGCTCGATGTAGTCGGCACCGAGCGGCGGCCAGCGGCTGTTCTTCGTGGAAAAGAGAGTCAAAGAGCGAGAGGGAGGGAGCACTCAGCTTTCGGTGCTATTCTGCTGCTCGCTTCGCGCCGCGACCCGCAGCTGCTGCCGCCGCTTCTGCCCTGGCCTTGCTTTTGACTTTCTTTCGATCTTGTCAGATTTGCCGCGCGACTTGTTCTTGTTTTCCACATTTTTTTCCTGACTTTCCCTATTTCTCTTTCGTCGCGCAGGCCGCCCGACTCTCCTCGCCAGCTGATTAATCGAAAGCAAAACAGAGAGCGGCTGAGATCCAATTGCGATTCGCCACTGTATACTTTGTACGTATGTGTACTGCGTCTCCCGAGTCTCGCCGTATCACAGTCTCCTATATGTTGTCACCTGGAATATATAGCTTATGTATTATATATTATAGCGTGATTTAAATTTAATTTGTTAGATGCCCACTAGAAGGCGCTATTCTAACTTTTCGCGGGAATTTACTACACTGTTAGAAATAAATGGAAAAAACTTCCATCGTTCGTGACGTGTCTTGTGGACTGTTTAGTCTATGTT
>JAWWEM010000044.1:9307465-9334644 GCA_035582935.1 Ormyrus thymus
AAGAGATACATTAAGTAATGTTGAAATGAGAATGTTACAAAGATTTTCTCCGATTCACAATATTTCGGATATCATTTGATTCTTTGTAACACTTTCATTTCAACATTACTTAATGTACCTCTTTGAAATTTCGTACAGACTTTAATAATGATAAAAGCTAGGGAATGATCACTTTTTCGAGCTAATTATTCACTATCTATTTTTTTTAAAAACAATATTCTCCGCATCAGCGCTCGGTCGGTAAATATTAGCTTTGACATCCCCTTAAATAATACAACGATTGTATTATACAGACAATAAAAAGAATACTTACCCGCACTCTCTGAAGGACTTCTTCTTTGTCAAGTTTTGTGCTAAAGCTTGTCTCGCTCTTTGATTCAGACTTGATATCGGTGCTGCTTAGAAGTCCCGCGAGACTGGCTAACGTGGAGCTTGTTGGTTTTCCCATTGAGGCGAGCGAGCCTCTGCAATTGCCTCCGACTGAGCTGGTATTTGCTCGACCCAACGAACCTCGACCTGTTGAGTGTGAACCACTTATTTGACCGGATTCCATTGATTGTGATCCAGATGTATTGTGTCCTGATTGACTGTATCCTGTGATCAATATTAAAATGTGTAAGGTTTTGTAATAAGGTTTTCATTAGGTTTCTACAAAGAATGTACAATTTCTTTCTGAAAATTAAAGTCTTTTTAAAATTACTTAACTGTAGTGTACATGCAATAATATTTTAAATAAGTAATCAAACTTATCATAATTTAAAGGCAATAGTTTTGAAAACCGTATTTCAATAATACTTTTTCAAAGTTACATTTACCTGTATGTATATTATAAGTTGTCATGGCATACACTCCATCATTACCAAATCCACCATCATCGTGCGACCCTGTTCCTCCTGAAGAGCAGCCTTGTCCACACCTTCTTCTTACCCTACGTAAATTAAAATCAAAGCTGTTTTTACATTTATTAACATGTCTGAAAAAAAAGATAATCTAAAAAGAAGATGTAAAACACATTAAAAAAAAAAAAAAAAAAAAAAAAAAAAAAAAAAAAAAAAAAAAATAGAACTTTAGAAAAACGAAACTTTATAAAAAGTCTAGGAATAAAAAATAAAGAAACAGAAAATAAGCAGAAATTATACCTTCGCCAAAGTTTGAGAACATTATTTTTTATGGCAGTAAGACTTAACGGTCCACCAATTACAGAACACAGCTGTTCGTTAGTTTCTGCATAACTTGTTGTTAAAGGTGATACATATATCGGGTATCCAATAGGTTGATCACATGAGCTGTTAATGATGTTTCGCAAGGCTTGCTTAGCATTTTGAATCGAACCTCTTTCTGGATTACGATTACGTAAATATACCTAAAAAGAAGTTGTAAATGCTATATTAATTAATTCATTTACATATTTTTTTATTTAAAATAGTTTACTATTTTAAAGAATTTGAAAAAATTTTACAGCAACTTACCAATTCTTGCTGTTGTCCAGCCCAGAGACCTCGGACACATTCTCTATTCATTTTTATTAAACGAAAACTGAGAAACCGTTTATTTAGCATTATCACTTTATATTCGTCAATGCCATCATCTAGAACATGCCTAAAATTTTTGATCATTTGATTAAATTTTTCTTTAAATTGCAATCTGATAAGAGTATATAATTATAGCGTAAAATACTTTTTAAATAAAGTAATACCTTAGAGCTAAGAGACTTGGAGCACCACTGAGAATCGCGTTTCTCCAGAGAGGATCGGCTTCATGACTGATCACAAGATTGATATCATGATTGTCGATAGCATCGTATAAGGCAGATGCCTCTTCATATGTATCTGGACTCATAAAATGATCTTGATGAAGTTTTAAGGCCATTCGCACACCCTTTGCAACAACGCTGTGTAACAAATCGACATCACGAAGAACCCACTCATCACGGATAGATGTTATGCGAAAATCACCTAACATGATTAAAAAATTCAAACGTATTAGTTGCTATTATTTACATGAAATACTGATAAGTGTTATTACTAAATATTTCAAATATACCTTTAAAAAGAGCATGTAACCCAAAGAGAAAAAATTCAACGCTAGATACTGTATTATGAGAAGCAGCTCCAAGCACACGTCTTCCCAATAAACTAAGAGCTAAACAAAGAGATACAAGGCACGAGTCTCGAGATTTTTCCATCGTCTGTAAGAAAAATTTAACTTATAATATTATGTAATATTTCGAGAACTTTTTTGTAAGTACAGAATATATTAGTGTAAAAAATAATTACCTTGTCTTGTTTAGAAGCACAAAACTGTATCCAGTCTAAATAAATGTTACAAAAGCTACTTCTGGTAATACCGCTTGACCGAAAATCAAAATCTTCATCTATGTTCATGTTAAATACTGGATCCAGTTCAACGAAATTCTTCTCCAAAGTTTGCTTTAACGCTTCTACAATATCCTGATTTTCTAGCCACTGTTTTAGTTTTGGCGATCTCACAGCATAAAATATAATGCTTTTAACGTAATACGTGACTAAAACCTTCCTAAAGTCGAAAACCTGAAGCATTGAGCCCGCCGAGTTATCCGATATAGAATAGCCTTCCAAAACGTACTTGGCACTAGCAACTTCCCAAGCTAACCACCGTTGACTGCAAAAATACAATTAATTGTTATTTTTTTATTTTAAATTAATAAATTAAATTAAAAATGTTCAAAATAAAATCAGTTCACCTAAAAGCAGCATTAACGCTAAGTACGTGAGAGAAGTGTCCCATTTCACAGCAGCAACAATGGTCATTGTCTTCGATACCTTCAGAAATCGCCTCGACTTCTCTCTGTTGGCAATAAGTGCCTCGAAATTCTAATCCCCTCAGCTGAAATGTGACCAAACCATTGCCTAGCTGAACAACGTGAACGAGACAGTTTAGATAGTCTGAAGCGAGTAAGAAGCAATCGCCTTGTTCAACATTGCCCCAACGACCCAAGGCCAGGTCACCATAAAGACTGTGTTGAAGTGAACGCGTTAGTTGTTCATAGAAGATGGAATTCAAATTGTTGTCATCTGCTCCCAAGTTACGTTCCAGATGCTGGGACATTCGCGTATTGGAATGATCCACTCTATAAAGATTCCCATTTAATCAATGGTAATTCTTATTTTGCATTATTTATTAGTTGATTATTTCTACTTGCTATTTACCTTCTTGTCTTGTAATCTCTCTCCCAAAATTTCACGGGTCTAACGTAGGAGCTGATGAAAATAGCGCTTCCTAATAATGGGTTCAGAGGTGTGCTAAGTATGGCAGAAATACCAGCTTGTAAGAATAACATCGCAGAGTGAGGTACCGAGAATGGCTGAGCAAAAGCATGGAAAGCACTACCCCACGTAATCTGCCATGGAGCAATGTAGGTGACGATAAATCGTATTTTAAGCAGGAGCTCGTAGACTTTAGCGAAGACAATGGCTGTGACGAAGTAGTCAAGAAGGAAAGTTTCGCTGTACTCACGGAAGTCCATGCGAAACAAAAGGACGGCGAAGATAAGGACGAGGTAACGTGTCGTTGGATCAGAATAAGCTGAACGGAGAGACTTGAGACCGCAGATAACGATTATGAGAGCTCCTACACTTGGGCCAAATTTCGTACAGATTTTGCCCGAAGATTCGGTGAGAGCGCCCAAAAATAAAACTGGATACAGTATGTTGCGTTCAAAAAAGCATAGGTAGACGTAGATTTTCTCAAACCACATTATTTTTACAGGTTCTCGAACTATTTTGTTTTTGAAAAAAAAAATTCATTATTATAAACTATATTATATTACTACTTAAATAGTTCTTATTTCAAGATTTGTGCTTACCTTCAAATTGTGAATGCTCAAAGCTTCGTAAAACAGGTCTTGCTAAACATAACCAGGGTAGTTGTTTTCTCAACTGCGGTATGATGTAATGCAAAATTAATCCCAGTATAGCTGCAAAAGTCCAAAGCACAGGATTGATTTCAGGTTGAAGGGCCGTAAAGACCGTGGACGAATGTATAGCGAAAGATAAAATGCCAATGACGGAACAAGCAATTATGTCATTCTTCAGTCTCGCCTTAACGGTGCATCTGAGTTTTTGTGGTAAAGGATCGAAGAGCTCTGAATCAGAAACTTGTTCACCAACTGTGATATTCATATCTTTTTTCTTTGACGTAGACTTTGATTTCAAAGGTTTTGAACTTGAATTCGTACTCGAGTTACTAGCCGCAGGGGCAGACGTTTCGCGTCTTGAAGCATTTTCAATTACTTGAGCCTGTTTCTCCTCTAAATAGACTTCTGGTGGCCACAAATTTGTTTTTACTATATCCCAGATTACGCTTGGATCTGACGAAGACCTAATAAATAAATCAGAATAATCTTGTGTTAGAAATTAAAAATTCAATTTAAATTTATTGTAAAAATGCAATTTAATTTTTCAATTTATAACGCAATTGCTTTAAATAATAGTCTTATTAGAATTTTATAATCATTAAAAAAAAAAAAAAAAAAAAGAGGTAGCTATTCAGTTTAACTATTTTTTTTTAATAAATTTGAAATAAAATATACCTGCTAAGATGATAGGATACAGCAACAAGCAGTCCAGAAAAAATGGAAAATAGTATATGTTGGGATGATTTTGGTTCCATTAGTGCCCCGTAAGCGAACCCGTACAACGTTAATACCGTAATGACACTCCGACAGAGACAATAAATAGATGAGACTAGACTGGTGGTGGCATTCCCGCCGAACAAGTGTATATCAATATGTTCACACAGATACATAAGAAAAGTATTGATCTGGGGAAACAGGCCCAACGAAAAAACAAGTGGGAAACATAGCACAAAAACCAGCAGGACGTTGCGCGCCTGTAACATGACATTGTAGTCCACAATTTGCATACCATACACCCGAAAATCCGAGCTCTGAAAATCCGATTCCTGCAAGCTCTTCAGCGAAGATTCGAGAATTAGGATTATACTTGTACAGAGAATAAAATATATAGGCCTGTAAAATAAGAAATATTCAAGAATATATTCAATATGAATACAGAAATTTATTTTTACGTTTTTATTAAAATAATTACCTGGAAAAAACGACAATACGATTGAATCCATGGGTGGGTGAAGCAGCATCGGGCTGTACGGACTTAAGTAAGGTATATTGGCAGCCTGCGGTAACAAAACAAAACAGAAGCGCAAAAATATCTCTGTAGAAGCCCTGTTGTAAAATAAGTAATCCAAGTCCAGCAACCAATACAGCAAGCAGTGTCGACGCTATCGCTTCCAAAATCGTGATATTCTGATCAAGAAGAGCCATTAAAGCTAGCCGATCAAATCGCACCTTTACATGAGGCAGTTTCCCTATTTTCCATTTGTAATAATGACGTGTAGGCTTTGCTTTCAGTTGATTAAGCTCGTCGAAGCCAATAAACTCGTTGATAAAACGATTCCAAGAGAGTTTTGTGTCTTGCGGCATTGGTACATCGATTGCTTGTAACTAAAATAAAAAAAAAAACATTAATATTAAAAAAAATTTCTAAAAGATAACTTCAAAAGTTTAAATAACCCACAGGATCTTACCTGATTACCGTTAGGATCTGCTTGCCTTACGTTAGAAGGGTCGAGGTTGTCTAGTAAGCTTTGCAGACCGTCAGCGAACGAGTCGGCAAGGAGTTGTTGGTAGGGCAGTCGTTGAGCAGGATTGTCTGAGGAGGTGCCTGCGGCAGTGGATACGACAACGCCTTGGCCTGAGCCACTTATATTGGACGAGTTTATACCTATCGGCAGCAGAGACTTTGTTGGACCGCCGTTACTGCTGTTTCCGCCACCACTACTGCTATTGGGATTGCTATTGTTTATTGGCGAGGAGAGAACTGGCGGACTGAGTACTGGCGGTGTGTCAATTATTACTGTGAGACCTGTACGGTGTCAGAATTTCTTTGAATCTCAATAACGTACTAATAACATTTTTTAATTCGTTGTAAAAATTCTTTGTTTTTTAAACAGTAAACTTTTATTTAATATTTTCTGGTTTTTGAATTTACAAAAACACAATCACAAACTATAATAATAAAAATGAACTAATTCTAAACTTCTGATTTAAATAATAGCGTTCGTTGTTTATTAAAACAAATAATTAACCGGGAAACATAAAAGTATACATAGTTAATACCATTACCGGCAGAGTTGAGCGACAAACTACTGTAGCTGTTACTGGAAAGACTAGGCAGCTCCGCCCCATCTGGCATTTCCGACAAATCATAATTTCCAGCGCCATACGTCTGAAACGTTTGTAAAAGACGTTCTTGCTGTCGCAACATGATTTTACGTAATCTTTCGTAGTGCTCAGGTGGTAAAAGTCGTGTAGCACCCGACGATGAACTTGGAATTGGTTGCTGAGCCGAGAAAGTATTGGATAGCCACCTACCATTGGTATGGTAATGCACTAAATCCTCTGGCATTGGCATGTCACTAGCTGCGATGTCGTAACATAATAATCTTTTCATCGTTAACATCTGATCCTGAAATTTATTTCGATGCATAATTACATCTTTTAAAAACTATCGACAAATTTAAATTATTTTTTGTTGTATTTATACAAGAATACTCACGTAAGACTGATCTGGCGAATTAATGGCAGGTGGTCTATATTTTGTACAGTACTTCCTGTACATTGCATTTTCTCTAGCTTCTATACACGAGTCAAGTCTACATTTACGCAAGGGTTTTGTCGTACCCGTTCCAGCTATCGATTGTCCTGAAGTTGATGGTCCAGGTAAGTCTAGACTAGGCCTGCTGGGCTGGTTCAATAATGCTGCCAGCAACGGAGGTGCTGAATTCGCACCTAACAAGGTACTTAATTCGTTGCTGGAACTCGCAGCGAGAGCAGCTGTCGCTGTTGATTGACCCATCCTCGAATTCACGCTAGTATTGCTTCGGCTGCACACGTCTCCACTAGAAGGCATATCAGACCTTTCAGAAAATAAGTAAATGAAAAAAATATACAAAAATAAATATTGGTTAAAAATCTTAGATAATGTAATATCAAGTAGTTGGAAATTCATAGTAATATTCTTTGTTTTTTTTTAATATAGTTTAATCAATGTAATACTTAATTACGATTATGATTCCTTGTAAATTTCAATTCATTTTTTCAATTCTTACAACTCAAATAAGTATAATTACCGAAAATTAGATCCAGCAAGAGCAGCTGCATTTGCCCTTCTACGTCTTTCTTTAGTAGCTAACGATACTCTCTTATGCTTGGGTCTGGAAGTCGATGGTGCTGTCGTTGCAGTCGTTACTGCCGTTGTTGTTGTCATTGTATCCGTCACTGGCTCATTACCTCGCACTGATACAATGGCATTTTCAGCACCATGATTACTACTAGCATTACTTGTGCTGCTGCTGTTGTTGTTGGTGTTGAGGCGAAGGCGACTCTGTTTCGGAATGGCACCCTGTTGGCGTTTACTGTCTACCTCCGATTGTGAAGGTAGTAATTTGCGTTTCACCTCGTTCTCAACGCTTAATGTCGTGGTACTGGAAGAACCTGAGTCTGGTTCCTTGCTAGGCAGATCTAAGATGAAAAGTGAAATTAATAATAAGGACTATTTTTGAATATTAGTGGAAAAATCTGTTCTGCAGAAACACTATATCAACATTGAACAGTAAGGAATATACCAAATGTAAATGTATATTTAAATTCGTTTTGATGTTGCCGCAAATTTTCATTTAGCAGGTTGATGAAATTTAAATAATTTTATTATTTAAATAATTTATTTGTTGCTTTATGTGGAACGATTCTAGAAGTTTTTGATTTAATTGATGTTTTATTCTTATATAAGTAACAATTTTTTATATCAAACTTAAAAAAATGTTAAAATAAAATAAGATAATTGATTTAAATAATGATTACAATCGTGATAATGTGGAATATGTATAATCAAACTGTGACAGATGCTTTTAAAATGTGCAAAAGTATCTAACTATCACAAGCTGGAACGTGTACAACTTTAATCAAGACATTTTACTACAGGATTTTAAGTTAGGGATATTTTTATCACAAATCAATTTTTAAGTAGTAAAAATAAAAATCTCGATACATTTTTTAAAAAAAATTTAATCCTAAAAAGATTTTCCTTAAATAATGAATGTAGTTAAATAATAAATACGTAAGTTAATCTAAGTAACTTTCACAGATTGCAGGAGAAAAAGTACTTTCTACTTTACTCATTCACTACTTAAAAACGTGTAGGAATTTAAAATCAGTTTTATACAGTGATTTTTAATGAAGTCAAAGGTGACAAACGTTTATTTCATTCTGTTTAACTATGTACGATTACTTAAAGCAAAACTACAAACTTACAATCTGTACTAGTCGTCTGTATACTATCGGACGCATCTGTATCGTCAGATTTCTGCGAAGTCCATAGTACTGTCAGCAGTAATGCAAAACGTTTACAACTATCCTCGTATTGCTAATGCTTAATTAGTTATTCTTTGTTTGTTCTTATTGTGCATAATTTATATAAATAAGTAAGTGAACAAATTGTATTTACTAAGACTTCTTATTTTATAGTAATATGTATAATTCTTTTTAATAGAGATATTTAATTAGATAATTGAAATAATCAATTTGTTCATAAGTTGGTTAATCAAGATTTTAATTTAAATGTGTATTAAAAATCTTACTTTTATTAGTCCATGGTTCCCCTTCACCATTTTCAAACAGCCAGTCAATACCAACGATACTGCCGGAATTGACTGGTTCGTCCACATGTTTTGACTTCTCTTTTCTTTTCTCCTTTCGCCTCTCACCATCAGACAAATCCCAGCTACTCTGACTAGTATTGCTAAATCTTCTTTTTGTCGTGGGTTTTGGTTCGTCTAATAATGCGTCTCGCGAATTAGCTGAATCGTTATCGACTGTTGTATCTACAATGTACCTAGAATAATAAAGAAATATATTACTTCTTTGATGCTCCAAAACTATACAAATATGTATTTTACGTTAGAAAAGTAAGATAAAACAAGTATATATTTAAAATATTTTATAAATAACAAACCTTAAAAATCTATCGTCATTATCTTTACGTGTGAGTAACGGACTATACGAATCTTGGAGATTATATCGTCCAGATTTGTCAGTAGGAATTTGTTCATCGCTTTGCTCAGCTATCGGATGCACAATTTCCGATCCACAGCTGAGGTATGGCAGCAACTGCAGCTGATTTCGTTTTAAAGTATTTTGTGGTAATGTCTAAAACAACAAATGCGTGAATTGCATTATTTTTCTCAAGTGCTTAATTAAAATAAAACAATTTTATAAATTATACCTTTTTTGAATTTATTGTTTCTAAACTTTGGGGATGCAAAGGTAAATTATTGTCATCCGTCGGATTGGCTATATTCCTAGACGCTCGAATCGTTTCTAAACTTTGTGGATGAACAAGTTGTTGATGGGGCATTTTGGATATTACCTAAAAAATTAAGTTTTAAGTATATTTAATAAATACTCAAAAGATTAAATTAAAAAAAAATTTTAAAATAATAATATAAATTATTATACTTCAAGAGATTGCGGATGAGACGGAATTTTATTTTTATGCGTGTCATCTTTTTTTGACATAATGGATATGATTTCAAGACTTTGAGGAAAATCATTTAATAATTGCGCTTCCATAGGAATTGAGTTGGAATTAAGTCTTCGAACACTTTGATAATACTTCCAGCTTTGAAAATCATCTGGTTGCTCCAACTCCAAGGAACTCGTTTGCTTAATTTGACTTTCTGAACCCGTTTTACCAAGATTGTTCGATTTTGAATATCGCGTTCTCGAATCTTCCGACGCATGTCTGCAGAATTTTCTCGATGGGTGACCTTTTCCTAAAAGAATTAAGTACCTCAGAAAGTTAATTTTCGTAGTAAATAAGTAATATGACTCAATTAAAAAAAAATTAATTTATTAATAAAAACTTATAAACACATAAATGAAAATAAGATTATTTGTTTTAAATAAATGAAATATACCGTAATTTCTGTTTTTATGTTCTTGTTCAGATACCAATTCTGCTTCATGTACATTTATACTAGTGACAATAGGTTTATTTAGTTGACCAGCTTCTTCAGAACTCTCAGAACTATTTTTTCGATGTATTTCAACTTTTAAATCTATTGTTGAATTTGGCTTATCTCTAGTATAATCTGATGTTATGCTGTCAGCATCTGCATTCTGTGCATTTGGCTCAATATATGAATTGCGGGATGAACACTCCACAGGTGGAGTATCTGTTTTACCTGCAAATCAATTATTATCATTATCAGAATCAGATAAATCAAATAATAAGTTCTTGATACAAACCATTTAAAACTTGAAGTTCAATACCAAGAAAATCTTGATCTTGTGGCTGTTCTCGACGTTTGGTACGTGAGTCCCTTTTTTTCTCACTCTCCAACTTTTGCTGACTAATATTCTGATTTGGCTCCTCCAAGCATTGTGCAGTATCATATACTTGATGGAGAGCATTATTAATGCATTTTATTGTACCAAACAGAACAACAATAGTTGAGCAATAAGCTAACCCGACATACAGTGTTGGTGGAAAGTACTGAAATTAAAAAAATTAAATTAATTTTCAATAAGATAACAATAATCCTACTTTTCTGCCTATCTTTTTTATTATCTTTTAGAAAGCAGAAGCTTTTTTAAAGATTGAATGTATGAGTCATTTCATGAATCACATATTTTTTAATCCTGTTGATTGCTAGCAAATTGATTGTCTTCTTTATTTTATTTTGTATCTATTATTTACAGGAAAATTTTCTCGTAAAGTAAAATATCTAAAGTATTAACAGAAATGTTTTAAAGCAATTGAATATCCTTTTGTAATAATAAATTGTTTTATAATTTCATCAATATACCAAGTAGATGACAAAAGGTAGACAAAGCAAGAAAAGCCAGATGTAAAGATGAAATGTATTGCAGAAGATGTCCAGATGGGGGTCGTAGAACCAGCCTCCAGTGAGACTTGCCCAGACGCCCTGGCGCAGGATCTCCAGCGTTTGCGAACCCATACCAGCTCTTGCGCTCTTCCCTCACCATGTTCCCATTGTTGCTCCCTGCATGTGCTCGCACTTTCCTTTCATACAACTGCGCCACACACTGCTGTTTGGTTGTCTCTAAAAAGCACATCGAAGCCAGGCTTTCATTTCAAACTCAAATCTCCTAACTCAGAGCACTGGAGCACAAACCAGTAGTAACAACACACACTTTTCAATAATCTTTTTGAATTTACAGAGCCTCATTGACAGAGGCAAAAACAAACGCAGTCACGCACTCGGACAGAATTAGAGGAAAAAAAAACAGAAACTCAAAACGACCGGACGAGCACGCAAACAGATCGAAAGAAAGAACGAGTGTGCATGCGTGTACAGTCCAGACTAGTGTTCCTCTCGTTGATCTTACGTTTGCTTTGCCTGGTTTTCAAGCTCTCGCGGCTTGACGCCAGCAGTCCTCGTCGAGGCTCATCGTATCGAAACAACGACAGCTGCAGCAGCGGACCCCACGACGTCGTCGTCGTCGCGCGCGCCCTGACATCAATCAATGGGTTACGGATGATGTCGCGGCCATACTCTCCTCTCGCCTCACCTCCTCTCTTCTTCCTCCCTCTGCTCTCGCTCCCTCTCTCTCTCTCTCTTTCTGTCTCTCACGCCTCGTCCTATTATGTGTGGTACGCTACACTACTGTGCGACCAAGAGGAGAGCAGTCAGTCTACCTCCAGACTCCAGAGTCCAGACTCCAGTGTGTATTTTGTTACAGCCCCGTGTGTGTTTCGAAACGACTGTATACAGCTGCGTACGTGCATGCAGCTGCCCTGCTCCGATTTCGAACAGCTATAAGAGTATACAAGCGCTCGCCGCAAGATGGAGAAATATAGTTTTTGGCGGGCCACGACTTGCTTTCGTGACTTTAAAATAACGCTTATTTTCTCATACTAAATGTCACCTATTCTTGCCTGGAATGCCTAATAGGTCCTTTTATGACTGCTGGGCTTGACAAAAATTCATGCGCACAGTGCGGTGATCTTCCATTGTTTTCAATTTTTTACACTTACAATTTTTAAAAAATAATTAAAATAATTCTATTTATAGTTTATTTAAAAAATAAACAATTTAAATAAATACGAAAAATCTAATTTGATATTTTTGAATAAGTATTGAATAAAATTTTAAAACAAAATAATGATTATAATTTTTCAACAATCAAGATTATAATCATATTTTTTACTTTTAAACTGATTATTTAAAGCTTACGATCAGATAGTAAATTAATTTACATGGTCAGATAATTATTTTCATGCATACATTTAAAACATCTTTATTTATATTGTATGCAGCACATTAAATTATTAGATTTTATATTTAACTTAAATACTACTATTGAATTACAGTTTATCATTTTAGGTAAAATTAAAGAATGTACATACACGGAAATGAATACGAAATACAATTTTTTCGAAAAACGTTCAAATACGTAATTATATGTCAAAGCATTTATGATGTTTAAAATCACCTTACAGCACACGTGTATAATTCATTTGCAGTTGCGGTTTTTTATTCAGATATAAATTTTTATTTTCAAGGTCTGACCAAGCCCCAATCAAAGCATACTAGGATTTGCGGCCAACCAGAACGCTTTGGACTTGACTACATGGGTTGGATCGTAAAATTGTTATACCGTGGCCCAGCCCAAGCTAAACTTGCAGTTGCTTGCTTCAATATTGAAGAACACGTTTGTACAAAACATCGAAACAATTTTAGAGCCATTGGAATTCGGAATTGAATATTTGAAATATATTTACAATGTTTTATGTTTTTTATATTTATGTTATGAATTTTTATTAGATATATGGTATTCAAATAATCTGAATGGGAAATAAATACATATAATTATAGTGAAATAAAGAATTTTGATAATCTAATACGTTTCTTCATTTCTCGGATAAATAATTAAGATAATAATTTTTGTTTGGATGTAACAATTAAAATTTATTTTTTCTTAAACTGCTACATATTTGTATAAAATTCTTATCTTATAATCAACAAATTTGTCAATTTTAAGAAAATCTTTTATTTATTTAGAATTTTAAATTTATGTAGTTACATAGATGTTGATCGTTTCATGATTCAAATGCGTCTGTACTTTTATGTTTTTACAATTCTGATTGTTACAAGTTTTGTATTTAAAAATAAAATTATAAATAAAAAATAAAAAAAATGTATACATAAAAAAATAACACGCAAGTATAAACTAAATACCGAAATAAATTTTTCGATCTTCTGAATTGTATTACGCTCGTGTCAACGAACTTTGCATCTAAAACGACTGGCTTCAAGCCGATAATCAATAAATTTTTTTCGTCAAAATTTCCATCCGTTACCTAAAAGATAGTTTGTCATGATCTTTATATATAGCTTTAGTGCGGGACAAGAATTCGTGAAATAATCTGGATAAGAAATCGAATTGTTATTGCTTTTTATACACCCTAAATTTATCAACGTGAACAATGCTGCAAAAACAGATGGCCAATCTGTACAATCCGAGCTCACAATCGAACGTTGCGCTGCAAATTTGAAATTCAAAATTGTGGTTCCACGAAAAAACAGACCTACATGTATATGTATATGTATACCCAAACACACATACAAATATCAACATCGAAGCAGCCGTCACATTTCTCGTCACGTAAACGGTGTACCTGACGCGCGAATTATTATTCGCGAACACGAATTTCAAGATTAATGTGCAAGCAAAAAAAGTGAACCCGAGCTCAGAGCATAAAATATCCGCAGCCTTGGAAAAAATCTAGCCCTACGGAGCTTACAACCGAATAACATCTTTGGCGCGCAGGTGTACGGGCAATAAAAGAATGTAAAAAAAGGACGGAAAAAAGGGGGGAAACAAAAGTGGTTCGCGGGGTCAGATGACGCCACCGCGCGCTGCTCGCTAATACAGCTCGGGGGGGGCCTACGTACGTATACGTATGTACATCTAATACACAGAGTTGAACGGGACGCACACACGGCCACACATCTACAGCGTATCTCTCGAAAAGTCCATCGTCCCCGCAGAGAGCAGCAGCACAGCACCACATCGTGCGCACATTTTCGGCGGACGACGACGACGACGACGACGACGTCTCTCCCTCTCTCTCTCCGCCGCTATCTCTCTTTCTTCGGGCCGTGTGTCCGTGTGTCGATATCGTTCGATTCCCATCGTGGTATCCATCCACACTCCACTGTCTCTAGCTCTTCGTCCTCTCTCCCTCTCTCTCTCTCACTCTCCTTCACTCGGCGGTGCGGATCGAAGCGAAAAAACAAGACGTCGGGATACAGTGCGCGCTACCTTGCAAAAAGGATACACACGCCGTCTTGGAAGAAAAAAAATCGCACGACCCACGCCTCCTGTGTGTACGCGGGGCCGCGGCGCGCGTGAAGAGTCCGTTTTGTACCCGGGAGTAGTAGTGAGCACCGGTGTGCTGCAGTCGTCGCGCGAAAAGCCCGAGGGGAGCAAGAGCAGCCGCTGCTGCGCGACGCAACATGCGATAATAGGCAAGGACCAGAAGCGGAACAGGAAGAGGCGAGACTTGTCACTTGCCAGCGACGATAAGCCCAAGAGGCTGAGGGAGGCGGAGGAGGAGGTAGCCGAGCAGGGGGTTACGCGGGAAGAAGACGAAAACTACGACGACGAGGAGGCGGAGGCGGCGGAGGAGGAGGAGGCCGACGACAACGAGGCCATGAACAGTAAGACAGACGTCAACAGGCGAGTGCTTGCCATCCAGGCCAAGAAGAAACGGCACAAGCCCGGCAAACGCAAGGGCAAGGGTGGTGGAGGGGCTGCTACCTCTGGAGCCAATCCGGTACCAGGTAGTAACTCTGTTGGAACTGGCTCGCAGGGAGACTCTATGCTGCCAAGTCCACAGCAGCAACCATTGGCCAAGGATCCAAGCTCTGCAGCTGGTTTCCGGGATCGCTTCAGGGATTACTCCCATGGCAACGGCAACAGGTACTTGAGCTTTTGCTAGATAAAGGAATCAGGTGGTTTAGGCACACAGAAAGATTTCTATGAAATTTATATTTAGGTAACATGCAATCTACTTTTTAGTAAAATTATACTTATCAGCAACTGCTTAAAAAACAGTTATGTCTATGAATATGCACATTGGATGAATTATTTAGAGTCAGACTTTAGATCTTGAAATTCTTAATATTGGAAACAATACACTGAGCTGAATCATATAGTAAGGATGTTTACGTCAATAGCATATTCAGATTTAATAAATATTGGTATTAAAATCTAAAATTGTTTGCAATTTTATATTTTTAAAGCAAAAGAAAACTGTGATAAATTGAATCCACTAAATTAATTGATATACAGCATTCTTTTCTTTGGTTAAACTTTTATTATACGGAAACATAATTGTATTGTAAAGAAGGCTAGGTTGAATGTAGTTTATGTTTACTTTGGTTGCAATTCCAAAATAGAACAAATGTCTTTGTTTCAATTAGAAACATGCTGAAAACTTAAAAGAATTAAAAAAAAAGTAACAGCTATTAATTAAACATCATTGTATAAAGCTTATAACTTACAATCTGACTATATCTTCCTAATTTTTAATTATTATTAAAAGATTTACTTTGAGGTCATTATAACTTTCATCATTGCAATAGAAATATGTAGAAATGCTTAAGTTGTTACTAAAATATATACTTACTGAAGTTTCTCAGTAATAGGAAAGTTTCAACTAAAGTTTTTGACAAATTGCTATTAAAGGTTCAATCTTTCAATAAAATAAAACTTTTTATAATCAAAATAGTTTATGATTTAGAAATTTTTATGCAAAATTTTATATTATTTTTTAGGTTTGATATTACTTAATAATTATTGATTTAACAACATGATCCAGCTGTACTGAACACTTCAAGCCTTTGACCTCTTTATCAAACTGCAAATTGTATGGGATTACTGGTAGTATCGTTTGTGATTTAGTAGTTGGCACCTCGCTCTCTTTCTCAAGATATGCATATTTTTAGAATAGCTCAGAGTTTATAGAATTTATCGTACTTTGAGAGACGTGTCAGCATAGAATCTCAGGTGCTCTGATATGAATTTTTGTAAATGTTCATTTAAAGAACATAAAGGAACAATTTTGGGTGAAAACTAGTTCTTTAGAATTGGTTTATAATTAGAACTAGTTCTAACCATTCTTTTCAAAATTAGTATTTAATAAGTGATTTTCATCATTGGTATGAATATTAACTAAGAATTATTTTATAAAACTTAATAATTTATTTACTGTGCAACTTTCTTTTTTATCACTTTTTCTTTTTTCTTTTGAGTTACCTTTGTTGAAAAATCACTTGACTTGTCTTTGTAAAAAATTGAGCTTTCTAAAGTTGTACAAATTTTAAATTTCATTACATAATTGTCTTAAAATACTAAGAATAGTGATATAACAATTTTTTTACTGGATTAACTGTTGTTTATTCAAACTAAAACTACTTTTAGTTCACACTCAATAAATGGCATTTAAAATATTAAGGTTAACATTTAGTTCACATCATTATATTTTTAAAATTATAGATATTATTTAATAAGATACATTAGGCAGTAAAAATGGTACAGCATTTATTACAAAAGAATGTAGAAATTACATTTTTAGAGTATATAAATATTTTTATTTTTGAATTATAGATTAGAGCCATGCCATAGTTCAAGTAATGAAACCATTGAGGATGAAGACGACATGTACAGTAGCGATGAAGACGAACAAGAAGATAGCACTGATTATTGCAAAGGTGGTTATCACCCAGTAAAAATAGGAGATCTTTTCTTAAATCGTTATCGTGTAACAAGAAAACTTGGTTGGGGACATTTCTCTACTGTTTGGTTGTGCTGGGACTTACAGGTACATATTACTTTTTTATTTAATTGATTTTTAAAAACAATCTACAATCATTATTAATTTTATATTTTTATTTATTACTAAAGTAAAAATAACATGTTTTTCAATTGGAATTTAACTTGAAACAAATAAAAACAATTTTCCTTTCTATTTAAATCCTAAGTGATTTAAAGCTGTATTATTTTATTTAAAATAGGACAAGAGATTTGTAGCCCTTAAAGTCGTAAAATCAGCAGTACATTTTACGGAAACTGCACTGGATGAAATAACATTATTGAAAGATGTGCGTGACACAGATCCCAATGATCCAAAGCGTAACAAAACTGTTCAGTTACTGAATGACTTTAAAATCAGTGGCATCAATGGCTTACATGTGTGCATGGTTTTTGAGGTGCTTGGTCATAATCTCCTGAAATTGATTATTAAATCAAATTATAGAGGAATTCCCAGGAACAATGTTAGACGTATAATTAGACAAGTACTTGAAGGATTAGACTATTTACACACTAAATGTAAGTAAATTTATGATTTTAGTCTTTAATACTTGAAATATCAAAATTAATCTGTTATTTGTAAATAATATTGAAAAATATTATTAATATTCAATATTTTTTAAACAAATTGATTATTAAAATTAGTATAAGTACATTTTTGAGGTTAGGTAAAAAAGCTCAATATAGTAATTATTATGCAAAATAAAAAATATTAACTTCACGCATTAGCTTTAGATAATTCGAATTTATGAAAAAAAGTAGACTATTAAAATAAATTCTTAACAAATCATGTTAAATATTTTTTTAAGTAAAATAAATTATTTGTAAAATTTAAAGAAACTAATTATTAAAAATTTATTTAACATATTTAATAATTGTGCAATTTCTAGGCCAAATCATTCACACGGATATAAAGCCAGAAAATGTGCTGGTTTGCGTGGACGAACTGTATATACGTAAGCTCGCTTGCGAGGCGACGTATATGCACTCGTTAGGTGTTCAGTTGCCTGCCTCGCTGATCTCGACGGCGCCGAAGGAGTTTCAGGAGCCAATACCCAACTCCAAGATCTCCAAGAACAAAAAAAAGCGGCTCAAAAAGAAAGCCAAGCGACAAAACGAACTGCTCAAGCGTCAGATGGAACAGATCGAGGAAATGGAGGAACAAAATAAAGTTATCACTGTCCCTTCCGAAACTTCCGCTACCACAAGTAAGTGCAATTCTATTTAATTACTTTGTCATATTCATTTTTTAAAAGTAAAATCTTTGATAATTTTTAATGTTCAGTTTTTTTATACGCGTCATTTAAAATAAACATTATTTTCAGGCCACAAAGAAAATGGCGAAGCAACAACGTCGAACGCCGATAACAGCGCCGAGCAAGAACTTAACTCGGAAAGTATTGAGGAGAATACGGAGAGCAACAAAGAGTCGCCGGACGACATTTCAGATCCTTCCTCTGCTCCTCTCATGCACGTCAACGGTATAAACGAAGATGAAAATAATGGGGAAGTAATAGAGTCTCCATTAGTGGAGACTGCCGCATCGGGAGATGCGTCAGCAATGTCAGAGGGTAACGAGAAGGAAGAAAATGACGACGATGAGGAGACCCCAGAAAAGCCCAAGAACGTTGCCTTACGTGATAGTGAGAAAAGCGGCGACGAGGGCGGAAACGTGGGCAGCGACGCGCGTTCGAAACAGCTAAAGAGGGCCTCTGTTGCTCCATCAGATCCTGCCTTATTTGACTGCGAAGTAGAAGTAAAGATCGCAGATCTTGGCAATGCTTGTTGGGTTCATAAGAAGTTTACCGAAGATATACAAACACGCCAGTATCGCTCTTTGGAAGTACTTCTTGGCTCTGGGTACAATACGTCTGCAGACATTTGGTCCACAGCTTGCATGGCTTTTGAGCTTGCCACTGGTGACTACCTTTTTGAGCCGCATAGCGGTGAAGACTACTGCAGGTGATTATTATCTTCAAATCTTGACAAAACTTATTTTAACATGATAAGTAAAATTGTTTTTTGCTTCTTACAGAGATGAGGATCATCTGGCACATATAATCGAGCTATTGGGAGTAATACCACAAAGTATAGCTCTTTCAGGACGTCACTCACGCTCTTTCTTCGACAGGAACGGCGCGCTTAAGCACATAACAGGCTTGAAGCCTTGGGGCCTTTACGAAGTCCTCACCGAGAAGTACGAGTGGCCGCCAAGTGAGGCCCGCGAATTCGCCGACTTCCTCAAGCCCATGCTTGACTTCAATCCGAGAACCCGGGCTACCGCCGCCGAGTGCCTCAAGCACTCCTGGTTACAGATCAAGTGAATTCTCAAAACAAACTCTCTCACTCTCTGTCTCTTTTTCTCTATCTTCCTTTCACGATTTCAGTTTTTCTATCTCATTATTCTCCCATCTTGGTTTCGTGCTTTTTTTTTACCGTGACTCTTTCGTTGCTGTTTCACCCTCTCGTGCGGCAAGCCAAGAGAGAGAGAAACTATGTACGTTCATTGTTGTTCATTGCTTGTTCTTTTGATCTGCTAAAAACAGAAAATCGATGAAACAATTTTGAATGAAAATGAATTGGAAGTTGAATCTCAGTGAGATCAAGAGTTTTGTTGGGTGAAACTATGCTAATTAATTATTGTTTTATTGTTATTGTTTCAATTCTTAAGAATCATTGTTTCAGTTTCTTTGTTTCTCGGTTTAAAAATCTACTCTTTTGTTTAGCATCGAACTGATACTTAGATTCTAAATTGAAAAAAGGCTTTAAATTTTATAATAAATTTCTCTTAAATAACAGTTCGTTGAAAGTAAATCAATAAATAAAATTATTAAACGACTTTTATAATTAGAGTATGAATTTATTATTAATTATTACTGGTATTCAATTTCCAATTTTATTCAGTTATTCGAATTTTGTATGCTGGCTGGGCTTTATTCTTATTTAATTTTATTTATGATATAAAAAATTGTTATTTATAATCAAAAACATATTGATTCAAGTCAATTGCTGATACACGAAATTTACCTGCTCATACATAAAGAAAGAGATAGTAAAAGGTGTATTTCTCGTCGAGTACATACAAAAACTATGTCACACAAAAAAAAAATAAGAAAACATACAAAACGCACGCGCGTGAGTGATTTTAAAATAAAAGCTTCCAGGATTTGTAAGAAAGCTGTGACATTCCTGCCGTACTGATTACAAAAGGATTGCAACACGAGTATACTCCAATAAATTTAAAACATTTATATAATAGCATAGAGGGTATGTGAAAGTTCTTGTGTTCTTTTTTATATTTATATGAATTATTTTACAATTTTCAAAATTCACGTCATCACAGTAAGTGAAGAAAGTGATAAAAATACTTTTTTTGTCGAATGCGAGAATGCTTTTTGAAAGTTGTAAAATATTAATATTGATTTTGGACTGTTATAAGGAAATAAAATCAACAAATAATGATTTAGTGCGATACAACTTTCACATTCTCCTCGAAAAGTTTAGCGAAAAAACATTTCTTATTTCAAAGCGACGAATGAATTTTTTCAATAATTTGTACATGAAAATATATAATGTATGCATAGCTTTCACGAAATATGAAGGAAGAAGAAAGAAGTAATAAATCGAAAGCAAAATAAAAATCATCTTCCGAGTATGATAAATTATACGTAGAGCATTTATGTCGAATATCTATCGTTTCACTTGACTGGGCTGCAAAGAAATTACAGAGAAGAAGAGAAAAGAGTTCGGGGTCTAGATTGAGAGAAAAGTTAGTAAAGAGTGAGCTAAACGAGAAACGGAATCTTCGCTACCTCGCGTTGTAATAGAAAGGGGAGAGATCTATTAAAAAAAAAAAATAAAAAATAAAATTGAAATAAATACTCATACTCTTGACGGAATCGACAATTATGCAGGGGAAGAAAATAAAAGTAAAATACTTAGAGGCTCGACTCATTCATGAAGTAAAAACAAGTAAGTTTTGAATGTGCGAGAGAATCGAGAGAAAAATTTCCGCGAATCTGTCAAACAGTGTTCGTAGACGTTATCTTTTTTTATATAAAAATGAAAATGAATTATGCATTAATTAAATAGGCTTTTCGCGAAAGAAAAATAATTATCAACACCACGAACATGCAGATATATAAATATGAGTGCTGCTATTATTTTTTTTCGTTGACACCAGTTGTTTTGTGCAAACAATAACGTACGTAAATAAAAATAAAATGAAATTCGATTAAAAAACAATAATAACAAGCGACGATGATCAAGAAGTACTTGGGACTGTCTCTCTCGCTTCTTCCAATTATATATAATTATAATAATAATAATTTAGCGTTTAAGCAGCCTCACGAAGCGATTTCACGTTGTCATATACATATATATATTTGTAGGGAATATTCGTAGACACGAGCGGACGGAAGCTTAGCTTAGACACACGTACTGAATGAAAAATAATTCAAGACAAATAGTTATCCTGCCAGCCGGAAATATCTCTCTATGTGAATCGGTTTTTTACTCGAGCAATGAAAGGAAAATCCAGTCAACGTTTCGATGCTTGCGAGTGATAATGAAATTTGTATCTTTTTTATCATAACTTACATATGTACTTGTAAAAAAGTTTCACTTATAAATACGTTATGTCGTTTTTCATTTTGAATGTTTTCAATTATAATCAATTTCGTTTTTCTAAACGATTTTAAAATGTAAATTATGAAGAATTTAAAAGATACAAGTTTTTTTGTGATTCGTGGCTCATAAAATCTTAAACAAAAACGTGAAAAATGTCCGAAATATATTTTGTAAATTAATTTTTTAATATGTCCACTTGAATTCTCGTGTATTACACAAATCAAATTTAGTTAAAAGTAATTAAATTATAAGATTTAATTCAAAGTAAAAAAATTATTAATTGCACATGGCACATTTTCAATGACAACGGTTCTGGTAGAAAAGTTTCTTTGAAGTTGTGTAAAAAAAACGGAAAAAGTAAATAAAGCAGCGTAAAAAGTGTTTTAAATTTTCACAATCATACTATTTTCTTAATTCAATTGAAGGAAAAATTAGTCTAAACGTTACTTACATGTAAAATACAAGTGAACTTCTGTTGAAGTAATCTAAGGATGTGGCAATAAAAAAAAAGGAAAATTAAATAGTAAAATTTTGATCAGAAATAAACTTTTCCACCAGATTTCATGTACTATGTGATTCGTAAACAGAGATTGCTGCATATGAAGAATCTGAAATGATCCTCAATGACTAATAAATCATAGATAACGAATTGAGAAAAAAGTTGATGACAAACATAATTCAATATATAAATCGAACGCTGTATTAGATCTTAGGATTAGGTAGAACAAAAAATTATTAACTGATATTGGACATTTGTATTTAGCGCAAAGTATGTTTGTATAGTTTGATGTCCAAATCTCTAACTTTATCTGTCTCTCCGATGGAACATTCTTGCTGATTAACAAATCTCATGCGTGTGAGAGAAGAGAAGTGACCGATTTTTTGGGGTTTGTTCTATTAGTAATTGCGTGATAATTTCTTTTTTTTCCGACTATTGAATATATTAAATTTCTTGGAGTGCAAAATTATCAATCTACAACAAATTATTTAACTACAAACTGCCTTTTCAGTCGATTAATTATTAGATTTCTTCAAATTTATTTTACGTATTACTTTTAACAGCATTTATAAAAGCATTGGAATGCTTATTATACTTTCCGTAAATAGTTGTAAAATTTTTATTAAAAATAAAACAAGACAGATTTTATTTTTAATAAAATTTTTTTTAGTATTATACGTAAGGTGTTACTCCAAGAAATTTCTGGGTAAAAGTACGTCAATCATGAAACTGAAAGCAATGTTTAATTCTAAATGTATCTATTATAGGCTCATAAAATCATTGTTTATCCATTATTTAAACAATTTTGTAACAGGTTCACATTTTTGTAAAAACTAAAGAAAAACTAAGTTAGAAGTTATGATATAGTAGATATTTAGGGAAGCCAATCGTGATACTTGCGAAAACAGTTTATCCGCCAGTTTTATTCTTAGTATTTTTATAGGAAAAATAAACGTAATAGTTTAAATATTCTTAAATGATATTTATTATTTTGTAAATATAATCTTATAATCTTAGTGTCTGGTTATTATTTAGTGAACTGAATAATTAATTATAAGTAATAGCAATAACTAATTATTTATATAAGAGATGGTTATAAAATATACAAATCTTAAATAAAATTGCAGCGTTCATGATTGAAGTACTCCGGTTGAAGAAAAAAGAAAGTAACAAACGATTCTATATGTGCTGTGGATTAATTGTGAAATATTGGATTTTTAAAAAGGATATAAGTAAAAATGCCTTCGTTTATTATTCAATAATTTTTCTAAGACTACTTATACTTTTATTAAACTTATTTATAATAAAACTGCATTGTTATCTTTTTGAACTTTTTCAAAAGGACAAGAGTAATTATATTTACCGTGAGAAAAAATTGTAAAAATTGTGAACCGCGCTAATTTACAACTGATTTTTACAAATTTTTCCCTTTTCCGTGAAGTTAATTAATTATTCTTGTAAATAACAAAAAGTTCTAAAGGGTTTTACCACGTGTATAATTTAATTAAAAGAATAAAGTGACATTACTCTATACAATTTTCTAAGTTAATTTTCATTCTACAAAAGTAAAAATTTGAACGAAGAATCGATTGATCTATTCAATAAATTAAAGTTACGTCTTTTAAAAAATGCAAACTTTAATTAATTGAAGCTTCAGTTATTTATCTATATTGCTTATGCCGTACCGTAACTGTTAAATTTTACTTGTTTTGTCAATAATTTAATTTTCAGAGTAGTTTGTTTCGATTTTTTGCATAAAAAAATAAAAAATCAATAAAAAATTTTGCAGCAAAATATTCATTCCAAATTAGTGAGAAACTGTAATCAGAAAGTGCAGAAATGTTAAACACCTCGAATTATAATTATTTTTTAACACTTAGAAGTACGGTTGAAAAAGGCACGAACGAGAACATTTTCCAAATTTCTTTTTACTTTTTTAAATTGATTCTGGAAAATTATCTTTTGTTTTTCAAGGACTAAAGCAAAACGGAGCAAATTAGAGACACGGGCAAAATCACGTGAGACGAAGACTCGATTTTTGGTCGAGGCGGCGAAATGATCGACCTGCACGACACCGTTGCATTTTCTTTCCCCTACTTTTTTTAAATTTATTTGCACAAACGTATAGGCATGGTTAACAACTATGTATGACTACTCCACTTCGCAAGAAATTTAACACACCATTGTATTTTGTAAATTGTGGCCTTGCTGATTTGTATTCAGAGCCCCTAGATGACAGTAGGAATTAACCAAATTACAACAATTGTAATACGTAGTTGTCGTCGTCGACGTTTAAAATTTCGGGTGATATGATGCATTATTGTTGAACGTTTAGGCGTCTGTAAATTTTTTTAAGTTTCATTTGATGACTAGTACTGAGATGTATCATTTGCTATTATTGTAAATTTTAACAAAGTAATGCTGAATAATAATAAAGTAAAATTGTATGTGAAATAACAATTATTTTCAAATGAAAAAAGTGTTTTATTTAACAGAAATTCGTTTTTCTAAATATATTGTTTTTAGTTTTTTGAAAATCAAAAAACTTATGTTCCTTTTTAACAATTTTTGAAGATTTCAGTAAAGTCGAAGATAAAACAAATTTTATTAATAGTGTCCGCTTATTGGAAAATAAAAGCAGTTTTATAACAATGCATTTGCATGGTGATTTTATTCAAAGGTGTCATGAAACTCTAAATCTAAAAAATTTGAGATGCCTTTGCGTTCACCAATCGATTAATGTACGTATATACATATGTACTTTGCGTGCTTAACGAACACCTTTTCGTACCTAAACGTTGTCAAAGAAAAATGAACTAAATACAATACTAATGACAAGTGAATAATACCACGACTGCGAGATGAAATTAAAAAAGTGTTGATGTATTTCTACAAGGAAGAAGCGGAGAAGAGAAGAAATAATAAATTGAAGGACTGTGAAAAATGAAAAAAATGCATGAATAAATTAGCGAGAAACATTTTTTAGAGAAAAATTTATAATTAAAAAATATAAGAATTAATTAATCAACGGAAGAGAATCTCTGGAGATTTTCGTGGTGGCGACGAAGAAAAGTAATATAATATTGAAGGACACGATAGATAAGACGAGTGCAAGTTTGTATATGATTAATACTGTGCGGATGAGTTTTGCGATGTTAATTTATACATATGTATGATACGTATATATCTGTAGATTGTTTCCTTATTTTTTCTTCTTGTTTGGCCTTCCACTTAAATAAAAGAAAGAATATATCCATGCGAAAATGCGAAGCAACATCGATGAAAATGTGCGATTGAGAATGACAAGATTAAAGGTTCGTCGTAAATTTAGAGTAGTTGTCTCGTTTATACATTCTATTACTTCCAAATTCACTATCCCGATTTTTTCATTGATTATAAAATTAGCTGTACATCTTATTTTCATAGTTTTCTAATTACCAACAAATGAAGTGTGCTCTTTTTAATTTTAACAGAAATTTATTTATTTGAATATGGATTTTTCTATTTATTGGGAATTTACAGTGTTTAAATTTGTTTTATGATAAATTTGATAGAAAAATCATTTTTTTAAGTTGTACATTGAATTTCTATTTTAAACTTTTTGTTTTGGTACTTGATTGTTTGGTGGTTATTTACGTAAGGTAAGAAAAACTAACATATTTGAATGTTTTTGAAAAGTAATCCTTTAAAAAGTGCTAAAATTCCGACATAAAATTCAAATTTCATTCATCACTTTAAAAACCCAAAACTTCATGATTATTTAACTTTTCTGTTTTTATTGGTTTTGTTTTTTACATCAGTAGTCCTGTTTCAGTTAGAACTTTACTATTCTAACTACTGTGTAATTACAGAAACTTAATTATTAACTAAAATTCTTGTCGAAAGTCTGTTCTGCATATCAGTGCAGACAAGTAGATGCATTCCAAACTTTGTCAGACATTATACACCACTTAACTTAAACTTTAGTTCCTAAGTGCAGTTTATAAATGTAACTAATGCTCTTGACTTTCACTCGATTATTGTTTCAGTTTAATTACTTTATAATGCAAAGAAGCACCCGAACACTCAACAATCTTAATAAAAACTAATAATTTTAAAATGCAGCACAAGAAAGGTTCTTGCCCTTTAATCGAGAAAACACCGAGGACATTAGGACGAAAAAAAAGCAAAGAGTTTATTCGCAAACAGTTTTTGCCTCGATCCGACGCGGGGAATCTTTGCTCATTTAGTCCAGTCGGTGAAGCTCAAAAACAGGCGATTTCGCGCATTTTGACATATAGGCATGTTTTTTTTTTGGAATCGCTTCCTTAGAGCGCCCCCAATATGGGACCAACAACCCAAGGTCTCAACTCTAGTAGCAAGTATTGTTAAATTGCAAAAAAATAAGGCACTTTTTTGGTTTTATTTTTACAGCGTCTCTCTGAAGGGAGATGGACAAAAGTCGTCAACGGCCGAGTTGTAGATAAATAAATTATCTACAAAATAAAACCAACTAGATGTCGCTAAGTTAAATAGTTAATTTGCAATAAGCCGCCAAAGCATTAAAAGTGTGTTTTTTTTAAGTGCTAATATCTCGGAAACAAATTAACTAAGAAGTTTGAAAATTCGTGAATTAAGTCCTTATATAAGTACAACATTATATGCGGAGTTTCAGCGCAATCAAAATATAATTTTTGATGTTATTAAGTTTTAGACATTTTTTTTTTGGTAATTGCATATTGCGCCGTTTCTACAAAAAAAGCCTGAGCCTGGGAAAATTGGGTGATATGGTAGGGAAACTACTCAATTTTCAAAATCTGATCAAAAATTTTCCAAATTTTAATTAGGGGTGGTTTGGTCGAGTTTTCATCACGCCCCCCTACTTTTGGCGTTCGTGTAAAACTTAATAACTCGCTCAATTTTTATTTTTAAATGATCGGATTCGATGCAAGGAAAAGGTTTTTCAAAAACAAAGCTTTTAAGCCAAATTCGAGCATGATCCAATGATTAGAACTATAAATAATGAATTAAATGTGAAAAAATCGATAACTACGAACGTAGTAAAGATTAAGAGCAAAAATTGCGCATGAGGTATCTTAAAACTATAGAAAA
>JAWWEM010000044.1:9334744-9349566 GCA_035582935.1 Ormyrus thymus
CAAAAGAATTTTGGATCATCTAAAGTTTGAATCACAAAACTTTGTATTTGAAATTCTTATTCGTATATACAGTTATATGCAAAGTTAACAATGCATGATACTGCAGTAACAATAAAAAATCTAAAATCAGTGGATAAAGTAGGGACTGCTCGCGGCAGGCGGCGGTCAGAAAACGCGATAAAAAACTGACGGTCCGTAATACCTCGATCAGCTCTCCAGTGGCGGGCGGCGCGTCGGTCGTTTTTTCCGTCTGTTGTGTCTCTCTCGTCTCATCGGTGTGTGTCGTCCCCGCGGCGGCTCGCGTATTCGCTCCGCGCACCAACACTCCAGGAGCCTACGTCCAGGAGTAGTCGCGTGTGCGCGCGATCTCCTCTGGCCCTTTCGTTGCCCCTTCAGCTACTCCTTGACTCGAGCAAACATGGCGCGGAGGTTAGCTTGAGGGTAGAACGAGAACAAGTGCATCAATTAATCGTGCACCATCCCGAAAGAGAAAAAAGCGCACACCGTACGTTCCTGCGTGTAGGTGGCACGTCTGTGTGGCTGCGTGTCTGTACGTGCGCACGTATATGCTCCCCCTCTCTCTCTCTCTCTCTCTGTCGCACAGCCGAGTCTGGCTGGTTCGCTCTAGAGTGCGCGTAGATAAATAAATAAACAAGTAAATAAATTGGTCGATTCGCGAGCGAGAGAGGAAGAGGCTCTCGGCGCTCGCGAGCATCGGCCGACCGACGTGTAGCTTCGACGAGAAGGACGAGCGTGAGGAGAAGGTTTTCGAGGGGAGGCGCGGCTCGCGGCGAGAAAAAACTCTCCTCTTTCCCTTTTATATACAGTCACACACGTAAACACCGCAAGCAGCAGCAGCAGGAGAAGGAGAAAGTGAGAGTTTGTACACGTTGAAAGGAGCCCTGTCACAGCTTCGTCGGCTACATGTAGAAGACACCTGGAGCGGGATGAGGCCGCCGGTCCTCGACGTCGTCACCTGGGGACTCGTCCACGCCTCGCCTGGGTAAGCTTGCGAAACCTCCAGCCTGTTTTTCTCTTTGAACAGCTTGTGTTGATGACATTGTAAGCTAATAGATTTAGCTTTAGTAAAATCTGGGTTCCCTTTTGAGTGGTAATATTTGTTGGTAAAACTTAAGATGAGTGGAACTGTCGCTTTGAGTTAGTTTGCACAAGCTTTAATGGAAATAGGTGATTATAGCAAACCCAAGTTCTTACATGATGGGTTTGCATAATTGCAGTTTATTTACAACAATATATCATTCTCTTTTGCGAAACATGCATAATTTAAGACTTCAAAGAAACGAGAGTGTAATATAGTTCTTGCTTTACTTAGATGAAGCTTTCTCTTTTCATTTCATTGAATTTAATTTTAATTCCAGCAGTAAGCTTTTTTATACTGAAATCATTTTTATTATTTTTAGATACAGTATTTTATTAAATGAAGTATTTTATCATGAGATGGTATGCTTTATTTATATTTAGAAAATGTGCTTATTAATTATCCTTTATTGCCATTAATCAATGAATTAGATATAGATTACCTTTAAAAGGTTAAAATTTTATTACATTTAAAAAAAGAACTTCAAATTATTTTCATCAGATATCAATAAAATTATTATTCTATACCTGCAATAAAGTATATATAGGTACAAGTATATATAGTATTACATTTTGTCACTTATAAAAAAAGTTATATACTTTTTACATTTTATAATATCTGTTCATTTTAATAATAATATAAGTTGTATACTCTATTTTTACATTGATAAGTAAATAAAAAAATGGTTCTTTATGTTGGTAGAAAGAAATATGAAGTGTTAAATCCTATATTTCAGGTGGCATTTAAATGAGGCCATATCAAAAAATACCACTACATTTTAACACTGCCAAGGGCTCCAATGATTGTCAAAATTAAATAGAGGATCAAGGGATTAATCAAAGAATGAATCCTTCCTTGATGCTCAATCAAAATACAACGATAAGTTGTAAGTTGATAAGAAGATAAGGTATTGAGAAGAAATTGTCACTTTAGGTAATTTATAAAAACACTCTGTGTTAAGACCAATCAAATTTTAAGGTTAGAATAGAAACAAGTACAGTTATATTGACATTGCCTTATGTTATCCTTAGGTCCTTTAATTTATTAGGCCATATGCCTCCAGCTGGGCTATCAGCGAGAGGCTTGTCTACCTTGATGGACCCTGGACAACCAGATGCTCGTCTTCGGAACGAGCGCTACTTATTATATTCAGAGAATGGCTCGACACAGTCAAACTCTTCCAATGCCGGCAACTTTTCACCAAGGTACCACCACACAAGCAGAACAAACAATCAGTCCATTGGGTGAATAGAATAGTTTATAGTTTTTTTAGTAAAAAACTACCTTGTTGTTGATATTGTATTTTCACTTAATGAAATTTTTTTATTATTTTAAATGTGTACTATTAATATTTACAACAAGGTTCTTCATACAATCTTAATCTGAACAAATCTAGAAAAACTTTATTCCTATTATAACTTTTGAAAATATCAAAACATTTACATAAATAATATTTCATAAAATAAAAATGTAACCATTTCTGTTACATAAAAATTTATTTATTTATTTATTAAATGACCTTATTAAATCACTCCTTTATCTTATGATTAATAGTCAAATTGGCTTATATTAGATGAATTTTTGATAAGCATCAAAATCAATCATGGTTATAGTTTTGTTCAGAAACTGTCATTAAAACATAATTACAGCGGCATTAAAATTTTATTAATATTTTTAGTGGCCAAAATTACAGTTACACGAGGACGTCAAGTAATATGTCGGATAGCAGCGTCTCCGACACACACAGCGGTGGTACCGCGCGAACGCTGTCGCAGCAAACTAGTCCCTCACACGGTACGCTGTCCTCCCAATCGAGGCACGACAGCCTCACTCTATTTACTGCACTGTACGACTATGTTGCGCAGGGCGAGGACGAACTCTCGCTGCAGAGAGGAGAAACCGTGGAGGCAAGCAGTTTATCTCAAATATCTAAGAACATGTCTAGGAGAAAAATACTCTTAATCTGGTCTTTTTGATAGGTTTTGTCAAAAGACTCGAAGATATCAGGGGATGAGGGTTGGTGGACTGGAAAAATTAGGGGTAAAGTGGGCATCTTCCCAGCTAACTTTGTTGCTGAATCGGTAACGATCGACAGGGTCTCTTCGGTGATTGAACAAGTGCAGCCTGTAGAAATCGATTTTGAAGAATTAAAGTTAGAAGAAGTCATTGGTGTCGGCGGATTTGGTAAAGTCTATCGGTGAGTAAAGTATTTCATTTTCGTTATTCTCGGAATTGAAAGTACTTAAACCTTTTAATTATGTGTAACTACACAAAACGTAGCTAGAACTATCACAATTTTTATCTTTTAATATATCTGGTAGATAAAAATTAATCGTTTTATCATTAAGAATTACATTTATTGGTTATTACGTATTTTAATTTTTAAAGTAATAAATTAAAATCAATGATTTAAAGCGTTTCTTTTTTTTGTGACATTTTTAACATTTATTAATTAAAATTCGCAGAGGCTTCTGGAATAAAAAAGAAGTAGCGGTAAAAGCGGCACGTCAGGATCCTGACGAAGAACCGAGCGTGACGCTTCAGAATGTTCGCCAAGAGGCAAAGCTATTCTGGCTGCTTAAACATGAAAACATTGTTCAGCTAGAAGGCGTTTGCCTGAAGATGCCAAACATGTGCCTAGTGATGGAATACGCGCGGGGTGGTAGCCTGAATAGGGTACTGAGTGGCCGGAAAATCAGGCCTGATGTACTCGTCGATTGGGCAATACAAATTGCTCGAGGGATGGACTATCTACATAACAAGGCGCCCATTAGTCTCATACATAGGGATCTCAAGAGTTCTAATGGTGAGTGTAAACTTTGATAATAGTTGTACGCATCACATATTATGAAGTTAATACGATTATATTTAAATTGTTTAGTATATAGAGAGGTCTTTCGTACATCATTTTAATACTCATAACTCAAATATATTTTTATTTAATTACCTTTTTTTTTCATATTTTTCATTACATTCTTTTAATATGGAAGCTTTCTTTGTGTCTTGTTTAAACGTGACACAACAATGAAGATTAATTTAATTAACGTAAAATTATAAAAGAATAAGTTTTACTTAATTGATTCTTTTTTCAGTGCTATTGAGTGAGCCAATTGAAAACGATGATTTTCAATACAAAACTCTGAAAATCACGGATTTCGGTTTGGCGCGAGAAGTGTACAAAACAACTCGTATGTCAGCTGCTGGAACATATGCATGGATGGCTCCAGAAGTCATTAAAAAGAGCACATTCAGCAAAGCCAGCGACGTTTGGAGGTATAAATTATTTTTTGAAGTACCCATATAAAACTGGTATTATTACATTTATTAAAATATCAATATTTATTTTTAGTTATGGCGTACTTTTATGGGAACTTTTGACTGGAGAAACACCTTACAAGGGAATTGATGCATTAGCTGTAGCGTACGGAGTAGCTGTAAATAAATTAACTTTACCAATTCCATCAACTTGCCCTCAACCGTGGAGGTGTCTTATGGAAGGTAAGATTTTTAAACCTGCAATGAGTAAAATTATTGCAACGTGGAAATGTAATGTCTTACTAACTAATTATTTACGTGTCAGCTTGTTGGGCTTCTGATAGTCATGCAAGGCCAGGCTTTGCTGAAATCCTCATTGCCTTGGATGAAGTGAGAAGCGCATTCGCAGCGACTCCTCACGAGTCCTTTCACACAATGCAGGAAGACTGGAGGCTGGAAATCGAGCAAGTTCTTCATGGACTGCGCATGAAAGAAAAGGTGTGTAAAATATTACGTTTGTTAACGATTTTTGCATTTCATGTCCTTTCTTTAAAGCAACTAAAAAAAATTTTTTAAGTACAAAAGAGTATCTCTCACTAATTCTAATTAACAAATCTCATTAAATACGTTATTGAGGAAGGGCAATGAATTATGTATACATAAAAACATCAATCTATAATATTTAAATCTGAACAAAATTGTAACTATTGTCATTTTTCCAAATGCAAATGCAAAGGCATGCCGTTCACTAGAAGAGGTAAGAAATAGGCACACTTTCTGGAATTGAATATCAAATATGATTTGTCTTCTATTGTAACACTTTTAACACATTTCTTTAATTTTTTTTACCAATCTTTTGCAGTTTTTTATATTTTCACATTCGGGCTGCATGTAAAGTACTTTCTAAAGCTTTTTCAGAATGCATTTTCTAGAAACGTAGTTCACCCAAGAATAGTTTGAAAAGTTTGTCAAAATTATTTTAGGATGTGTTTTGTTTTATGCTTGTGTGGATACCGTACACGAAGCATCTTCGTTTTAAATAATGGTTTTTTTGTTTAGAAATGTATTTTTACTTTACAAGTTAAACAATGATTGAACAATATTTGAAATTAAATTTTATTATCACAGGAATTGCGCTGCAGAGAAGAGGAACTGACAAAAGCCCAGGTTCAGCAAAGGCAACATGAAGAAAATTTAAGGCAACGCGAACAAGAACTGGCTGCTCGTGAGATTGATCTTTTAGAACGTGAACTGACGGTCATGATTATCCAACAGCAAAACACTCCAACACCAAACAAAAGGCGTGGAAAATTCAAGAAATCTAGATTAAAACTTAACAAAAAGGAACCGGGAAGCAATATTAGTGCACCATCAGGTAAATAGTAATAAATTACTTTTCGTTTTGTACGATTTCAGCAGCTAATGATAATTTTGTTAAATGCACAATCTGCTTTCTAGATTTCCGACACACTATAACGGTACAACACACTGCCCCTGATCGAGTTAAAAGTCGCAATCCCTCGCGGTCGAATAGTCCGCCAGGTTCTCCGAGCATTACGCGCCTGCGAGCGATAGCCTGTAAGCAAACAAAACCTAGCATTTTTTTAAATAGTTTTAAGAAAAAAACCGAGAAATTCAGTGCTGCCGTTGGAAGTGAGTCACAATCTGTCGAAGCAAACATTACTAGATAAAATGAAACAAAAATAAGCTACCTCAGTTGGTGACTGCATTACAGATAAGATCACAGTAAAGTACTTTTTCTTATCATTCTTAATTTATTAAAGTTTGATTGATTTACATTTATTATTATCATTGAGCGGCAGTATTGTTCGTGCTTAGTAGATGTGATTGAATCTGACACGTATCAGTTTTATCTTTTATTTATTAGTCTTGTTCAAGTGGCATGGTGTGAAAATTCAATATTTGTTTATTGTCTTTTATGATATAAATATACATTTCAACAATGTATTATTACTATTTTTCTGTCCAATTTTACATGTGGATGTTTTACAAGTAGTCTTTGAATTGTGATTGCAAGAAGGGTTTCGTAGATAAATCAAAAGTTGAAAATGTTTTTGTTTTTATTTTTTCATTTTGCCATTGTTATTGTGCAAAAATTTGGTTTATCTGTATATTTTCTATTTTTACTTTTTTTTATATCTAACAAGCCATCCATGATTAAACCGCCATCCCCTTTAAAATTTAACTTTAATTAAATTTATTGAAAAAGATTAATAAGCCATCTAACAATATTATCCAATAAAGCGCAGGTAACAAAAGCCATTTACAGTTACATTGCGATACAAAAGCCGCCAGAAACAAAGACTACTTGCAGAGTAAACCTCATTCACTAAAATTGCCAATAAAGCGATCGCATCACTAAGCAAGTCCTCTAGTCTGTTTTGTTTCTTTAATTAGCATCTTCTCTCTATCAAGTTTTAATTCTTATTACTACTTCATAAACAGCACAAAGTAGCCTACAGTAGTCCAGTGTCGTTTTCTTTTGTTTTCTGTTCTCTTTTGTTCCGGTTGCAACAAACGCACACTGTCTCTCCCTACTTCTCTCACCAAATCCAAAAAAAAACCTCCAAACGCTCAAAAATCCCGACTCCTGGCATTCGACTGTGGGACCAACGACGACGCCTCTAGTGCCTGCCGACGGTGTAAAGGGTAAGACCTGGGGCCCGTCGACGCTCCACCAGCGCGAGCGCGGCGCCATTATCTCGTCGGCCTGCTCGCCCAGTTCACCCGCCGGTTGCCCGGGAATCGGCGGCATCGGCGTGGGTGGTGCCACCGCCACGGTGGTCGGCGGCAAGCGCTGGTCTCGCTCTGCACCCGATCTCGAAAAGACGCCGCTTCGTACAGCCCTGCTGGTTGCGGCGGCGGCCAACACTGCTGCTGCTGGACACCATCCACATCACCGCACGCCTCTACTTCAGGAAATAGGTAACGTCCGCAAGAGCGACGCGAAAAAGCTCTACTCCTCGGCGAACGATCTCGTTGACACGCCGAACGACGGCGTTAGCATAGGCGTCGCCTCGGTCGACCACTTAGAGGACTTCAACGACGAGGAGGACGATTCCTCGTCGTCGGGATTCGTCGTCGGCTGCGTCCGAAAGACTAAGAGGCGCGAGCGCAGCAAATCTAAGGACTCGTCCTCCCACGTAGTTAACAATAACGTTGGCGCTAATAATAATAGTAAGAGGAGGGACAGCTCGGAGTCGAGGTTGACCTCGCTGGCGGAATTCTTTCGCTCGCCGTCGGGCTCAAGAAAGAGCTCGCTCAACAACGAGCGCAAGAACTCGACGACCGTCACCATTAAGATCAACGACTCTGATGGCTTGGAGTCGAGCCCCGAGAATTCTGTCGCGCACAAGTCAAGGATCTCCAAGAGCCCGCTCAGAGTGTTCAGTCGAGTGAAAGCTTGGGGCAGTAGGGACACGCTGGACGACAAAAGCAACAACAGCGTCAAGGTGGAGTACAGTGTGCTCCAAGACAGTATAAGCTTGCCGAGGTTCGAAAGGCAGCAGACGGTGTCGACGACCCCGAGCTTCCTTACGGCAAACTCGCGCGAGGGCATCGATTTCGAAAACCTCGAGTCCGAGCTCTGCAATCTCGACTCCGAGCAGTCGGCCGACGACGGTTCCTTTGTCCGCTCGCACATTAACGACCTCAAGCTTCTGCAGGACCTCGATTTCACGAAGACGCATGAAAGGTGTAATAACTTTAGCGATAACGATAATTACGGGAGCGACGACGACACCGAGGACTTGATCGAGGATGAGGTGCGCGCGAAAAACGAGGACGACACGCGGCTGCCGCGAGGAAGTGGGGAGGAGCCGAGGATTATTGGAACTAGACGAGCCTCCGAGGGCGCCAACAATAATCACACGGTGTTAGGCTCGTTCGCCAAACCCAAGATTCAATCAGCTAAAAAATTCTTTCGAAAAAATTGCAGTGTCACAGTAAAAAAGAATTGAGGATTTGGATAACTTTGTCGGTTTGCCAGCAGTTTAATTTTACGATATTTATTTCAATTTTTTTTAGAGCATTTATACTTTTATTTCATTTTTTATTTACAAATTTCATTTAGTATATTAATCAAATTTTTAAAATGCAAAGTTTAATTGTTGGTAATATAAATAATTTCAATTCTCGCCTGGACTGTTCATTTAGATTTGGTTTTGCCTTTTATTCTTAACATTCCAAATTTACGTTTTAAGTATCAAAGTATTTAGTCTTAAGAATAATTGAAAAATTTTTTATAAGAAATTTTCTTCAAGAAAATTATATCTTTTTAAAAATTTCCTATTCTTCCTGAACAGTCTGCTCATTTTTACTGTTGATATACTGCGTAGAGTTGCGTTTATATCAGAAAGTCTGCCTTTTTATTATTTAATCAAGAGAATGTCACATTTTTGATGATCTTTATGAAGATTTTTTACTTTTTTAGAATGAAAATTCAATTGTAAAATCATTGTTTCTACACATAATGGTGCTAGTTGTAATAGATTGTGTGGGAAACAAGGTTTTTTTAATTTAACAATTACTTTATTCGGTTTAAAGTAAGTAGATATTTTTGCGTAAAAGTGAAAGTTTTTATAAAGATTGATAACAAACTATAGGCTTATTAGATTTTCATGCGAGGCTATAAAATTAAGGATACTGGATTAATTTATTCCAGAAGACTTCATTCTATCGTAAAAATTCGGATACATTAATAATTTTTAGACATTATGAGTTCTCTTATATCTAAATATTATTTAAATTTTTTACTGTAGATTGTACTTATTAAAAAACTATTTCTCATTATGGCCTAAAGATAAGAGAGCAATCTACTATTCAATCAAAACATTTCAAAATTAAAATTAAAATTAGGTTACTTATTAAACTAGACTAGTCTTAACGTTTAAGTATCTTCGTACGAATTCCAGCGCATAAATTTTGCGCGTATCCTTTATAGTTACTATCTGATTGCAATTCACGAATGCTTTTGTAATGAATTACTCCAGATTCCTGATAGTGTAAAAATCCTTCAAAAATTAAAACAACGACTGCAGCGTGTCTTCAAGTTACTCTGTATAGTGAGCAAATGCTTTTTTTTATTCATCGCAGGCCTTTCAGAGGAGAATATCCACGTCCCCCGTAAGTCGTAATTATGGTTATGCAGCACATTTCTTTTCGTTAACATTATAAGTTATTATATTCTTATAATTTCTCTTTAAGGTTAGTTATACAGTAGAATCATTTGAATATTGTGCATCCTCGAAGGCAGTGAATACTTTTTTAATGTACGAAGGAGCCTCAGATCATTTCTGTTTGTTTTAAATTTGTTTTTAAATATTTTTTTTTGTTAAGTGATATGTGAAAAAACAAAATAAAAATATTTTAAACGCAATATAAGTATTTAAGCGCAATCGACATTTCAACATTTTATAAAAATTTCTTAAAAAAAAATAATCAATTTTTAATATTGTTATCATAGTAATGTTTTATACGAATTATTTTATCATCTTTTTTATTTACGGTTAAGATTTTAAATGTTAATATTTTTTAAATATATCGTATAATTTAGAAATATGATCAGAGGCGTCTTTGTTGCTCATGTGATTAGTATTAGTGCATGCTCATCGTTAAAGGAAGGTGTTCTTCTATAACCTCCTTCTGGCCACTTTCCCTTTGCTTGTCTTCTGAATAAACGATTATTAGAATCTTAAAGAAGTCAAACGACTATTGAAACAGCGAATGAATTTTGATAAATTTAAATCTACTAGTTATTGGCATGCGAAGAGCTTTAACTTAGACTAGCCCGTAAGTAAGAGAAAAAAAACGAAAAATAGTCGAAAAAACAAGCGCCATTATCAATTTATATATATATATACAATGTCTTCCCAACCAGGAACGCGCAATAGGTGGACACGTTTTTAGAGCATCGTGTTAAATATTACAATTTTCACATTTACTATTTATATTGCCGTTCATCGCTCCACTCATTTTAGTTCTTACACCTATAAGTGCCTATAGTATAAATACACGTTTTATTTTATAGCAAATGAAATTTAAATTTCTTCCGAGAATCGAGAATGCGAATATGTTGAAACAGAGAAAAAGTCGAAAACGATGTGTCTTTTTTTTTAATCTCTCTTCTTCTCTCTATCGTGTGTATGTAGATTTTGTTGCACATCGTATATTAAACGAGGAAAAAAAATTGGTGAGGGACCATTATTTTTTTGATTATTTTGTACGTGTAAGTGTTCTTTCGTCTCAAGTGATACAATTACGAAAAAAACGTATGGCGCAACGGCCGCTATAATCTCTGTCGACAGAAACTCGGCCACTGGCTTTTCTGACTCTTATGTATTTTTTCTGCCTTTTACTGTTCCTCAAACGAGCTTCTCACTTCTAAATGAGCATTTTTTCGTGAATTAAAATTGTGCATTTAAATCATGCAGTTTTTTTCGCATATAAGTTTAATTAAATACTGAAGTCATGTACATTTAATGAAAATATTTTATCTATCGACATACCCTTTTTTAAATATATATATATTTTTTTATATTGAGTGATTTTAAACTAAGGTTAGAAAATGTTTGTTTAGAATTAGAAAGCTTGCCTTTTCACTTATTTCTCTGCTACTATTTTCGATTCTTGAGTTAGACCTGCGAGCACTTTAGATGTGAAAAAGCTATTAAACAATTTAATGAATTAGTTACTGTTGACTTCCTGGAAACGAAATTGATCAACTCAAGTAACAGTAAAATAAAGTAATGAATGACATCAATGATAATATTATAATAATAGTAACAATAATTATAATAATATTAATAATAATATTAATAATATTAATAATAATGATAGCGACAAGTGCAAATGAGGTCTATCTGGTGTTGGTTCTTTTATTATTTCCATTAAAAAGTCCAAGTACATAACACTCTAACAAAAAGCAGAGCTAACTTTCGAGCCGTTGGACGCAAAAGTTAAACATTTCGAAAAAATTTATGCCAACAAAAGTAAACAGATTATAATCATGTAAATATGCATTTCCTTTCAAAAGTTCAATATTATTATTACAAAGACAGAAAGTGTTCTCGTTATGCATATTATTATTATTATATACATTGTGCTATATATATACATTCATATATATATAGTCCAGTCGACAATTTCGTACTGTAAAGAACGTAGATTTCCTTCTTCTTGTTCGTTTTTTTTAGCTGCAAAAGTTAATTAAGAATCGTCAGTTTTATTTTACACCACTGCTATATGCACATACATACACAAATGTATTTAGAAATAGAAAAATTTTTTTCAATAAAATCATTTTTTGAGTTGGACACGTTGAATTATTATTTTTTGTTGTGGATTACTTTGATTTTGTTCTTTTTACGCTCGGCTTATCTCGCGCGTTAATTCGTACTTAATAATCTAACCAGTTAATGAATATACTAAAAATAATCAGACCAATTAACATTGGCGAATTACTAAACTTTATTAATAAAACGACGGATTGACTTTGAGATTGATAAGCATCGAGCGTAAAATGAAATTCCCCAGCATGATTTTATCCGTAGTGATCCTTAAAATTCCTTGTTTTTTTCCTGTTAATCCTTTATTTTATGTGTATTAAATAAACATTGTCACAATATATATGTATGTATAATCTGTAGTTAGAATTCGTTTGTTTTTAGAATGCTTTTAATTGCTTGTAAGTATCTACTCTTTGTAATTGCATGGTTCAAACAAATATGTTCATTCATTGACCAAAATAATAATAAACAACATTTCAAGAACCTAATCACCGTTTTCGCAAATTACACATTTCACACCAATGAATTTATAGTTTAATCAACAGCAATAATGCAACTTGCACTTTGCAACCATCAATTGACTTTTTAAGCTAGCAATCTATTCATTGCCACTAATGAAAGATGTGATTAACGCTTTAAAAAAACGAAAGTCTGTTTTAACAAATTTAACACAATTTTTCGAACATAATTTACAAAGCAATGAATGCAAAGGTAGAAAAAAACGTCTCCACCAGAAAAGAAAAATGTAACAATGAAAAAAAAAAAAAAAAACGAATTCGTGCTATTTTTTTTCCTGTGTTATGTAAAGCTTGCGAATCGAAAAGTACCTAACACTTCTCATCCTTGAACATCTTCTCTTGTTACATCGCGAGCATTTTCGATGATCGTCGCATGCGTCTGTGCATACATACATATATTAAATACAATTCATAGATATGATAGATACATTCACGCATAGAATGATAGGAACGTGAAAAATGTGTGTAGAAGACGTCGAAGGGTAATCAAGGTAAGGCGAATTAGATTTATAGGATCAAGTGATCGAAACGAATTTTCTTCTAATTTTTTTTTTTCTAAACGGTAAAAATACCACGTGCAAAGAATCAGAATCAATTAAGTTTAAGAGATTCGCACACTGATTATTTAAATTTAGTGATAAAAGTATCGTTTGTGTCTTTTTAATCAGTGTCAATAAAAGTGAAAAAATGATAAGATAAATTAGTAAAAGAGCTTTATTTATTATTATGTTTTTGTTTGGAGTAATACTTGAAACATCATATATATATATATTTTAAACTTTTTATTTATCTCATCTGCAATTTAAAGCGAAGCCACACTTTCTATTTTCTAAGTACAAATACTAGATTTGTAAAAACGAAAGAACCCAGTTTAAAACTTTGAGACGAGTAAACAATTGTTTTGTAAAATATCGATGCATTTACATTAAATGCACATTTTTTTACACAGTACGTAACTTGTTTTATGAATGCTAATATCGTTCAATTGGGTCATTCAAAGTACAGGATGCTGTAGTATGTTTATTAGTTGTTGAAAAAAAATGTTTACGGAAATATAAAATTTAAATACATTTAAATTATATAAAAAAAGAATACTTTGATACGAATAATATACGTGCCTGTCCTTTTCTTAACACTATTCTGTAAAATAGTATTTGAACATGCTGGGTGAGCATTTCCAAATTGCAAAGTACAAGGTCTTGTTGCGGATTTTATTGTAACTTTTGGATATGTATATTTTGTAATTCCTACATACGTACATCCATACGTATTCTCCTTCATATTAGAAAAGCTATAACCGAAGTCACGAAAAAATTCATGAACCTCCTTAATTTGAACTTCTTTGAAAGTAAATAAAATTAAAGTTGTAGACAAATACTGTAAAAATACAAAACCACAAACTGATTTACTCGGAATTTAAAGCTTTATCGCTGATGTTTATTATTGATCTTATACATCTTCATTATTTCATAAAATGAAGGTCAGCTATAGTATGAGTCTTTAAACATAAAGCGAGTTCTTAAATAAATAAAAAGTTAAAAATATATTCAGCTGTAACATAATTCATATTCGGTTACACTCTAATTTTTCACGACGTACCAGTATTTAAATAACTAAAATAATAGGCGCTTTCCTAAAAAAATAACTTGTATACCCACTGGCCCCACATTAATACGTACTTAAAACTCAGCATAACAATCCCCATCAGCGCCGCTTCATCATGAAAACTAAAACTTAGAGTGTAACCTTTCGAGCGGCCTCTAAAAAATCGAAAGCAAGTCAAAAGCAACCCTCGCAAAAGAGCGAAGAAGCCCCAATTTGACAGCCGAACCCTCCTCGCAGATTACACGCTGCTGGCGAGCGATCAGCTGACGAGCGGCGGCAGCAGCGGCAACGTCACGGAGTGGACGTCGCCGACGCCGTCGACCAACGCGAGCGTCTCCCTGACCTCGCCGGAGTATCCGCTGAAGCCGGGCCTGACCGGGCCCTACATCATGCCGATGCCGATCCCGATGCCGAGCCTCTACAACGGCGACGCGAAGAAGCCGAAGCTCGGCATAATCGAGATGGTGATCTGCAACATCGGCGCGATGCTGGCCAGCATCACCATGGACTACGACGTCAGGCTGTCGACCGTCTCGCCGATTCACCCGAGGTGCCAGCCGCCCAGGATAGCCAACGCCCCCTTCCACGAGGACGAGGGCGCGAACAGGTGGTGGACGATGCCGGCGGGAGACTCGGGATCCAACAGGGGCTCGGCTTACCTGGGACCGGAGTACGAGTTCAGCTCCAGCAGTGGATACGCGCACAACACCTATCACGGCCCCGCCAGGCATTACAGGTTAGTCGCTTTCTCTTTCTTGCGCGTCGCTCCTGGAATGGATCGGTCGGCAGCTGATCCCTTAAGCTTGGCGACAAGGGGACGGGAGTGAACGACGTTTTGGAGAGTCATTGCTCCGTCCTCGTTTATTCGGAGGAAATAGAATATTGGATTCGTGTACTTTCATTTTTATTTGATAAAAATAAAAAAATCGCACCAGTACGCGTTGATTATTTAATGTACATCTTAATTCTATTTATGTATTCGAACAAACTTTAAATGAACAGGGTCCACAGGTCGCAAAATAATATCAGCCATCAGTC
>JAWWEM010000044.1:9372122-9404066 GCA_035582935.1 Ormyrus thymus
AAACTTGGCAGGCACTGTAGCATCAATACCAGAAAACTATTTGCGCAATAAAATTTTTCCGACCGGCCTTAGGACGGATCGGACGATTTTTTAAAGTCGAAAAAACGGCTATTTCGCTCTTTCATCCCTCCTTTGGGGATACTACGAAGCGAATTTGGGAATGAAACTTAGCGGACACTTTATTGTCGTTACCAGAAAGGTGCTGTGCATTAAAATTTTTCCGACCGGCCTTCGAATGAAAAGTCAAAAAAACGCTCTTCGCGACGTTAATCAAGGATATGTAAGGGTAGTTTTAGGGGTGATTATTGAGTTGATAATGCGTTTTTGTGCATCTAACGCGTTAAATAGACGTTTTTTGCTATCTCATGGAGTTTTATTGCAAATTCAAAATTTTGAAATTTTTCTTACTAAAACATTATGAGATTTACATCAGATTCATATTATTTTCACGCGGGACTGAGGCTATTGCATATTAATTTATGGACTGTAAGTAAAAAAGTTTTTTTAGCGAATAATCTTATTCACTATACATAATTTGTAAGTTGCGTTTCATATCTCACGCATTATTTTGATGCAAAATAAGATGGGTTTTGCTGTTCAAGTAGTAAAAAATTAATTCATCCTTGGAGTAATTTGGTTTGATCAACATCGACATTTTTAAATTAAAAAAAGTTTTCACAGAACCTAATTATCTACGAATATTATTATTTTCACGCGCGACTAAGGCTATTGCATATTAATTTAGGAACTATAAGTAAAAAAGTTTTTTTAGCGAATAATCTTATTCACTAATACATAATTCGCAAGTTGCGTTTGATAAGATGGGTTTTGCTGTTCAAGTAGTAAAAAATTAATTCATTCTCGTAGTAATTCCGTTTGAACAACATCGACATTTTTAAATTAAAAAAGCTGTTTTCACAGTATCTAATTACCTACGAATATTGTTTTACATTTGTAAACAATTTCCTTGAATCGTTTCAGCCTATTTGGATCCAGTATTAAATCCATTCGTAGGCTGTATCCTCGGTAGGTGCGCGAACAGGATAAAAGATGGAACTTTCAGATGGAAGGACAAGGACTACTTTTTAACGAGAAACGATGATAACGTACACCACATTCACGGAGGAGTAAGTATATACATTTCAATTTAAGAAACGCGTCGCGTCGCTCGATGACGGATTAGAATAATTTAAACTAACTTTATTCAAACTAACTTGACAGACAAACGGACTCGGCCGTCGAGTCTGGGACGCGCTGATTCAGGAAAACCAGGTGGTAATGACGTACTTGAGCGAGGACGGCGAGGAAGGCTATCCGGGGTCAGTTTTGACCACCGTCAAGTTCAAACTGACCAACGACAACAAGCTGGAGATCCGGATGAGGGCGACGACGTCGAAGCCCACCGTCGTCAACCTGTCTTACGGGACGCTCTTCAACCTCGCCGGTCATGTACGAATGAAAGACTTTTGACAATCAGGACCGAGACCCCGCGGTAAACGGTTATTATACTTTGGTACAAAACTTGCGGGGTACTTTTGACAGAACGCCGGGGAATCGGCGCTGAGGGAGCACAAAGTCTCGCTGAACTGCGACCGCTGGACCTTCTCCCTGTACGATAATCCCATACCGACCGGGGCGATTCGTGGCGTCGGCGGTACCATCATGGATTTCAGGATACCGCAGCTCTTGTCCGATGCTTTGTCGAAAGTAAGACACCCGCTCACGAAGACGCGGAGATCGACGCTTAGCTCGTAAAATTTCATCCCTAATCGACGATCAGGTTCCGCCCGAGGAAGGCTTCGATCACAACTGGTGCGTGGTTCGGACGTCGCAGCCGGAAATGTCCTTCGTCGGCAGAGCACTGCACGCGGACACAGGAAGGTATGGGCAGCCGAAAGCTTACTTCGGGACGATGAACTCACACCAAGCATTCCTCGAAAACTCCCTTCAGGTTCCTCGAGGTCTTCTCGGACCAGCCGGCGGTGCAGTTCTACACCGGTGGCCGTCTGCCCCCCCACCCCCTGCCCGACGAGGACTGCTTCTGCGGCCCGGAGGAGCCCTGCCAGCAGGAGGATCCGCCGTACGAGTGCGCGGCGGAGTGCGACTGCGAGAGCAAGAGCACCGAGGCGACGGAGAGCTCCGGGAACTCGGCGGGGAAGGTGCTCGAGTACCTGCCCGGGAAGAGCTGCGCCAAGTATACCAAGTTCGCCGGCTTCGGCATGCAGCCCCAGAACTATCCCAATGCCTGCAACATTGTGAGTGTCTGTATATAGTTCGACGGCGGTCGGAGGGGAGTGTCGGGGTTCGAGGAAGGTTTAGGAACATACTTATAGAGTTTGGGCGGTGAAACCGATTCGAAAGTAGAAATAAAATTTATTTTTCTAATTCGAGTTCGCGTTGAATGCGGTTTTAGACAGGAATATCAGGCTCGGGAAATAACTGTAGTTGAAATTCGCGAATTTTGACGAATTGTTAATTATTTCCTTGTTTCTCGTACGTCTTCAAAGAATTGATGAATGGTTTATTAAAAATAATTTATAATAATCAAACAATCAACAATTTATTTTCGATGAAATAATTATTTCAAGTAACAAAGTCATTTATTTTACGTATTAAATACTAAATAAAATGAAACGGCGAATTGGAGAGTTTTTGAGAATTATTATTGATGTTTAAAACTAAATAATCTAGTTGATCTTGCTTCTTTCAGCCTCACTTTCCTTGTTCAATATTACGTCCTGGGCAAGTTTATTACCACGATCTTGTTTATAAATTTGGAGTGCAATTGAGTGGTTACATGTGACAGCCCTCTAATAAAGATTTAAAAATGAAAATATTGTGTTCGTCGTGGAAGTCCATCCGTCTTCAGTAATAACAATGCACACTTCATATTCGATTCGGACAATCGATTTCAGATGATTCGAAAAAAAATCCCGCCTCGAGCACAGCGCCATCTCCTCGACACGCGCGAAACCGACTCCGTTGCCAACTCTACTTTATATCAACAGCTGCGGTCGCAGACGAATTATAGCGAGCGGCAATCAGGAAAAAAAAGGAAAGCATGCATCATACAAAACAATCGTACCGTTTATTGTCGAGGCGTACGAGTAGCAGCCAAGATTGACTTCAAACGCGAGCAGTAAGAGATTTTTTGGACTTGAGCACTTCGCTCCTCCGGCGGAGTAGTGATGACAAAACATGAAGATCGTCGAGGGAAAGGTTGTTCTTCTCGGCTCTCAGGGCAAGTTTGTCACTTATTTATTAATACACATTATTGCACGCAATTAAACAGCGAATCGAAAGCAAGCTTTCTTTACGTACAGCTATACTTTTTTTGCGCTTTTGTTTCGTGTGGCGTTAGTCATTCAAATAATGTTAAACGCATTCGTTTAGAAACAATTAAGTTTAAATAGGTATTATTATCTTCTATTCTACCTGTTGTTTACCAACAATATTTTTTAGAAGATTTCTGTTTTACAGCTGTGACATAACTGATTGTTATGTAAAAGTAATAAAAATGCATAGTTTTCATCTGATGAAGTACTATTTTGAGAGTAATTTTAATTGAATAGCTGGGGAATCACCTTGCAGCTAAAACTAAATTAATTATGAAGTGATATCTGAGAATTTTAAATCACTGTTATTGAGAAAATGATAATTCTATGTATACAGCGTAACATCTGAGAGTTTTTGCTACTTTGATAAACGTGCAAAGTTTAATAAAATAACTGAAATTAAATAATAATTTTTTTATTTATTTACAGGTGTTGGCAAGACTAGCATGATTAATAGATACATAAATAAGACTTTCAATCATAACGTTAATCCAACAATTGGGGCTTCATTTTTTACTTGTAATATAAATCTAGAAAATGCAAGGATCAAATTTCAAGTGAGATTTTTTTATTTAATAATATTTCATTTAAACTAAAAACTGTAATAGAAAATTAAAAACTGTTTTAGTTATTTATCTAAAAACATTTTTTATTAATATTAGGATTGCTTTAATAAGTCATATATTACTCATTTCTCACAATATTTCTCATTGTGTAATAAATAGATTTGAACCTTATCAAAATTATCAAATTCTATGCTTCTTTACAGTTCTGATAAAGTATCTAAAAAATTTGAAAAATAACCATAAATTTCTCATCTGACACTTCTTTTTGAAAACAAGTTAAAATCACTAACTTTAAAATGTGTTTATTTTTTTAAAAAATTTTACTTATTTTTTAAAATATTATATATTTGTATAGGTTTGGGATACAGCAGGTCAAGAAAGATTCAGATCGATGGCCCCCATGTATTATAGAAATGCAAATGCTGCCTTCTTTGTCTTTGACATTACTCAGTACAATACCTTCTCTGCCATTAAATCTTGGGTAATAGAATTGAAACGTAACATAGAAGAAGCTATGGTCCTCATGGTTATTGGTAATAAACTGGATCTAGCTGACAAAAGAAAAGTAGATGCCGAGGAGTGTAGAAAATATGCTGAATCAATTGGTGCCACATACCATGAAATCTCAGCCTTGACTGATGATGGAGTTGAGCAAGTGTTTTTGGCAGCTGCAATAGGACTCTTGAAACTATCAAACGGTGATCAAGATCTTGTTAGTAGTTTGAAAATTTATGATACCGATAGTTTGGGAATCAATGATTCTGTGCCTTTGAGTGAGGAAGGTTTAACAAGCATAGCTCATGGAATCCATGAAAAGCCTTATTGTTGTTGAAAATTGTCATGTATTTGAGGAATTGAAATAATGAATGAAAAATTTACATTTGATTTTTTTAATGAAATTTGATGAAATACTATTTATTTTACATTAATTTAAATCAGATCATTTGATTTATAGTTATTAATACTTTTACGTCAAATGGATGACAATACATTTTAGGATAAAATTTCTTTTTATTTTCAGTTCTAAAATAAATTGGTTCCAAAGATATAAAGCATAATAAAAAGGCACAATTTGAAAAAACATTGATATAAATAATAAAATAGAGACAAAGAGCTTTTTTACTTGTTAACTTTTTTTAATTTTATTAATTGGGTTCTACAAATAAATAATATAAACTCTAACATGTGTTGACACAAAAGAACACACAATTATCTTCCACTGCAGTGTTATTAAAATTTTATTGCAAATTAAGATTTCCATTTTAGTAATATTTATTTTAAAATTAAAAATGTAATAAATTAAGCTAGCACTTAGTAGTCATGTAATTAAGTATTAATACAATTTTGCAGAATGTGGGCCTTTTAACATTGCAAAAGAGCTACAAAGAAATATATTTTGCCAAAACTGATAAAGAAACTGCCGAAGAATTATTTTAAGAGGATTTGAAACTATTAAAATTTAGAGCATATTCTTTGACTTTTCTAATAAAATAATGAATTGCTATAACTTTTATAAATTACTAAATTTCGAAATTTCCGTTTCAAAAAATGTAGACACTTTAAGTCATTAGAATTAATTATTCATTATAAAATTAATTTTCTTTCATATCCTCTTAAATAAGCTTTAACTCTCGAAATAATCAATTGAAAATTAAGACTGACAGTTTGAGTAATATTAAATGCTGCCAGTTGAATAGATTTTAAAAGATGAGTTTACATTGCATTTAAAATTGAATAAACTAAAACAAAAATATGTGTAAACACGAGGCAACAAAAAGTATTGTACATCAATATATATTGCTTGTAAGTGAATAGAATAGTACGATGTACCTGAACTTTAATATCATTTGTGATATTTTTATATATTATGTTTTGAATTTTGGATGGTGCTAATTCACTTCAAAAAAACAATTAAAAATGTCGGAACTGTTTCTGACTGTTAAGAATTTATTTTTCCAATGAATAAAACGTGAAATATTTGTCAGGTGTTGTGAAAAACGTCGTATTATTTTTTATTGACATTTCGAAAACTAATTAGCAAATAAATACTTACTAATAAATTTATAGGATATTATCATAGAAAATGAAAATAAACCAATGTTTATTAAAAAAAAAATCTAAATTTTATTTATTACTACTTATTCCAAACACGTTTTCCCACACTTTATTTAGGTACTTTACTTCCCACATTTTATTTAGGTTTGTTTTTAGATTGTAAAACAATAACAATGCGTCACTCGTATAAAAACATTATATTTTATAACTATGTGAGTCACGAAATATACGTGTAAATACATACTTTATTACAAATTTAAAATGTATATGTCTAGAAATTAAAAAAAAATTCATTTTCTCATTGCCATAAATTCATACTTTTCACTTGAATATACATATGCTCCATTTTAAAATACTTTAAAGTCTAAGCAAGTAATTTTTGCAACTCAAAAATTACCTTTCCAAAATATATAAAAATATTTATCCCTGCTAAGAACATATCTAATTCATAAATATGCAGTATACCTTTCACTCGCGCGTGCATTATGAAAAATTAAGATCATCACTTTCTGGGTCTCTTAGTCGAAGTTATCGTTATCTCTTGAATCCCGCCGTTGTTTACGTAATCCGCGCCTGCGTGATTATCTTTGTCGGCTGGCGGGCAGCTTCTTTTTCGCTGACCGGTAGGTGAAATCTGCTTCAGGCATTCGACGTCGTTAAAAATTACCTGGGCGCCTCCACCACTTGTTGGTAAAATATCAGCCTAGAATTGCAAAAATTACTGTGAATAAGTAACATCTGCATAAAACTCTCGGTAAGTATAAAGAAACGGTCGTTGAACTGTTTCATTCATATTGTTGCACAAAAGAGATACATGGTAATAATCTGTTTAAGCTTCGATGTATTTCACGTTGAATATTAGAAATAGACCAGTGAATTCATTGGCATTATTCATTCGGGAAGGATTTCGTATTAGAAAATATTAACCTTCATCAGTAAATTTAAAAGAAACTAACGAAATTAAATTATAGTTAAACAACTTGTAATCATCTATGAAGTCTTTTATTATTTTTATTATTTATTTACGCAATTAGATAACAATAGCGATTCGTATTAAAAATAGAATACAATAGTAATTTCTAAAAAGATAAAACATTTTAATATAAATATTTACAACTTTTTTAAAATTGAAGTATCAAGTGTAAAATATTTGTAATGAATATCTAGTTCATTTTATTAACAAATTACGACCTTAAAACTTAATAAGTATTTAAAAATTAATTTTATTAGAAGAGAACAAGTAATTAATCATTTTGTACTGGTGCTTGAATACTTTTCTAAATTAATTGGGGTCAGTAATAAGGCGCTAATTAGAAAGATTATTTTATCAGTTCTAATAAGCTTTAGCGACAACTGCAAAGAATAAATTTTTAAGACAATAATTGTAGGGTAACGCGATAACGTGTTAATGTTATACATTTTTATTGAAACACAATAGAATTAAAATGTAAATAATTGAATAATCATATAGCATATATAAAACGAACATTTTTACAATATTGGATCAACTTGGCATCACAATCAAAGAAATAAAAATTAAAGTTACGTTTTTAATAACTCACTTTGTAAAGCTTGGTCTCGAGTTCACCGTCAGAGTCATGATTTTGCGCCGTTAAGCAATACCTTGAGGCACCATCAGTAACTTCCTTAGGACTAGTCAGTTTGGTGATACTTCTACGCCGTCTCATGAGTGGCTGCAGCACCGTGCCGACAGGCACGAGGGTTTCAGGTCTGTGATCGACCCAACGGTCTGCACTTTGCGAACGTCTGTAGCGCGGATTCGCCACGCCAAGCTTGTCTTTGCGAGAACGTGCATCAAGTCTACCCGGCGTCTTCGTTGCTGAAATTGCTGCTGCGTCGTCCCCTGAATCTTTTAGCACCGGTATCGTACCATTGTCGTCCACCAAAATCTGCTTCACAAGACGCAGTTTGTCTTCTTTTTCTTTCATTTGATTCTAGAATTACAGACTTATTTTAATTTGGTATTTTATATAAGTTCTATAAAAAATGTAAGACAGGTGTATGTGTAGTACCTGAAGATGTTCACGTTGAGCTTTGAGTTTCATTTCAAGTTCTCGATTCATTTTATCTGTTTCATGCTGGATTTTATTTGTGTACTTTTGTTTTACTCTTTGTTTGTCAATTAATTTTTGATTAAGTACCATATCCCGATCTCTTAACTGAAAGTTCGTACATTATTTAATAATAAGTTAATATTGTCAAGTCAGCAATAAAAATGAAAATAATATAATTTACCTCTTGCTGAAGCGATCTAATAGTGTCATTTGCCGAGTTAAGTTTACGTAATAAACTGTCAATTTGAGCTTCCGTTTTACACAAATGTCCTTCTAAGGCAGAAACCTATAATGAAATAATAAAATTAAATCAAATTTTCGAAGAAAATAAAACTATAGCTATATGAAATTATATATTACCTTTTTCTTTTGTTGCATACCAGAAGCTTTTAATGTGGCATTTTCAACCTTAAGATTCATATTGTCTTGCTCCATACTTAATAACATTTTTCTAAATTCAGTTTCTAAAAAAGAATAAATAATATAATTTCTTCAATTTATTAAATAAGTAAAAATATGTTAAACTTACGTTTTTGTTCTAAATCTGCACGTAATAAATTTCTTTTATTGATTCTTTGCTCCAAGAAACTCATTAAATTTACGATGAGTTTATCGTTGTTTGGATTTGTAATTTCTAAGTCAGGGAATGGTCCACCAAGACTGAAATTTTTAATTTTCATGATTTAGTAATGAACCAAGGATTAATTATATTAATTAATAATTTTACTAACGTGTAAACTAAACCAATGTCGACTTCTAAAAGATCTCCAGATTCAATGCGACCTTCTTTTTCCAATCTACTGCGAGCTTCTTTAAATATCTAAAAAGTTTCATAAATAATTATGTATTTTTAAAAATAAATATACATACATTTCTTTAATTATTTTTAAAGAAATATAAAGTTGTTTTTATTTAGGTTGCTATTGAAATGCAAAATAATAGTAAAGTAATTCATCTTTTACCTTATTTGCCTGCCTCCTACCAGGTGTAAATCCGAGATCTAATTTTATTGCAGTCGGCCTAGCTACCTGAACTTCTTGCGTCATTTCCGCAAACTTCATTACTTGCTGTTTTAAAACAAATACTAAAAATTAGAAAACTTCATACTTTAAATTACATAATTTATGATTATTCATAGGGTGAAAAATACTAACAATAGTCTCATCGTAATCCTCAGCTCTAGGATTCACGCATACGATCATCCGAACTTGTCCTTCGCCATCAAAATAGTTCTTAAACAAGTGAGTTAGTTTTGAATCTCGATAAGGAACCATTTTATTAGTACCCTGCAACTGATTTTCTCTCAAAATTTCAAGACATGAACGCAACGTCATTAGAGAGTTATTAATGTTGCCGGCTTCACGAAGACGTTGACCTGTGTTCTTAGTACGATTCGTACGCTCGCTACCGGCTAAATCGACCAGCGACAACTGACTCACGCAAATAATTCGTTTGTCCTGTATTATCGATTCTCCACAACTGTCTAATGGTGCCTAAAAGCAGTAAATTTATTAGAAACCTTAATTTACATACTTTACTATGAAATAAATTCACTATTATTTACCTGCACAAGGCGGATAGTAAAGACACTATGAGATCTGCTGGATTCTGCATTGAGCGCTGTATGTGCGACGCGTTTTCTTCTCTGTCCACGTTGAAATACTTCAAAAGCTTCATCAGAACTTTTAACTTCTATTTCAGTTACTGCATGAACATACATATTTTTATTTCCATCTTCTCGGACAATTTTACTTTGTAGAGTTCTATAAAATAATTATTAAAAAAATTAATAAAATTTTTGATATTTTATTATTTTCTCAAAAACAGTGTGTATTACTTACTTTCCTCTAAGTTCATCCTCTTCAAGAAGATCATAAACACTATTATTGTATATTTCTACATATGTAACAAAAACAGCATATACATAATCTGAATCAACGGGAACTGATCTTGAATCGTTCATTTCTCTCACACTTAATGGATTGCTATCACTATCACTATCTGTTACTGCTTTCCTTCTAAAAATTAAAAAAAGTAAATTTAGATACATATTTAAACATCATTATTTAAGAATTTATAGTAGCAGCAAGAAATTTTAGCACTTACCCTCTAGGTGTTTTTAGATTACGTGGGGTCATGATACCAGCATGAAGCTCATTTTGTCTATCAACCATTGCGTCTGTTTCACTTTGTACATCAAAACCGTTAAGTCTATCAGGTTTAAAAATAAATTTCTTAGCTTGGTAGTTTGATATGCTATTAAAAATGACATCCAAGCTTCTTGGCAACATTCCACAATCATGAGACTCTCCTGTCATGGTATAAGTTTTCCCACTTCCTGTTACACCATAAGTAAATAGCAGACCATTTCTTCCATGAATTAAGTTTTCCACTAAAGGCAAAGCAACTATTTGAAAAACATTTCTTTGAGAAATATTTTCATTGAAAACATGTGTAAAGGTGGTTTGAATTTCCTTTTGGGCATTGCGGAAATTCACAGCAGATTCTGGAGGAGTTATAACAATTGTTGTTTCTGATATTACTTTCATACAAGAGACGTCATTGATTGATTGCATGGGTCTCAAGCGACAAAATACTTGCACAGGATCTTTAGATATCATATTACTGTGCTTTGGTCTTGTTGGTTTTCTAGCCGATGGAGGTGCTTGCTTACGTCTAAAAAGGGCAATTCATAAATCATTAAAACACGTTAGTACTAAAAAAAAAATTTTTTAGAATCATTATGTATACACCAAGTAATAAAACAAAAAAAAAGTTTGATTTAGGCTTTGTTTATAAAATTTTGCTTTAATAACGTAAAAATGTTTAAAAAACTAATTAAAAAAAGAGCAGCATGCTTATTTAAAATAATATCTCAAACAAGTTACAAATAATTCACAAATAATAAGGGCGTCAGAATTGAAGCGCCAAAAACTTGGGTAGGTTAAAACAGAGAGTAATTCAAAAAAACTTACGCGGACTTCATATTGTCTGTATTCTAATTAATTAATCCGTTAATGCACCACACTTTTTGACGTAAAAATCCACACAAAAACACCGAAAACACTGGATTTCAGTTAACACTTTTAACGGACACTCGACATCACGTCTTTGGGATAAGGACGCTGTTGACATATGCGCTCCATGCTGTTCGAATTTTTGAACGTTATGACGCCATGAACCGCCGGGCAGCCAATGGCAACCCGGCGCAAATTTCAAATAAAAATATCGATCGTAGCAAATTCTTTTCGATTATCCGCGAAACTTCGAAAAGATATTGTCAATATTTTATAACTTTAATATTTACTTTAATAATAAAAATTATTAAATAACTGTAATATTACAATTTTGTAATTTTTTTAATCAGAAGAATGGTTTTTATTGAAACTTAATATTTTTAATAATGTATTCTTTTTAAGTCGATTACGTTTAAAAATAATTTTACTTAATAATTGTTAATTTATTGATTATTAATTTACTATCTTAAATTTATTTTAAAAAAGTGCTATTGTATAAAGAATTAAGAAATTATTATTATTATCTCCTGCACATTGCATTTCGTCTAAAAACAACTTCTATTGGTCCAAAATATTTAACAGCGCTTTTACTAAAACAAAAATTGATGATCATAGATAAAATGCTAAAATATAAGTTTGATGATGAATAAAACATTCAAGACGACTAGTTAAGTTTCAAGGTTATTCGATTTCATAATCGTACACGTGGTCACCTTATCAGTTAGACCTAAATAAAGTGTGTGCACAAAAAGAAACTACTTGTTTCTGGGTTTCAAACTTCTTTGTTTCTCAATATACTTGAGTAAATCACTTAGCAATTAGTGCTTTTGTTACTTATTCTTTTATTTTCTACGCATGACTTTTAGTATAAACATTTTAAATTTTATTTAAATTTATTTTATTTTTACAGTCTTGCTATATTAAGTACCAGTATTTAACATTTTTTTACTAAAAATAATTAGAACATAGAATTCGTGAAAAATAAGTGAATAAATTGATAATGAAAGTGAATATCGATGACGCTGATCAATTATTTAAAGAATTCCGAAATCCAAGAGTCTCTAAAATCAATCAATAAAAAATCCGTTCGATAAGCATAATAAGTATATAAGTCTGATCAACGTCAAGACGTCAACACCCGTTGAGAGCGAACAACCTTACGGTGCAAGTAGGTGCAGAATAATAAAAACAATAGAGCATGCGCACGCACATCCTGCATAAGTGTGCGTGCAAATATGTAAGATCTACAACTCCATGTTAAAAATAATATGGTCACGCCGAGGCGCTCTAGTGGGGGATTCTCAGCGCGTGCTCAGTGTTAGCGGTGCTGATCGCCCGCACAGCTGCTCCTGTTTACCGACAAATGCGCGTCAAGGAGACAAGCGGAGCCAGCCATCGTCGCTGAAACGCGGAAGCCCATTGTGGCCTGGTTTACCCGATTCTCGCTTGCATTTTCTACGTAGCAAGAAACCGAGGAATCGCACGGGGAAGGAAAGCCAGCGAGGAGGACGCCACTCAGGATATGCCTACTTTTTCATTTGTTGAGGGGCTTGAGGAGGTAGCCGAGGCTTAACGGATGACGACCAGCCTTTCTCCCTGAGCTCGAGACGACGTAACAACTACGATTAAGCTACCGAGGTAAGGATTGTTTGTTGTTTAAGATTTTTTAAGAGTCATTTATTGCATGAGAGCGTTTTGAGTGGAGCTCGGATTTGTTACTTGATGGGGGTTAGTTACGTAAATGGAGTGTGTTTGAAAGATGCGAGATGGCGAAGTGGTTTAGTAGTGGGTTTCTTGATGATTACAGAAGGGTGTTTTGATGAGCTACAGCTGCTGCGAACCTGCTCCGGAGGATTGTCTGAGGCATGAGTAGTGTGGCCTCCTTGCTGCGATGCATTGTTGCTCAACGAAGAGTGCACTGATTTGAGGTTAGGTAAGAAGCAATGAGTCAAGCCTTATGTTTTGTTAAAAGTGTCCTTGTGTCTTTGTTGACAAGGTATTGACCGCATGTAAGATTTTCTTTTCGTTTGCATGGGGATGTTTCAGTTGTACACTAGACGAGAAGTTTGTTTTATTCAAGAGGATTTTAGTTTTGTTTAAAGATTATATGTTTGAATTGTATTTATAGATTTTAAGAGAAGTGACAGCTTGTCAAGATTTAGAGAAGATCAAATTCTGCTTTATCATAATGATGAAACTAATTTACATGCATCTTTGAAGGGAGATTGATTTTTTCTAAAAATTGGTTTCATGATTTTGATTGATGTTATGTGCCATGTCAGATATTACTTTTCAAATCATTTTTTGATAGATCAAATGATTTAAAATGTTAGATAAAATAATTTTGAGATCTACATGTTTTTGACGGAGCCAACCTATATTTACGTGAACTAGATGAGTAGTAAATTTTTATATTTGTAATCTTTGTTACATTTTTTATTTATAAATATCACATAAAAATGTCTTTATTCCATTAAGAAATATTTTATTTAATTCAAAACCAGGGAGTATAAATAAAATATTTATGTAGATTATGGGATCATTTCATTAAAAGAAATATTTTACAATGTTTAATTAAACAACTTTTTTAATATTTCATATTTAATAATTACGTTTTCGAATAATTTCTTTTTAAGAATTCTTTGTTGTTATTAATAGAGAATAGAGAAAAGTATTTTAAACGTATCCATTAACTTTCAAAATTGAATATCTTTATAGAAAAAATGTTTAGTAATTAAATTTTTCAACAGGTTTCCATTAAAATATCATAATAAACAGATTTTTACATTAATTTTAAATTGAGAAAATATGGAAAACAAATGCCTGCTTTAAGAAAATCTAGAATAAATTTAAGTATCAGTATGGTTAGCGTGCAATATTATTACGTGATGCTTAAAATTAACCAGCAAAATTCAAGCACTAAATAATCATAATTGGTTTAAATTACAGCCGTCATCATGAATGCGAGAACGCAGCTGTTCGAGTTGAGCATGGAGGGCAAGCAGGTGGACGAGGCTGTGGCCAGCATCTTCCACAGTGTGCTGTTCCACAGAAGCCTGGGCAAGTTTGACTACATAGGCGAGGATAACTACTCGGTAGCAACCCTCGGCTACCAGGATGTCGATTGCGATTTCATCGACTTTACGTACGTCTGCTGCTCGTCCACGCTCCTCGACCAGCATCTCAAGCGTGAGATTTCTGGCTTCTCCGAGGCACTCCGTTCGAACGGTAGTCCCGGATCAGGTCAGATTTCTTTGGAGTTCTTTCAGAAAAAAAAGAACCGCTGGCCCTTCCAACCCGAATGTATACCCTGGGAAGTCTGGACCGTCAGGCTCGAGCTCATCAAGCTTTCATCCGAGACCGAACGGCAGATCTGCCGTGAGAAAGTCGGCGACCTCCTTACGGATAAGATTCTGTACATAACTGAGATTATGAATCGCAACGATTACATACCGAAGATGCCCAACCAAGCTGAGGTTGATCTCATCTTCGACACGTCATTTCCGGATGTACAGCCTTATCTATTTAAGCTGTCTTTCGCTACGTCCGGTCCGCCTACTACTACTGTGGGCAACACCATGAAAAAGCTCATAAAAGAAACTCTGTCCGTGTAGTCGCAATGTTCGTTCTGATTTCATTTGCTATATGGCGACGGTTACATAATTTTTTTCTGTTTTGAATAGGTATCCTCTAACTGCTTGTAGACTTTGCAATATCTCATGAATTTGCTTTTTGAGTTCTTCTAAAAGGTTCCTTTAGATATTTAGCTTCCGAGCATTGATTCTTCAAATAGTGACTACGAAATTGCGTACAGAAACTATATGTTGATGCAAAAAATTATTGTTAGAAAAATTCTTACTTCATTATGAGAAGAGATTTGATTTACATTAAATCTAGGATACGAATTTATTTAAGTTTATTGACTTGAGAAAGAAATTACAGAAATTTCATGAACATGATTTATTTATAATTATCAACTCTGCAGCTTTAGAATGAGAAACTTTTTAATGAAGTTTGAAATAATATTGTAAAATTGCAGTCTTGATATCTTACGTACCTTTAAAATTAAAAATTAATTTTAATATTATGAAACTTAAGTCTTATTGGTATTCTTAATTTTATTATCAAACGACTTCTAAAGAACTTTTGATCTAATTTACATCAGATTACTGACTAAAATTGTATTGTGGACAAATTTGAATTCAATGATTTTCTGAACGCCTACTAAAAGGCAATGTGATAGTGTTGTTTTAATGACAGAGCAATATTACATAAATTAAGATTTTATTTACTATGCAAATGCACGCTATTTAAGAGTCTAAAGGCCCTGCATGCTATTTACAGATAAAAGCAAATTAAATGCAAAAAGGTTTTTAATATTGTACAAAACAAAATTTTGAAAATAATTAGTAGTTTGTATAAAAAGTAGAATTTAATTATAAAAATGAATTGGCATAAAGTTTGAAAAAAAATTATAAGTATAGTGCAATTTTAATTAAAGAAAATCAGAGCGCGTAATCAAATCGCTCATATATGATCTAAAAAATTTAGCATTAATCTATAAAGTTCGAATGAAGATTAATTAAGTCGCAATTTTTACGCAGCAGCTATGTCCTTTGCCGATGCATATTCATTGAATGTATAGTACAAAAGTAAAATTAAGTTCTCTTGTATCTTCGAATCTAGGAGGAAGAATAACCGCATGGCAGGATTGATATATATTTAACTGTAAGTTATAAAATCGAAGAAAGAAACAAACAAAACTGTAAACATAGTGTGGTGATTTGCCTGTGAAAATGTTCGTGAGTGCAAATGATATTTACACAGTGACAGTTGACAAACGGGTATTCATATATAGGACTAAAAAGGTTACGTGAACATGAATTTATATGATTACATATTAGTGCGATTGTTATTTATTTGGCATGTAATAACGAATATTGCGTGCTGAAAGTTTTTCCACTATTCTCGCATTAAGTATCCGATCGTCAAAGTGATTAATGTATCTCGATGCATCCGACGATGTGCAAGTTATACGTAGTCTTCTTATGTCCGTTTTTTGTTTGTAGATGACCTCGTGCCTTGTGGCGACTCTAGAACCTTTTCCTCGCACCTTTAAGCAGAAAGGTATTGCTTACTTTGACTGATGATGAAAAATTTAATTGATTTTTTGATATCGAGTACTTATTGTATAGATAAAAAATTTGTCTTAGTTTGCATGTAAATTCTACGTGTTTAGTATTTTTGTACCAATGAGAAATTTACGTAAATATTTACATATGATTCGCTTAAGAGTGATAATATTTTTATACGGATTGGTTGTAATTTTGCTGATTACATTTACTGCAACTTTTATACTGGTTTTTTACATTTGCAGTATAGAATTGTGATCATCAACAAAGGCTTAAATTATATCATTGTCCGTACATTTGTTCGAATAATGTATTTGATATGATATGAGTGTTTGTAAAATGCAAAATATCGATTACAACTGACTGAGTTGACAAATAGCTCATCAGTCAAAGTAAACAAAGTTAATTTTTGCGTATTTCACTTTTTAAATCAATGCATATAGTGATACACTCGACAAAGAATCAATCGAATAGATTCTTTATCACCATTTACCATCAAACAAAGACAACTGGCATGAACGCGACATTTGTATAAAGTTTAAAAAAAATAGATGTGATTGTAATATAGCTCCAAACTTCATTCTTCTAAGATCACAAAGTGAACAAGATTGAATATTATATATTGAAGACAAGTCACACAGATATAAATATATGAATATATATAAATATATAAATACGAATTTATGAGATAAGTGAAAATGAAAAAAAAAACGCAAATGTCCTTTACGATTTAAGGAAAACTTGGTAAACGATGAAAAGCCATTATTTATAGAATAGCAAGACATGGAGTGATGATATAAATGTATGTACATCTCAGCTAAGAATAATGAATTTGCGGATGGATAAATGATTCATTATTATTAATAAACTGCTGTATTTTATAAAAAAAAAAGCAAATGGGTGAGGTTTTTCTTTACAAAATGTATTTTTATTATCGAATTAACTTTGTTGGTGTGCGAGTTTTAATTTTAGCTTGCAACTGCCCTTAGTCACTTTTTGTAGTAGGCATTTTATTTATTTCGATTTATTAATTGATTTTCTTCACGAAATTTTAATAGTTTGGTTATAAAATTTGTGTACATTCAACATTTAGGTCTTAATCTTTTAAATTTATATTATCTTTTCTTTTAATTACTTCAAATTTGATGTATTTCTTTGATTCAAATTTATTGCTATTAGTCTTAGTAGAAAACTTATGTGTTGTTTTATTAATATTAATTCTAAGCAATTGTCCGTGGTTCTGTTTTTTACAACTTTTATTTCAATAAACGTGTGTTAAAAAGAACATCACAATTACATGTTTTTTTAACACTAAAACCCTTTTTGCACTTGATTTATATAATTTTTTTCATTTTTCATTCCTTAAGAATTTATTTCAATTAATGATGCATGATTATAATTTTAGTTTAAAATTAAAAACGTTGTAGTAATTAAAAAAATTTTTAAGTCACTAAGAATTTTAAAAATTTCTTCCAGAAAGTATAATATTATAGTAGTACTACAAAATAATATATGTGATATATTTTTTATTGTAGCATTACAATTCATCAAATTATAAAAGAATATATTTTTTCTATTATTTGCCTCTCAAATAATTATTTAATTTACAATAATCGATTTTGATATAAAAAACCAAAAAATATTTTATAGTCTGACTAAATTTATTACGTACTACTGATTTATTAGTTAATCTATTAATTAACAGTATCACTTCAGTTTCTTATAAACTGTAGAGTTTATGTCTTTTGAAAACTACTTTCTTTTGTAAGCGCAGATAATATAACACAGAATACAAAACAAAACGAAAGCCATTATTGTTCACCCAAATCTTAATAGTCAAATCACTAAAACTCTTTTGAATCAACAACAATCTAAAGGCAGATCTCTAGAAACAGCAGCCTTACAAAGCACAACAAACTTCTCGCCAACCACAAGAAGCTTACGTTCATTCCCACCAAACACCGACAAAAATCCGTCCGCAACCGTGAAAAGCTCGCCCGTCGAAAATTACGCGCAGCTCATCAAAAGCTCCAGCGAAGTCAATTACCCCGCAAACCACACTCGAGTTACTCAATAGTAATGGAACAGTGAGAAAAAGCGCGCCGCTCGATATAATTCGAAGTGTGGGCGGCCGCGAGAGAGACAGAGAGAGGGAGAGATTCACGGACGCTGACTTATAGTTTTCTAATTTTAAAGCTCGCGTGTATTCTCCATGGCCTGTTCGAAGCTCCATGAAGGTTTTTACGCGCTTAGTGCGAGTCAAGCTCGCTTCGGGTTTCGACGGTTCGGCTTCCCATGCGGCGATTTGAATTGGCTCTTTAGTGCTCGAGAGGTGAGCTTGTTGGAAATTTGCTTCGATGAAAATTAGTTTTTGTTGTGGTTACGACGTGCTTGTTCGACTGTTATTGATAGGAGTTTCTAACGTGGAACTGGTTTTTATTTAAATTTAAGTGTACTGTGTTCCGGTGTTTGGTTTATTATTCTGATCGAGGGTGCTTATAAAAATAGATTGATTAAAAAGCGAAACTGTTCCGTCATACGAAACAAAGGTTTTCTATGTTTAATGTACGTTATTTTTATTTTTTGTTTTTTGCTTTGTCAATTTCTTTAAAAGCATTCTCAATAATACTGTTTTGTCAATCAAGCTTTATATTTGATGCCCTCAAACCTTCGGACAACGCCGTAAAAAAGCGCTTCTAGCTAGCTTTGAATAGATCGCTTTATTTTTCGAATCTATTCGACTGGGTAAATTTACTTTTCGTTAAAAAAAAAAGGTGTAAAGAGAACCAAGCTATTGATAAGTGTAGCAATTTCTAAAAGCACGCGTTCGATTCTGCCCCAATACGTGTATTATATATATTTATCGCGAGAGAAAAGTATTGAAAGGAGAGAGAGAGAGAGAGCAAGCCAGCAGGCAATTGATTCGAATTGAATTCCACGAATTCCAAACTCCGACAAGTAGTTCGCGCAGCTCTGTGATCGGAAATTCCACTATCCCCCCTCTCTCAACTTCCTCAAACTTCTCACTGCGGGTACATATAAACGGCTCTTTCTTTCTCTTTCTTAAGGAGCTTGCGCGGAAAATTAATAGAAAAGAATTCCGAAAGAAATATTTTTGAAAAGCATTTCTTTATTCTGAAGAAGACGTGTTAATTTTTAAGATAGAATTCTATGTTTCGAAGGTTAGTGTGATATGTAGACAATATGAAATAATTTTCACAGGTGAGTATATTTTTATAAGAAAGATTATTTTACTATGTAAAGAACTCGATTGTTGATTATCCTCTTTTTCTACTTATTTTCATACGAATCATTGCCGTCGTTTGGACCACTTTAATAATCAATTAACGTAACGACTGAATCTGAAAATAAAGAAACGCTTATCTGTCACATTCTTTTAATTTCTTAAAGACCGCGAGCTTTTACTTCTAGCGGAGCACAGCCGATTGTTTGTTGAAAGAAACAATGAAACCATAAAGACTACGGGATTTGGGATAAGGACCATTGTCTGAGAATTAATTTCCAGGTCAACTATGTAGAAGGCCAGCTTTTAAAGTGTTTAAGAGTATCATAACTCCAAGCTATAAAGCTTTAAAGGGATTAGCTTTCAAATTTCCAAAAAAGCTTTACGGTCGGAGCTTACGTTTTTAGGAAATGATTCTTTTGCATTTATTTAATTATAACCTGAATTTCGCTGACGGCTTATTTCTTTCTAATTGAAGAGCTTTCTTTCATTGCGGACCTAAGCACTTTAGGAAGCGGAAGAGTTTTAATTACCATAATATAGACATTAGAGAACAAGATTTTTGTAGACGCTAATATATATTCTTTTCGCTTTTTATGCTATTGAAACGGAGAAATAATTTATTTATATTCTTTTGTAAAAAATGACAGACTTTTTGGTTTATATTAGCTATACTATTTTAAATGAAATCGTCATAGTTTTGCAGCTAAGCTCCTTAATTCTTATATCTACAATGTTATGAAACACTAATGTCATAACTTCTCAGAAATCCCGAAAGATTTATAACAGTTTTACTAAATTTTTTTAGTTTTTTTAACTGTATTTTACACAATTTAAAACGAGTCTTACACTGTTGAAAGTTTTCATTATTATTTGGCCAATTTTTGGCGAATTGTTCGTATATTGACCAAATTTAGTCAATTATTAGTGAAATGGCTTAAGAAAATGGTGAAATTTCCCACGGGGTAATAAAAATTGAATAAAAACGCAATCACTTGAATAATTTTTTAATCATAGATTTAGTTTTTATAATCAATAAAAATTCTACACAAAATACCACTAAGAAAATACCACTAAGAAACAAATCCACATGTAAAGCCGAAATATTCTGAATAATTTCATCCAGAATATCGCGTTATTCGAAATCCAGGTGAATGTAATCTTCAACGATGCCTTGACAAGTCCTCTCATCTTCCAAATACACTGAAATCGTAGGACTGAGTTGACGTTGTAGGCAGGAGGAGCAACTGCATACCATTTTCAAATGTATAATAAAGTGCGAATAGTTCAAAATAAGAATTAAGCAAAAAATTAGACTTCGTACATTTTTTAAATAAAATTTGGCTTTCATTCCCAAACCTTTTATTTTTTTTTTATTTGTGAATGTGAACATTTTTAAATGGGTTATTGAATTTTCAGAAACGGGATGGAATATTTAAAGTATTTATGACAATATCTTTTTCTAGTAAATAGAAGGCTTCTGTTAAAAAAAAAAAATGAAATTGTTCAATAAAATAGAGGCTTGAGTTAAAAAAAAAAAATGAAATTGTTCAATAAAATAGAAAATTGAAAAATTTTTATTTGAACTATTTCTAAAAATAACTTTGCAAGTATATTTTTGCACTGTTCTCAAGTTCATTAAAAATTGTTTTTAAAGTTTAAGTAATGACAAAGTGCAGGAGGTTTTTCAATTGCCTTACTTAAGTAGAATAAAATAGACAGTCTCCCCGCAATTCCTTTGTTCTTCTTAACATCTTCTTCATTCATTAATTATTGTCAGTTTCATATTTCAAGCACTTCCTTATTTTACGTATTTCTCACTTTTCTGCATCTCTCAAAAGGACGTTATACATTTGCATCGCACTCGGAAGTATTCTTAATTTAAATCTCGAAAAGTATTTTTAATTTAAATTTGTATACAGACAGCTTTTGCTTTACTTTTGCTCCCTTAATTGTACATTCTGCGAACTGGGACGAAAGCAAACTATTTTCGCTGGAAATTTTTCTATTTTAAAATTACGCGCGAGCATTCGACCGATAGAAGTTCCCGGCATAGCTCGATTGAATTCTTAAAGAGCGACGCGATGGCAGATGTATATCTGTATAAAAAGGAGAAATCTCGGCTTAATTGCTCCGGAAACTTTTCCGGAACTTAAATATTGATTTGGTTCTAAGAACTTATTTCTGTTTCTATCGGGGTTAGCGTTGATTTCTCAATCATCTTCGGCAGCGCGGAATTACGAATCCACTTTAATAAACGCAACTCGTGCGATGAAATAACGATTCTCTTTTAAGAAAGTTGGCTCCGTTAAATGACATTTCACAAATGCACATCGAACGCCTACATTTCACTAATTATCGACGACCAATGAGATACCCTACTTGCCAAAAAAACGGCCCGTGTAAAAATTTAAGTATTGAAGCAGTATAGCAAAAGTACGGCTTAAGTATGTTAAATAAGTATGGCTATGGACACTATGCCATACTTTAGCTACACTTTAATCTTAATCAGACTTTGTCCCAGGACTTCGTAAATTTTACTCAAAATAAATCCTTATCTGAGCTGATTTAAAGTACGAAAAAATAAAAAAATAAAAAAAAAAATTTTTCCCGAACCAGGATTCGAACCCAGAGCCTTGATCTTTCCAAGCAAGCTCTTTACCACTGATCCTCATAATTTTTTTGTTTATGTCAAGAAATTATATATTCATAGGTTATAATGTATAGCCTTAAACGATGTAACAAACTGAGCAGGCTATGCGTTATATATAGGCTCTGTGGATTCAAATCCGGGTTCGGGAAAAATTTTTTTTTTAATTTTTTATTTTTTCGTACTTTAAATCAGCTCAGATAAGGCTTTATTTTGAGTAAAATTCATGAAGTCCTGGGACAAGGTCTGATTAAGATTAAAGTATAGCTAAAGTATGGCATAGTGTCCATAGCCGTACTTATTTAACATACTTAAGCCGTACGTTTGCTATACTGCTCCAATACTTAAATTTTTACACGGGGGAACGGCAAAAAATTGAAAAGCCGCTCCACAATCGAGCGTCGATATCACTCGCGTCAATAAACGATAAAGCTCATAGAGTTCGGTCGGATTTGCTTTATCTACGTCTGTTTTCAGCGGAGTGAATCGAGAGCTTCTCCTCGCGCGGCCCGAGGTATATAGTAAGAGGAAGCCGTTCGACGAGCGCATAAACAGTCGGGCGCGCGAGAGTCGAAATGTTTTTCCTTCCGTCTGGGATGAAAGACAATTACCTAAGCACTCGGACGCTTATAGCGCCCGGCCGACTATTTATACACCTATACTTCTGCAGGCGCGAGAGCTTTATAGTTCCGAGCGCTGAGCCTAGAGTCTGCTGTTTGCACTGTTTTATGGAGCACCTGGAGTTTTCGGCCTCGAATCCTGCTAGCCGAATCGCTTTTGTCGTGATAACTGTGCACCCACCTTTTTGGGGATCAATTGGGTAGATGCAACGGATGGCTTGAAGATGCTATGGTATTAGTCGTCTTTTTTGAATAGTTAATGCTTTGTGGGTTGGCTATTATATGTAAAAGTGCGATGGGTTAAATTTTTACGCCAAGTCGGTGGAATAAAGAAATTACTGAAAACGTTTTTACGAGGCGCAATTTTTTTACTTTTGAAATAATTTTTTATTAAAGCAGGTCGCGTGGACAATCGATTTTATGCAATGAACTTTTTATGCACTTGTAGTACTTGCAGTCTTTATGTTATTTACGGAATTATAAAATTTTATTGAAAGCTTTACTTCGCAACGTAATGTGCCGCGATCAGAAAAATCTCTGCCACTGACGTACTGACAGATTGAAATTAATCAATGTGTAATTATTACAGTGAAATTATTTTGAATTTTAAGTCAAACTTTTTTATAAAACTTGGCTCGCATTTTACACTCACAACGTTATATATGTACAGTAAAATAATAATGCAATAAATATTTAATCTAAAGATGAAAAATGACGTTATTCACAATCCCACTTTTCTATCACCAAAAATTCTTCCATTGCCCAACTTTGACCTCGGAACATATTGATATACGTCTGCGAACCTGCATCCGGAGTCACTCCCCGGGACTCCCGAGTGGGTCCTCCTCGCGAGCCGCGCCCCGCAGCCGGCCCGAAAAAAAGGCCGCGGCGGAAGTCGGGCGCGCACGTCGTCGCACTTATCGACTGGACCGTACCGCTCGCGCGCGACACATTTTTCCATGTGTGCATGGAAAAATGCGCTGTTCGCTCGGCCGGGCTTTAAAGTAAAATTCCGGACGTTCCCCGGCGCGGATACGTGACGCAATAAAAGGCGCCCCGCTCGAAACTCGCCGGATGCATGATTCGGGGATCCCCCCCGCCCCCCCCCCTCGGGGTTCCTTTTTCCGAGCCTTCGCGCGCGGATTAGGATGGAACGTGTTGGACTGCCGCGAGGGAATGGGGAGATTTGGAGGGTAGTTCCTTGAGTGTAGAGTGGCGGAGCTGCTCGAATTTTAGATCTATTTATTCATATACACATAAGTCAATTGAATTTATTTAGTGCGGATGTCCAGCTGAAGGAATATTTTTATTTTTGGTACATTTCAATATTATTTACAGGGCTTGAGAACAGATCTTTATTTTAAAAAGAAACAAGAATTTTGTAGAAAATGCAGAGTATACCAGTCTTTACAATACAATTGTGAATTTCGGGTCCTTTAATTGCAATTCAAATACATGTATTTAATTACTTAGCGGAATAAATACAAATATTTACTGTGAAACAACAATTATCTAATCTTTACTCAATAAAATGAGAATTAGCTGCCTTCTAACGAATGACGTAGGATTAATTTTATGCAAAGAGATTCTAATTCTATCCGTTAAAAGAAAGTTAACACCGTAACTTACAATAATATTCCAAAAGTAGAGTGCTAAAATTTATTGCGTCTTTATGCTTAACGTATTGCAACATAAATTTAAATCTAATAAATTCGAAGCATAAGTCAAATACTTTAATTCAACATTTAATAAAGTAAATCATGCATAGGAAAACAAAAAATTTAAAACGCGACGTGGCTGAATTTCGAATTCAATGTAAGAAACTCTGACTCCAAAAGCTAGGAAAATTTAAGCATGCACGCTATTGGGCCATTATTTACCAGCGGCGTTGATTTTTTGCAATATGCAGTACGGAGTTATGACTAATAATATATCTCTTACGCGGCTGCTAATATAAATCTGTCCCCCCTCCTTTTTTCCAAAGGGAAAACTCCCGCAATAATTCTGTTTTGACTATAGTGGCTGAACGCTCCGTTTCGTTATCTGCTCTTTTATTAGCCCATAATTCGACGTGCACTCGTTTATATTCAGTTTTTATTTATAGATCAAATTCTAGCTACTATTAATTATTCCGATGGCTTTCAAAATTTCAATAAACTTTAGATAGCAGAACGATGTCATTCTGAATCATTGTTTATTCCGAGGTTTATTCCACAAATAAACATTATTTAAATGTTTTATAAAAAAGAATACATATATATCCTACTCTATTTAATTCGTTTTAAAAACTTACCTTGGCATATCGAACGTTCGGCACCGAACAAACTCTGCACAAAAAAACTCTACCCTCCTTTGCTTTGTATATTATGTATACGAAAAGACAAAGGCGCGTAGAGTTGTTTTGCGTAGAATATGTTCGGTGCCGAATTTTCCCTCATCCCCTCCTCAAATGCTCGTCGCAAAGCAAATCGGCTTAATCAGCACGAGTCGAGAGTGCAATAAACGCGACTCGATTGCCGCGCTAATTAACCTTATTCGAGGCGCGCCGATATTCGCTCGGCGAGAGACACGGAGACGACGCCGGCAACATTTTTAATAAAGCCACCTCGTAACTCGAAGCCCGCACGGGCGGGCCAGGAAGGGTTTAAAAGGAAACGTCGCTCCCGCCCGAAGACAGCCCTGACACGTCTTTCTTACAAAGCTGTTTATCCCTCCGTGAAAAGTCTCGCTTTTCAGGCGGCAGGCGCAGGTGAAAAGGAGACAGAACGGGGCCGCGAGCGACTGACAACGAACGACTGCTGCTTTTACGTTTTTCGACTGGCTTTCGTCGTGCGAGAGAGAGAGAGAGAGAGAGAGAGAGAGAGAGAGGCCGAGTGGCCCGTTAATGCGGGCGGGATTTTTTGACGCGGACTTGTGGCGGAAATTTTAGTGCAGCAGCTGTTTTTTGGAGGGAAACTGGGAGTAGGTTGATGGATTGGTAGAGGTAGTGGAAAAATTTTGTTATCAATCTTCAAATTAAATTATTAATGTTGAAGTAATTGAAAGAAAATATAGAAAAATATTGATACTTTTGAAGAATTGTTTATTGTTCTAAAGTGGGGATAACTAAAAAACATTGAATTCACAAATTGAAAGATTAACAAGAAATATTCATGTATTCATATCCCTTAAATGTATTCAAAAGGGAGCATTTCGAATTCATAAAGCGGACAAATTTATTTAAAGGCTATTAATAATATTATTATAGCCGTCCTTAAAATTTGAAATTTTTAAGTTTATACAAGATCTAAGAATGTGAAAACTTTTATTAACAATAAATTTTGTTATTACTGTAAAACTCTACACAAGGGTTTCACAAGCTTTGTGCATAAAAATTTTTATTACGATAATACGCGCGCTTCTGCAAAATATTGCGTTATAAACAACTTTTTAATCAAGAGAAAAGGTAAATGTCTTTTTTTTAATTGGCCAGGAAAGTTGCCCGTTACTTTCAGATGTAATACATTCACTTTTGTATCAAAGAAAACATCGCAATAACGATCATTAGGGAAGTTACGAACCTCAGGCAATACTTCAAACTACATGTGGTTGGCTTTCTGTTTATTTTAATTATTACTACGTGTGCGATGAAAGAGTGAAATTGCGTGGGTTCACTTAAAAATAGAGCTATCAATGGGTTAATTATAGTCTTATAATTTGTTGCTCTTCTAGTACTATTTCTGGCACGATCAAAAATAAATGAGATACTATCTGTAAAAAACAAAATTTCACGGTCGATTAAATATGGAAAAATAAGTGCTTCACTGCCGACAGGTTTAGGGTGTAGCTGAATTATGCATCAGGGTCCCTTTATAGCAATTTGAAAGTACGGTCTTGCAGGGTTCAAAGATTTTTTTATTTATTTGCGGACCATTGCCAACTTTGATTTATACGTCTGCCTTAAAGTAAAGGATTCGAATCTTTAAAAATGTCTGCGCTTCTCTTTAAAAACTATCATACAAGTAACAACCATTATTAAATATCGTCAGAAATCTTCGCTTTTGTCCGAGAGCAGCTGAAACTCCCACCAGCTTAATAGAGAAGAAAGCTCGGTCGAGAGATAGCACAGATAGTAGATGAAAGCCGAGTTCGGTAAGACTTACTGTGACTTACTGTACCCGATATATATCTCCTTACACAAGTGTACACGGAGAATCTGTGTTATCTCGCCGAGTCAGATAGAGCTCTTCTTAACTATTCTCCTCGGTCAAGGTAATAATTTTTGCCGCAAGCTCTGAACGTTGCCCGCGAGTCGGCTAGTTGGTCTTCTAGATCGGAACCCGCCGCGATTGTAAGCCGACCGACCAGTTTTGCGTTCGAATCGTCGGATATTCATTTTGGCTCTTGTAAACGATTTGAAAGCGTTTGCTGAAGTTTGAAGGCGGTTTTTAATGTTTTAAAAATTAAAAGATTTCGAGCGCTACGTAAGCTTAATATTACAGTAAGCTCTTGTATAAATTATTTTGCTCGGATCGATAAGCAAAGGTAATAAGTGTACCTAGTTGCCTACTGAAAATACTGTTTTTTTGAAAATTATACTTGCCGATGCTTGCGCAATACACTACCTGTGAGGGTGAAATGGATATATCGCCTGCAGGCATCTGGAGAAGAAGGAGGAACAATGAAATATCACTCTGGATGCGGATAAAATAGGTCCAATTAAATTCAGTCTGAAATTTCATTCCATTGAGTTTAGCAGATGTGATTGCACTTCCGTTAAAAATGAGGTGTATTAATAATTCTTCATGCTGTTGTATACTATCTAATATTTTTTATATAACCAATTAAAATGTAATGTATTCCTATTGTTTATTTATTTTTTATGAAAATGAATACTATTTAATTAATATGAAGCTGACATAATCTGCTTTTGTTATTTCTTAAAGTTCTTTAAGCTTTCTAACCCAGTTTTTATTCAAACTGTACAGTTTCTCTTGAATAATTAATTTGATTTCCAATTACTATCATTGCGCAGCTCAACAATCGTAATGAAACAAACCCATTTTCATTATCGACAAGCATTTCAATTGTACATTAAATGCCACGCACCGTCAATATTCATTAATTAAATGCCCACAAAACAGACAGTCCGCAAAATTAGAATCCCCCCACCAATCAGCAGTCCCTCTCCCGAGGACATCCCCATAATCAAGCAAAAAATCCGGGAAAAATCTCGCCCCCGAGCCCCCGCGGTGTCGAAGTGCCCGAAAATTGGAAAAAAAGGTCCGCTCCGCGCGCGAGTGACGTCCTCGGCGCGTGCGTCGAGCGCCGGCAGCAGCAGCAGCAGCAGCAGCAGCAGCGGCAGCAGCGGCTCTCTCGCCGGCGCGCGCGACTCGCCGCCTCGGTCAGTCGCGCTCCGAGAGATCGGCGCGCCGCACGAACGGAATCCCTCGCCGTCGCAGCGCTCGGAGCGACGAGAGAGTAGAGCGAGAGAGAGAGATAGAGAGGGAGAGAGGCGAGTGAGTGACCATGTCGAGCGGAGGCGGCCGCGAAGAGCCGCGAGTGAATTGCAACGGGGCCTGTCTCGGGTCCGGCACTCGGCGGAGGGTCGAGCTTGATTTTTAGTGTAAGTTCTTTGCTTTGATGATTGATTCAAATTTTTGCGGGGCGCTCGCCACGGGCTGTATTGTCTTAGATAGGGGAATTGTACTTGTAGGTGTTTGATTGGAAGTAAGCAATTTGTTATTGGGTGTCGAATATAATTAGAAAAAGTGCTTGATTGTTTGATAATCGCATATTGCAATTGAAGTTAAAATGTTTACATTGCGCTATACCAAATGTTTGAAGAAAAATTCATGCGTATAAAGTCCTGAAAATGAAAAGACATTGTGTAAGTTTTAGGATTTTACTTTGAATCTTTATTTTGATTTCGACTGAAAAATTACTATTCCAAAAAAAAACTTTTTAACTGAAATTAGACACATTTATGTCATATTCTGACTACACTTTATTCCTGAAGGTCTGCCTTACGTCACGCAGAAAAATTGAACTAAAAGAACAGTAGGCTCAAACGAAATTATAATTATTAAATTTTCGAATTTAAAAAAAAATTAATAAGTATATAGGAAAATTAAATTAAAATTTAAAGATATTTAAAGATAATGTGACATTAAAAAAAAACTTGTTTGCGCGGAGGTATCAAAAAGATTACGAACTTTAAATGCCTTCCCTCATAAGCTTTTAGTAAGTGGTTTTCAGCAGTTTCTTTATAAAATCCAGAACTTCTAAATAATGCACTTCAACTCTCGACAAACTAACTTTCAACTTTGGACCGACATCTAAAGAGGAGGCCAATATTCTCCAGGACACTTTTAGCCTCGACATATTGGAACACTTTTAAAATTGCATTTGGAAAATTGAAATACTGTGCTTTTTGCGGCAATATTGCCGAAAGTTTATTAGGACTGCGGCCTCGATTGGGCTCTTAAGAATGAATTTGAATTACGGGCAGTATTTGTGTACAAAAAGAATATTTGGTTTTTTTAGCTTTCAAGAATAGGATTCTGTGATACTGAAATTCTGCGGCGGATATTTTATTGCCGAATTTTGAAGTGGTAATGCTTTTTAGTCGAAGTAATAAATGATTTTCGAGTTTTGGGCTGATTTGGATTGAGATATACGTTGCACGTGAAGTAATAATTGGAATTTTGAATAAAGTAATTATGACTAAAATTTAAATAAAGGTTTATTATCTATTTCATGTATTTGGAAAGAACTGGCACTTTAATTGCTAAACATATAAAGAGAGAAAACATGAGATTACTCAAAAAAATTTGTCTCTTTTTGAAAAGAAATGAAAAGTGAGATTAAAACGATTACAGTATTACAGTATCCAAATATTAAGCCCTAAAAGAGAGTTTACTATCAATAAAACTGAGCAATTAGCACCATTTTAATTACAGTTCTGTGACTGCAAATTTCGTAAAATTCGAGTCTGCTTAAACTGCATTCACTTTAGTAAAGTGATTGTAAACTACATTATCATGCTTAAAAGATCATCAATATTCTAACTAAACCTTCTTAAAAATTGACCGGAAAATACATGAATTAGTTTAAAATCAACATTACAAAGTAATTGCTGAATTGTCTATTCGATAAAGTAGCAAGCTAATAAATTGCCACGATAAAATTATTCGCCGTGCAGATACTACGCATGCATTTTCATTATCGCGATTCCACATAATTTAAAAGCAAATTCTTTGAAAACCTTATTTCGCCATTGCACGTAAGCTAATGTTTATAAACAGCGCGGCGAATGTTTTTATTGTGATATTTTTAGCTGATATCTCAGATGATTCACGTGAAATTTTGTATTGATTAGAATAACAGCTTCAATGCCAACAAATGGCTTATCTAAAGTACATAAAAATCTTTTAACGTGACAGCTTTTAGTTGAAATTTACGTTTAAAATATTATATATTTTTTAAACTTTTAAAAGCAAATATTTTGAAATCGACAGCTTGTCCCGCCAGTTATCCTTGTAAGATTTAATGTACAAGAAGGACAAATGCATTTCCTATATACGTCCCTGGTAGAACATTGCCTTATTAATTGAACTTGCTAACTTTTCGCCAGGTCGAACTGCCGAGAGTATAAAAACACTCGCGAAAGTATAGAGAGCAACTGTAGTTCCGAAATAAGCTTTGTCTTTTCAGTTATAAAAGTATAACCCTTTATGTTTACTATTGTTTTTAAATATTTGATATGACTTAAGTGAAAATGTTGAGTAGACGCCAAAAACACAGTAAAAATGTAAATAAAAATGAAAATTAGAAAATAAAAGACAGTTAGGTGTACCGAAGCAAAAGCAACTCAAGTTTTGCGTATTTTCAATAAATATTAATGAAGATTAAAAGCAAGACCAGCCGCCAAACTCATGTCAGTTGATGTGAAGTCAATTAACTGTGCTATTTATTACCTACTATTTTCTCCACTCCATGCAGAGTCCAGTTAATAAACAATTTTTTTTTTCCGAGTCTCTGTGGCGATTTAATCTGGCCCAAATATAAGACCAGTTTATTTAGATCTGACTAGCAATAAGAACTAACTTGATGATTAACTCAAGAATGATTGTTTCGGGGATATTAAAAAAATGTATGCTTCACTTCTTTGTGACATCAACGGGTTTTTCAAACAAACATTATGGAAATTTGAAGGTTTAAAAAATGATGTCATAAAATCCGGTTGTCGCAAAAAAGAATAAAGTTCTGACTTTAAAATTCTGTCTAAAAATAAGATCATAAAAGATCTTCTGCATCTTCAAAAAATACTGCTTAAGTAAAATTCTCCTTGAAGGCATGCATAATACAATCACGACATGATAATATTAAAACCTGCATAATCTGCTCAAAAATTATTTACAAACAATCCCAAGATAACCCACCAGTTAAAAAAAAAGGAAAAATTAAGTACACAACTAAAAACTGTCAACTCATTTTTCGCTTTATAAAAATCCACGTTTCCAGAACTCCGCAACTTGCGTCCCAAAAGTGCGTCCAGTCCAACTTGCGCCATCGACCTCCCCGTGAAAAATTCGCCGGTCCGCTCGAACGTACAAGGGAGAGCAATTCCTGCAGTCTTCCTTCTCAACAGGTGGCCACTATCACTGCCATAGTTGGCACGCGCGATTACTCTCTCCTCTTTTTTTTTTCTCGCCGCCGTTTGATAACGCTTTTCGGGGAAAGACCGCTTCCTCCGCTGTTTGTTTTAAAGGCAGTAAAAAGATGGAGGCGTCTCTCTTTCTCCCCTCGGCGAGCGTAGTGCGAGCAATGCGCGAGGCAGGAAATTAAATTCCGTGAGCTCTCTTTTTTCGAGGCGACCGGATTTATGGGATTTCTCGGCTGTCTTTATGCGCATTTGGCCGAGAAAGAATACATCGCTGATGGGACTCGTCTTGCCGGCCGAGAACGTAAATTGCTCGTGACGCGGAGCTTGGGTTTGCGCATAATTTTTTAATGGATCGTGCTTGACGGCTTTTTTTTTTTTTTAAGAAATTTATTATGATTTGGAGTATAATGCGTTTATGGTATTAAATCACGCATCTACGTCTAAAACGTTAATTATAATAAAATTTTATTATGATTCGATAATTCTGTAAATATCATTTTCCAGTTTCAATGTGCTTAATGCTGCAAATTAATAAACTTTTATTATCGACTGTTACAGGACTTTATTTTATTAACGTTGCCAAGCATTTTCCATACTTTTAGC
>JAWWEM010000044.1:9404166-9414923 GCA_035582935.1 Ormyrus thymus
GACTTTTTTTATTTAATTTCTAATTCTACGTGACTTATCATTAATAATCATTGGTATTATAATATTTTTAGACAAATTTTCCGTTTCTTGATAAACAAACAACACAATAATAATGCTGTAAGAACATTAATTCCTTAACAAATCAAACAAATGCCAACGGTTTTCCCCTCTATTTCCTCCATTCCCTCCAAGAATCAACTCCCAAGTCGCGAGTCGAAGCGTCCGCAAAGTTAAACTTGATTATTCATTCCGCTGTGCAAAAATCGCTGTAAAGAGGCACCTCGCGAATCTTCAATGCAAAAAGAGAAAATTTCCCAGCGAAGCTTGCACTCAATCTGTCTCGGCGGCCTGGCTGCATCGTCAGTTTTTCCGCTTTATTTCGTTCCGCCGCGCCTCTCTTGTCTCTTTCATAATTTATTCATTTTGCCCGCGGGTACAATTGTCCCCGGGTGCATGGCAAATGAGGCTGAATCCGAGGAAAAGTTAGAGAGAGAGAGAGAGCAAGAAACTCGGTTACTTTTTATCTCACTGCCTTTCCCTCACTTTTCCTCCGGCTTATCCTTGTGATCCGCGATTTTTATCAGTAATTGGATTTTCGCGAGAGTTTTTTGGTTTTTGTATAATGTGCAAAGGGAGCGATTTTGTATAAAATAGGCAATAACGCCGATGGGATTGATTTTAGATTCAATTTACCTGGAAAGAACTTACGTAAGGGTAAAAGAGATTTCTGTAAATTTATATGGAGAAAAAAGCATATCGCTTTCGGGCGCATTTAAAAATTTAATTTTACAGTAAATTTTGAGCTCTTTGTCACGAAAATAATATCGTAGTAAATTTACGTTGCTATAATCGCGTATATCACGTCAAAATTGTCGCCTACGAAAGCCCCGCGAGGTTGTTATTTCAGGAGTTTATAGTTTGCGATATTAGCTCCCGCCGTGAAATAACTCTTACCTATTTTATTTGTATAAATGCTGTAAATTTTGAAAATAAAAGTACGCGGAATTATGAATTCAGCAGGTCAAAAGTACCAGCCTTGTTTGCGAACTAATAACGCCAAAATTCGAGCTTATTATTTCGCGAAACTCTCAGCTCCGGCAGCCAATTATTTCCAGCAAAACGGGAAATAAATCAGTATATCGCATAAAGAATCTTCTGATATCCCGTTAAGTACTTGCGCCAACATTGGCAATACCGGCAAACAAATCTGACTTAGCACTTGAGCAGCTCTGAAATAATAGGAACAAACCAATATTCCGCTATTTATTCAAGGTACATTTATAACGACGTTGCCGTAAAGAATGCACATTCAACGCCAAGTAATATCCTCACAGCTTCTTTCGACGGCACATGGACAAAACTTGTCGCATATGAGAGATATGATCGGATTCTTCGAAGCGGCTAAAATTTCTAGGTATATTTTCCGATCAATACGGACTTGTCAAACCTGTAATAAAGATCTGGCGCTGACCCAGTTTTGTAAAAGAATTTAATACTGACTGGCATTTGTACTTGTGTATCGCATAGAATATTTTAAATGTTCTTTGAAAGAATTCTTGGAAGAACTTTTAGTTTTCCAATGATCGGATATTTTAGTCCGTTCTAAATGCGTAAGAGCAGACGTAAATGCGTTTACGTTAGCTGTCAATTTGTAGCGACGTTAAAAGTCTGTTTATCTTATAAATTAATTCTGAAAAATTTTTCGAAAATTTTTCAGAATTGAATAAAAACTGTTGTTTTATACAAAGCGATGTGTCGAAAGAGAAAATTGACTCAACAAGGGAGGGGTAATTTTACACGGTATGCATTCGATAAAATTAAATTGTTACCTGTTTCAATATCAACGAAAATACGTCAAATTTTAATATGAATACTTTTATAAAGTTAAAAAGTTTGTACGAAGCGCAACTGAAGTTTATAATCTTTTTATAAGGCTGTAATAAATCACAGAGATTTTTAAATAAAATCCTTGAAATCCCATTTAAAAAAGTAGAATTATTATTATATACAATCACATACTTAAATAATGCATTGTACACAAAATCTTGAAAATTTCTATTTACAAACATCAAGCTCAAGAGCTCATCAAAAACTAATCAATCACCCACTAATTAATCAAAAGCAAACAGCAGCAGATATCATCCCCCATAATAGTTTTCCATTTCTTCTCCATTATACTTTCCGCCTTCCATTGTCTCTTTTGTGCGCATCCTTTCCCCCCAGATAAAGTCGATCGCTCCTCCTCCCGGCAGCGCCGTCAGAAAAAAAAAATAAGCTGGAAACTGCTGGACGAAGTAAGCCTGTATCCAAACGGAGCTGAAACTGGCACGCGGATGTCTCTGGCCTGTGCGGAATTCGAAGCTCTCCTCAATCGACTTAATTTCGCTGCCTCCCGTGTACTTGTGTATACAGTGGGGCACAAAAGGCTCTTACGCGACACTTTTCCGCCCGACGACGTGACCCTCGGCCGGTCCGTAATTGCGGATTCCATTAACGAGGAGTCCGCATTCTCCGCTCTGCCGGACGGAGAGACGAGAGTCGTCGAATGGGAGGCCGCTTTTTTAAGCTCGGGGAATGATGGAGCGATGGTTTTTGATTGCGATATCCTAGCCCTTCGCGAGGGGGTGGAGTAAGACGTTCGAACGAGAGTTTGAATTTATGGAGATAACTGTGCGGGGGATGGAGTTCTAATCGATGTGTGGTTGCGTACGCTCTGGGTGATAGGCGCGCAATTGATTTTTTCAGACTTTTGACGTCACGCTGATGAGTTACGGAACTTTGAACTGGAATAACATATGACGGTGTGATATTTCTGTATTTTTGACTGCTTTGGGAGTGTAATAATAAATGTAGATACGAGAGACGTGAAAAGCTTTTTCATGTCTCTCGCGTCTATTTACGATATTTGTTATTTGAAAAAGATATTAAAGTGTACGTTTAGTCTTGTAATTAGAATATTTAGTTGTAAATGTTGGATAAAATTATATTAGTTATGTAGATTTTCTTAATTTTAATTACTTATTCAGGATTCAAGATATTATTATTAGCCGAATTTAAATTACTTTCGTTTTTGGGCAATCCCTGTTTTATTCGTGAAATGCTAATGTTGTTTCAAAAGTGTTAAGTGCCGCCTTGTTACTGCGGCGCTAATATTTACGGATCTTATTTCAAAAGATTAGCCAAGAAGATTTAAAACTCGAGTTCCAAGATAATGGGCTGATTTTCGAAGTTAAATTAAAGAGCTTCCCTTAAAAGAGCCCGTTAGAATCGGGGATTAAGTAGTTTTCAAACTTTTCCATTATCTAAAGGATTTATTCAAGCTATTATCTACAAGAGAAGTAATTGTCAAGCCACCAACAAAAACATTACGTCCCCGTAAACATGAAAAATTGACGAGCTGCTAAGGCGAGAAACTTTATTAGAAAACGAGCTCGAAACGTTTATTTAATCGCCTCTCGAAACCCAAGTCAACATCTTATTCATTAAAACCCAAACGACGAATCGCTAATGGCGATCCGCTTAATTGCTATTTAGGCAACGAGGCTACGTACCATTAATTATACGAAAATAGACGGGTAGACGGACTCTTTAGCGCCGGGAGAAACGAGAGTCCCGTTAAAAAGCGACATTAATTTTAGGCGCCGCGCACCTTTCAAGTGCGCAACGCGCGCGCGAGCGAGTGCACGAGCCCAAGGTTGGAAAAGCACTCGGTGAACAGATAAACATTGCTGCCGGTCTACTTTCCGAAGCGGTCCAGGCGCCTCGGCGTGTGTAGAATTAGAGCGCGAATTTTGGACTAAGCGCGGATTATTCGGCTGGGGGGAGATTGCGGGTGAGGCAAGTTTGTCGGAGGTGCTTTTGTGAGTGAGGGTGGATAATTACGCTGAAATATAATTTTGCGCTCGTTTGCGTGATTCTAAGGCTAAGGCGACTGCGGAGGCTGGATTTTCTTAGAAAATTACAAGTCGTTGACGAGCTGGCTTTGTGCTTTCTAAATGGAAGTTATTGAGTGAATTGCGTTGTGCCGAGCGCCCGTTTTGTTTTCGATAAATAACACGAAGCAGAGTTGAAAAGGGATTAAGAGCCATATTGCAATTTGGCTTTAGTTAACTTCAAAACCATATTTAGGAAATACGAAACCAGATTAAAATTATTAATTCATACTTTTCCGGAAGTAAATCATTTTTGAGTATCTACACAACATATATCGTAAATTAATTTAGAATATGAAGAAAAAGCTTGACCTTTAGATTATTATCAATTTAATTTAATAATAATATTAGATACATTTGACAAGTTTAATTTATCATATTCACGTTTTGCAAAATGCGCATTATTTAATATATTTCACCAAAACAATGTCAAGTATTTGCCTTACATATTATACATTACTGCTCCTTTTGTTGGCCCAACTTCAAAAAGATTATCGGGTTAAATGCTGCTTAATTAATCTTGCCAGACATATATGGCAACTTGCGTTGTTTCAAAATACCTGTGCTTTCGGGGGAGTCAAAGACAAAGTTCCTTTATGAACGCAATTTTCTGTTAAATTACGGTCCTCCGCTTTTGAATGCTTTGCGTAAGACGCATTACTGTGTGGATCTTTAAACCGCTATAACTTAGATTTCCGCATTAAATTTATTATTCAATATCTTCGCTATACATTAGATTGATTTATGCATAGTAATACGGCAATCTCTAAAATTAAATTAATATCGATCTTTCCTGATAGAAACGTGAAGCAGTTTTTAGCCGATTCTTAGCTTGTTTTGTAGTTAAAAACGACAAATCGCTATTATTTTTTTATCATTATCAAATAATTAAATATGTTTACTCATGAATATGTACTTATGTTTGCTAATGACAGTGTAATGATATATTTTATCTTTTAAAATGATTTTTCAATTGTTTTTATTTAATTTAGACATCAATTTTAACTAAAAAGCGCTCTGTTTAAAATACATGTTAACCAGCCCAACTAGTTAATTTTCTACCAGGGTTGTGTTTTCGACAAGGTTTTAGGAATTTGAATCTGGGGTGAAAATTTAGCAATTCTTTTTTTACCAATCTAGCAATTTTCGTTACAAGTTCAGTATAAAAACGATTGAATTCACAGGAATTTTCACTCCCGTTCAGACACTTTTCCTAAAACTCTTCTGGTAATACATCCACGTTTCACTTGAACCAAAGCAGAAGCCTTTGACAATTTTGGACGTTCCGTTGTTTCAGTCGGTCGGCGATCCGCTTCATCTCAGCGCAGCAATCGTCCAAGTCGTCAGACATGTCGAGCGCGCTGAATAATTGCACGAACTCTCTAAACTGCACGAAGAACGGCAGCCAATCGCTGGACGAGGACTTCACCACCTCGAACCTCGCGTTCCAGCTGGTGATGGGCATCTTCTACACGAGCATCTTCCTGCTGGGCGTCTTCGGCAACGTGCTCGTCTGCTTCGTGGTGATCCGCAACCGGCAGATGCAGACGGTCACGAACCTCTTCATCACGAATCTGGCGCTGAGCGACGTGATGCTCTGCGTCATCGCGGTCCCGTTCACCCCCCTCTACACCTTCCTGGGCAGCTGGGTATTCGGCGATACGCTCTGCCACCTGCTACCCTTCGCCCAGGGCGCCAGCATCTACATCAGCACGCTCACCCTGACCGGCATCGCCGTCGACCGGTTCCTGGTGATCCTCTACCCCTTCAGGCCCAGGATGAAGATCAGCACCTGCCTGACCGTCGTCGTCGCCATCTGGTGCGCGGCTCTCCTCCTCACCCTGCCTTACGGACTGTACATGCAGCCGCAGTCGGACCTGCTCGGCAATCGTTACTGCGAGGAGGCCTGGCCCGACGAGAACTTCCGCATGATCTTCAGCCTCCTGACCTCCATCCTCCAGTTCGTCCTGCCCTTCATCGTCATCGCCTTCTGCTATGTCTGCGTGTCGCTGCGGCTGAACGATCGCGCCAGGATGAAGCCCGGCAGCAAGACCAGCAGGGGCGAGGAGGCCGAGAGGGACAGGAAGCGAAGGACGAATCGCATGCTCATAGCCATGGTCGGGATATTCGGGGTCAGCTGGCTGCCGCTCAACATCGTCAACATGGTCGAGGACTTTTACCCGCCGGCCATGGAGTGGACGTACTACAAGATGCTCTTCTTCATGGCGCATTGCCTGGCGATGAGCAGCACCTGCTACAACCCCTTCCTCTACGCTTGGCTCAACGAAAACTTTCGCAAGGAGTTCAAACAGGTATGTGGGATTATTTTACAAGTTTTTTCGGGTGGGGGGCGACCTTGTTCACAGTTGGGACTTGCAGTGAGCTTTTGTAGTAAAGATCTTGGGTGTGCACCCAAACTTGTTTCTTTATTGATTTTTTTTTTACAAATTTTATAATATATAAAAATAGATTAAAATGACCTTGAATTAACAAAATGTTGAGACGTCGAGAGTATAAAAATACATTAAACCGATGAATGTTTTTAACACTTTAAAATATTTATCATAAAACAAAATTAGCAACAATAATTACAAGACTTCAACTTAAATTGTGGCTGCAATAAGAAAGGACGGTGCATGTATCGATTTCAGTCGCTTTCATTGAAGCGACGAAAATTGATCAATTTGCAATTTAGTCGCGCGTCATTCCCCGTAATTAAAACATTCTATTAAATCGTTCGATTAAAAAGTTAGAAAGAGTAGCATTCTGCTTCGGTTCAATTTAATTAACTGTCAGCGCGGGGATATCCAAAAAGTAAACAAAACTTTCTCAGCCAGTCGCTCCCCCGGACTGTTTAGTTTTTAAAATCTTAATAGCCGCGGCGACAGTTCGAAATTCGCGCCGTTATCTTTGAAAACAGTTTTGTAATTAAAAATGCTTGAAAAAAATGGGGGGAGGTCTTAAATATACTTTCTAGCAGAGCAGTTCTTCATTAAAATGCTCGTTATTAAAATTAATGAGAAAACTTTCGTGTAATAGCAAGTGCAGTTCGCAGGCAAAAAATTTGTCTTGTCCCCCCCCCCCCCCCCCGACTCGGGAATTTACTTATAAGCGCATAATTATTTATGCGCCCCGACAAGTGTTTTTAATTTGCTGTGCTCGGGTGCGCTAAATATGATTTATTAATACACATCACATTGCTTATTTAATGAGCCATTATTGAAATACAAACTCGGCACCTGACAGCACAATAGTTTACTAAATAATGCTGATAATGTGGAGGTTATGGATATAATAAAATTCTAAACATAAAATTCTTTTAAACGATGGTAAGCTTCCATCATTTAAATTTATGTAGATTATAATATTGATAAATATTCAGATATAAAGTTTCATAAAGGACACAGTTTGCTTAAAATACACCAAAAGAAGAACCGAAGTTTCTTTATAATTAATCGCCCGATAGCTACTTCCCACAATCAACGTTCCGCCAATTTAGCAAATCCGCAAAAAAAAAAAAAAAAATAGGACAGCTTCCGAAACGAAACACGCCCGAAAAAAAGCGAGCAACAAAAGGAGCTCAATTCGCCGCAGTCACTTGCACGTCGCGAGAACAAAAGCGCGCGAAAAAGGGAGGAATTCCCATCATCGATCGCCGCCTCGCGACTAATAACAACGATGCCGACGTCCCTCGGCAAGAGCTGTGTCCTCCAATTATTTTTCCCAGCCGCGTGTAATCAAACATTCGTTACCGCAAACGGGTCGCGCTCATCCGCAACCGTAACGCCTGTCGATCAATTCCCGTCGCCCCGCGCCCAGCTGCGTAGCTCTTTGCTCGTATACTTTATTTTCGGCTTTATTTGAACGTGCCCGCGCGAGGAACGCATGGCGGAATTTTGGAGTTTGCGTTCGGAGCTGCGGCTGGTTAAAATTAATAATGTTGACGGGCTTAGCGAGCGGAGCCGTGGATTCCTTGGGAGTGTTTGCCGATGTATACCGAGTATGATTGAATTGTAGCTTTTGCATTATTTATGATGTTATACTAATCCTCAAGAGTAGGATATGTTTGGTGTTTGCATACTATTACATATTAATAAAAACCAATGCTTTGTTCTACTTTCTCAATAATTTACAGGTGGCTCGTTTGCTATTCAAGCGCGAGGAGCTTTAAATTATTCAAAAAGATTCGACGACGAAATGAATGAGATTTTCATCTTTAATATATTCTATCCGTTTATTCACTAGTATTTTTTGAATTGTGTATTAAAAAGAGTACGAGGAAGCTTTTCATTACAAAGCTGTCTTTCCTCGTATTCGATATCTGTGACAAGAAATCGATAGTCCATAGGAAACTGAATAAAATCATCTTGGAAGTAACGTCCATTTGATGGTAATCTTTTAATAAGGGAAGAATACGCCGGTCGTATCGGAAAAATAACAAACAGTCATGTCCTATTTATGCCGGAATTAAACTGTTAATATATTTCGCCCGTGATATGAATAAATTTAATTAAAATTTTAATTAAACAGAAAGTTTGCTTTAAAGAAACGAAGAACTGCGATTGAAGTATCAAAGACGTTTAAAAAATACAGATCTCCCGGCAATTATTCCAGATTGAGTCTTACAGATAAATTGGGAAAAACAAGAAAATGCCTCTGATTTTTTTTTGTTTTTATTTTTTTTTTGCTAACCGATGGCCCGATTATCTGAAAATTTGTGTTTACCTACACAAAATTCCTTGGGTCTGATCAATAAGTTATCCAGTTATAGCAGGGAGAAACGATGCCAAATTCGATTAGCTTCCTAATCGCGATAATCGCGGTTAGAGATAACGAAAAAAAAATGAATTTCCGCACTCCGAGAAAATTGAATTCGGGAGAAATGTGGCTCGTCGTTCGCAGATTAATCGGGGAGGGCGAGCATTGTGTGTTTGTACGTGTATTGGGTTAGATTAGATCTGAATTAAGGAATAACATTATTAATGAGCTGCTCGATTAATGGCCAACAATCGATTCTTTGATGTGGAAACAATGGACCTTAATGGTTCCAATATTCTGCGGACTAACGATGACGGAGTACCCGAGCGTTAAAAGTGATGAAAGTCCGTAATGACAATCGACAATTTTGAATCCCAAAGTTCAGACTTCTTATACTTTTTATTCTATCCACACTTTTCTCATGTAACAGATTTTAACTAGAAAATGTGAAAAAACGATATTTAACATGCTACATTTCTGTTTAATCTAAACAATACAAGATTAATAAACGGTTAATGCATCTTCCACCAACGTTCGGCGAGCGTCACCGCAATTTATAAAAGACCTCTCCCGTCAAAATTCCCGCAAGCATCTCTCAAAAGCAACACCGCGGCAACACGCGCGCCTCGGCCGCCGGAACTAATCTCGAGCGTAAAGATGAACGCGGCCGCGTCTGCCGGGACTCTCGGGGGCTCTCGAGCCATTGAATTAGTTGCCGACGTGTCTGCCGCTTTAAAGTGATGGGCCGATTGTCCTCGGCGATTAATTAAACGCTATTCGAAATTCGGCGCATCGGTGCGTCGGGAAGCTCGTAAAACGACGCGGGGCGATGCGCCGCGAGGCTTTGGGAGGAGAAAAATACGGCAGGTTGGCCCGAGTTTTTCGGGGTGTTGGAGCTGGGGTAGTTTAGTTTGGATTCAGTCCCGGAGTCGTAGTTAGTGGAGATTTCAAGAATTGATTAGCTGATGTTTTATTCAAAATAAAATTAATCGTCGAAATAAATACTACTGCTTTTTCCGTCTTATTATCTTTATTGGATTAAAATTCCGACGTTTCGAGCTTGATTGAGATTCTTTTTAAAAAATTAATAAATTTAATAAATTTAATAAAATTAATCAATCAATTTGAACAATAGGATCGATTTTGGTCAATAATGGAATGTATTTCTGTTCCAAAAATCCACTACAGCATAATTTCAAGTGATTTTCCGCATTGAGATTAAAAACTATTCTTTGAAATTTGCAGATGTCTCAGATTCTTATATCACTTTATTCAATAGTTCTCTGTAGCGTCGATAATTTTAAGAAAAGGCAACAAAGAGGATTGATATCAAGGAGGATATAACACTTTCAGTACAATACCGAGGTTTGGATCAATAATTTGATAACGTCCTTGAACGAATATAGGTTTTACGGTATAGCATAACCAATTTGAGAAGACGACGCATGAAATGACGAATTTATCTAAAAGTTGATTTATTGCAAAATTCATTATAGGGAAGTTATGTTTAGTGTAAAATACTGCAAAATAATTAGTGTTGTCATGTTTTTTTGAAATTTTTCGGAAAGGGGAAAGTAGGGATATGTCTTTAGGCTACCTCGCAAAAATTATTTTTTTAACTTAAATTTTCGAGGGTCAACGTGCCATTTAGTCATCGTGTTTCCAAAAACACAATTTTTCATTTAAAATTCAAATATCTCATCATTTGAATGGTTTGCGAATATTGTTTGAGAATGCACTTTCAAACTTTCGCGTGCAACAGGTATTTAATCTACAATATTAATTAATGGCTTTGCACATAATTAACCTGCATAAAATTATTCTTGCCTTGCCAGCAAAAAGTAATTACACCTTTTGGTTCACAGAACAGTTGTGCGTACAAAATAGCAGTGCAAATTTAAATGAGAACTAAATATTTATTAGACTATACCTGTTTCAAGTTAGCAGAAAATTTGCATTCGGCAAATTATACTGTTTGGGACTGAACATATCATACACTGAGAAAAATTTTTTTTAATAATTAAGATTTTTTTTTTAAAAATTACTATTTTAATGGTACTTGTGGGA
>JAWWEM010000044.1:9415023-9431634 GCA_035582935.1 Ormyrus thymus
AATTGTTAAAAGATGTGTGTGTCCCACGAGTGCTATTTAAATAGTAATTTTTCAAAAAAATTTTTCTCAGTGTACAAGAATAAACTCTCTTAGTTCTCGTTGATATTGTTTGATATTCTCTAATTGAAATTTAATCAAAAATGATATTTGTTTCCCTTTGTAAAATTTCATGGAATTTGAATAAAATTCTTATATAATTAACTTGACTTTGATTATAAATAATTAATATATTTCAACGTATTAGAAATTACTCTTTAAGATAAGTGACAATAAACGTAATTTTTTAAATTCATTTTAGATACAAATATGGCAAAAGCCTTTAATAATATTGAATTTTGTTAATTATATTATCGTTATAGAGAAAGTAAACATTTGAATAACGAGAAAGTGATGAAAAGACTAACGACAAGGTCATTATTTTAGCATTCGTTTCGAATTTCCATTTTTCACGCCATCGAAAAACATGTAATCGACAGGATTTCGCGCATGTTTGTGAGATTATCTTCAACTGAACGTATTTAAATCATAATTTAATGGCATTTTACGTTAGCTTTTATTAGTTTCGTTGTCGTTATTTATTGATTTTGTATAAGCTGGTTATTCGTCGATTTATTCGGATAATCGCTTATGAAATATCGATAATTTAAGTTCGAATGTTGAATTCAAATTTTCAATCCTCCTTTATCACAATTTTCAGTTTGAAAACGAAAGCGTAAAGTAATAAAACAAAACTGGAATTCATGTAATACGAACGAGTAATAATTTATAACTAAAAAATCTTGCGAAATGATTTTTCTGTCACGTTATGACACTAATTATACTTTGAAATCGAATTAGAATTGAAAATTTAGATTTGAAGAAAGAACAATACCAGAAATAATTTCAATACTATTAATTTTATTTATTGCACTATAGAGTCGTTCATTTTGTACTCAGCGACCTCAAAAATTTTTAGATCTATTTTTAATAAGATGAAAAATAAGTTATTGCATGCTTTGATTGTGGAAAAGCTCGTGAGATTCTTCATTAAACTTACGCTTTTGAAGAATCTCTGCAAAATATATTTTAAAAACGTGAAAGACTGACTGAAGCACCTTCCTTACCTTTGTCAATGAATTCATGAGAATTGAATAAATTCTTAGCAAATTTTCATCCTCTCAATTGAAATATTTTTTATTCGTAAATTTTCGTCACTTCAATTCAAATATTTTATTTACAAATATACATACATCAAAGGCAAATACAATTTTCTGACAAATAAATTCTATAAATAGAGAGAGTTACCGTAATCAACATGTATATATCATCTTCATCAGTCAAAATAGAATTTTCTCTCTGTTCATAGGAGTAATCTTTCACAAGAAAGTGCATCAGTTTTTCACCGTTTTCTTTTTCACCATTTTCTTATCCAATAACCCATTACGGATCCATTTCTTGATCAGCTAAGCCAACTCTCATTCTTCCATTACTTTTTCATTAGTTCCTTTCGCTATTACACCCCGTCATCTATTAACACTTCAAACTTTAAAAGCAATAATCAATCTATCGCGAAATTTTCCCTTTAATCACGCAACGATCAAGGAAATGAGATCTCTGATGGTATATCCGCCTCCCTCTCCCCTCTAAAAAAAAAAAAAAATCGAAAGTATACGTAAGACCTCGCCTGGACGTAGGTGCTGCCTTGCTTCAGCCGATCGGAGGGCCGAGGTGGCCGAGGCCCGGAGGGCGGCTTCGGGCGCAGCGAGCGAACCTGCAACGGCAACGAGCAGACGGTCCAGGAGAGCCTGCTGCCCAGTCACCTGTCCAAGCAGTACTCCGGCTGCGAGATGATCTCGCTCGAGCCCACGACCAACATCACCAAGGACCTCGACTGAGTCCGATCCTCGATCGGGAGGTGTGAACGGGGAGGATGAGGGGGAGCTTCGTCGCGAGAGGGTCAGGATTCAGGTTTTTCGCGAGGGAGGGGCGAGTTTTAGGTCGGGCGAGGGATCGTTTAGGTTTTTGTGCGGTCGCGCGATGCTTGGGGCTTAGGAAATTTGTTTATTGAGTGAATTGCGTTATTGGAGTGAGCTTTTCTTCTTGTTTTATTCATTTTCTACTTAAAAGTATGTCGATCGTTAAGCATATGTCTATTGATTTTTCCTTCATTGTCTTGAACAAAAAAAAATAATAAAGTAGATTAAATTTTTTTCAAAGAATATTCAGGAAAAGAATCGGAAATTAAATTTAATGAAAGTTCACACCTTCTTAACGAAAGAAATAGAAAGTTTGAAGCTGAATCTGGGCCTCGGTGAGTGTGCTTTTGGTATATCATTTCAGAATCAGCGCTTCAAGACTTACATTGGTGAATGTTTGGGCGAACATATTTGTTTTTTTTTTTTTTTGCGAAGGTTGGTCTATTGCGAAGCTGCCGATAGCCTATGAATATTTTGAGGTCGCTGAGGAAAGATTAACCTTTTGTCGAAACGTAATTGTATAAACTTTTATTTGTGCTGCAGAAATCATTCAGAGCATTTCATCAAAAGTTAATCTTCAATCAAATCATGCAGGAATAAGTGTATGTGATCGTCTTTTGTAAAAACTAAAGTAAATTGTATTCTTACTTGAAAATGTTATTTAAATTAACGTTTGAATGTACGTTATTTACAACTAAGCGCTAAATAAACGCGTACGTGAAGATTATATCGAGAGCCTTGAATTAGAAAAGGAAGAAGAAAATGTGCAAGTCTAGTCTTTTGTGATGTCTGAAAGCTGCTTTATACTATTATATTCTCTCGATATTCAACAGTTTCTTTCCGAATCGATGGGTTAAAATAATTTGCTCAGAAGTGTAAAAATATTGCATATATATATATGCGTTATAAATTCTTTTGTACTGTGATTTTATTTATGCTCGACATATTTTACCAAAATCGTTTCTATAATTTTGAAAATTGAACCACGAAAATCGTAGGCTAATATAATAAATGGAAGAAGACGTTATGTTTTTTAGACCTTGAAATTTTAAATAGTTGAGCACGTTTTGCAGCATAATAATAATGAATTCTGTTATAGCGTTACGTATAAATATTTCCTTTTTATAAAATGTTTAATAAATGTAGAACTATCAACTACGAAGTACTTAATCGAATTATTTAAAAGTCGTACTAAAACAAAGTAAAGTTCAAAAACTGCCGATCAAGAAAATCTTTCGAAGTTGCTATTATAAGAAGAAACATTTATTTCGTACTTAAATGTTAGATAAAAGTATGAAAAAAAGTATCCGTTGTATAGTTCTAATAAGATAATAACCGAATTAAACTGTACTTAACTAGAAAATTACTTAGGAAGGCGATTTCGGCCGCGGAATGTCGATCGACTCGAAATTCGCGTGTACCGGAAGTACGTGCCGGATATGTACCACATATAGATTAGCCAAATTGAGACAGCATTCTTTTCACGTCGCACCATAGCAAAACCCGACAAAAGTGATTAATTGTTACACTTTTAACTTTGTTACGACGCATTAATTAAGATTTTATATAAAGTATAAATATGTATAATCCCTTGTTACGCAAATTAAACCTACGACGATGTTATTCGGAAGTATGTAACAGCGAAAAAAAAAGCAGGTCAGTGTCCTCTCATAAAAAAGCCGTAGTTGGTGTACGAGACGAATTTATATTAATCGGTGGATGTTCATTTGTAATCTGTTGTCGAAAAACGACGGTCTCAGTCGCGTAGAGAACCTACGAAATGTTTTTATACTATACAAAACCCAATGAAGGAGCGTTTTTTTATGAAAAAAAATAAAGCTATTTTGTAAAACTTAACAGCGACACGTTTATTTATTCAACATCCGCGTCCGCTCCCCGCCGAGATGCTTCAAGACGTTGATGCGAAAATATTGAAATGTTACTAAGGATGGAGCTGCTTCTCTCTCTCTCTCTCCCTCTCGCTTTGTTACTTTATTGAAATGCGCGATGCATTTCCATTTCTGCAGTCGCAAAGGTATTTATTATGTTGATCATGTGCTCGGATGCAAAGGACTTGTCGGCGTATTACTTTGCATTGTGCTTCCGAAGTATTTTTCAAGGAGCACAGATCTGCTTGCTGATAATGGTGATAAATATATTATGCATGGAAGTAAATAACGAAGGCTGAAACGTATTTCCACAATTGGTTCTTAGAGATACTCAATTTTTCTTATACTTTTTATTAAGCTTGTCGAGTATTTATATATTTAAATTTATTGTGTACAATTGAATTTACTTCATTCTAGAACTTGATAGGCTTTTTTAATTAAGAGAAATTCATTTTTAAAAGTTTATTGAATTTTATTATTTTTTGTTACTACATGTTTTGTTGCCTACAATGTATCATATTTGTTTCCCGGTTTCATTGCAAAAAAATTAAATTTAAAGCGGATTTTCTTCATTCAATGTTTCTCTTTCGAAATAAAGTACGCACGGATATATTTACATGCAAAACCAAAACCTAAAAAGTACATTTAAAATCAAAATCAATTCCAAACTAAAACCTCCCTCGGAAGCCGCGCTCTCGAATACGCTAAAAAATCCTATTCTTACAAGTACAGCAGAGGAAAAGAATAAAGTCGAACGCCGTCTCAAACGTACTCCCAAAGAATATCAATTCCCCTCCGCGCCCTCGGAGCAGCAAAAAAGCCTTAAGAGCTCCTCGAATTTCAGCATTATGGAAAATTGCTCGCGTCGCCTTTTGTGCTCCCGAGGCGTCGGCGACGAAGAGGAGTAGGAATAACGGCAGCGGCGTATACGCACTCGCCTAAAATGGAGGTATAAAATTTCAGCCGGGGGGAGGAGAGATTCCTCCTGCTTTCCCGCGCGAGTAGTGCGACTCGTCGCGCCCACGACGACGCAGCCGCGAGTGAAGCAAGTCGCCGGGAACGGGACGCCACTCGCGGGCATAAAGCAAACGAGATGTCTACCGATTACGGAGAGGCAATGTGCGCGCCGAAAAATCAATGTGCGGAAATGTCGCTCCACCCTCCGACGCTTGCCGGTCCGGATCCGGAACTTTTCACTGACGGATCAGCGAGATCTGACGATCGGCTTGCGTCCGGTTACAACGGCTGCTCTTGCTTAATAAAGAAATGAGGCGGAACGTCGAAGGCAGGAATTTGATATAAAGCGAGTGGGTGGAGACTGGCAGTGGATAATCGAAACATGATATTCAATTGGAGAGGTGAAATTGCGCGCGAATATATACTCGGGGAGGAAGCTCGTGTAATGCTCGCGGAAATCCCCGCGAAATCGGTGGAACTTGTTTTGTTATCGCTATGCTTCCTTTTTATGCCTCTATTTTCGCGAGGAAGGTGATATGGCTTGCGAGCCAATGTAAATGGGTTTATTTTTATTCACTTCCGACACTGCTATAACCGTGCATTATATTTATAGGCTTATCTTTGTTACCTTTTTTAATTTATTTTACAAAAATGTGCGAGGTAAAAAAGTTTTTTAACGAAGCTGCCCAAAACTAAATGTTTCATGAAAATAAAGTTGTACAATTTAATCAGTGCTGAAATGTTAAATAATTTTACAAAATATTAACATACAATTATAAAATGAAAAATAACACATTTTGGCTAAACAAAAACGAAAAATTTACTTGCGGAGTGCTCATAATTATTATTATCCAGTAAACTGTGCTCCACCAAAGGCCAAAAGAAAAACGTCCATCGACAAACCATAACAAATAGAACGAAAAAAATCGATCGAGCAAAGGTCCAAGCTCATAACACCGCCCGATACAAATCTCCCGCAACAAAGCGGGCCCCTCGATCGTAAAGCGCCTTATAAAATGCGCCGCTGCGTCGCGGAAGCAGCTGACTTCCCCCCGGGGGGCCGAGAGAGATTGACGAGATTAGGGAGGAGTCAGCGCTGAAAACTCGCGCCCAAGCCCACGCAGCCTCCGCGTTTCCTCGTCGGCTTTTCCGCGCGCGTGTCTTCCCTCCTCGAGCGCGGATCCGCGGAATTTTTCGGCCTCCTTCTATTTATAGCTGGCTGCGAGAATTAGCCGCGGGGCGGAGGACGTTTACGATATTGATCAGGTATGCGGAAGCTCCGCGGAGAGTGCGGGGAATCGGGTTCGAGTATTTTTCTGTTTAATGCGGTAGCTGCGGGATAATAGTTGAAGTATATAAAAGATTTATCAGAACGCGAGCAAAAAGTGCAGTTAAAAAAAGGGTGTTAGAATTTTATTTTAGAATTTTCATTTTTATATTACGACGCCGATAAAAGTAATATTAAGAATAGAAATTGCCGATGCTTATATAGGAATGATGGATTAAACGGGGAAATTCATTGTCGAAAATTAAAGCAGATCCGTACTATTCATTTTCAAATAACATCTGCGAAACTCGAAAACCTTTTTGGTTATATAATACTCGTAAACATTGAAGCGATTACGCCCCTTTTATTGTGACATCACTTTGTTATCCTTGTCAACGTTCATCGACTTTTATAAAGGCCATATTCGTGCAGTATTTGACGTACTACAGTATAAATTCAAAATGTTCGTGACAAAAGCGGCTCGGTCGGTTTCAATTCCGGGGGTAATAAAAATTTTTTTCGCCGAACCATCCATCTTTGGTTTGTAAAAAGCTATATATGCCACATTCGCGTATTTTTACGCTTCTATAAAGAAAATATAAATATGACAGTTTTTAATGAACTGCATTTTTTCGCGCGGAAAATAAAAGGGGAGAAAGAATTATTTACAAACTGTAATGTCAAGCAAACGAAATCTGGTGTGTCGTGGACGTAATCAGGGTTCTTTCATTTGGAACTGTATTTTTTTGACGTGAATAAAGGAATTTGGAAAAAATGCACCTTGCAGTTTAATTAGATTAACCGAATTATGTAAAGAATTAAATACTTTTTGCGAATTTTTCTATTTATAAATAGTAGTTGCTTTCCTCAAAACTTACAGGAAATTAATTGCTGAAAAGTATAAAATGAAAATAAATTTTTATTCTAAAATTGACTAATTTAAAAAGCGATTATTTAACGGTATAGTTCTTATATTTAAAAGTTTATTGATTTTTAAACTTTTTACTAAACCCTTTTAAAGCAGTGTTTAATTTAAAACTAAATTGGCGACAGTTTTAATCAACATTAAAATACAATCAACATGTTTCCCTCGATCCCCGACGTCAAACGCTAAAACTCTCTAGAGGGAAAGTAGCACAGAAATTCGAGCTCGAAACGCAGCAATCAATAAACTATTACAAGCGGCGCTCTAATTAACACCTTAATTAGCTGTTTAAATAGAAGTTCAAAACATCCTCATATCCTCCGTTACCAGCGGGGGAAAAAGCCGGGGCAAAGAACGAGAGGCAGAGAGAGAGAGAGAGAGAGAGAGAGAGAGAGGAGGCACAAAACGCTGCCCGAGGGGCTATCGCCTCGATTAAGCGCAATCAAGACGCCTGCACCTGGCGCCTCGCGTAATTAGAGCCTGCCGGGGATCGAGGACGTCGTCGGGGGGGCGGAAAGGGAAAGCGCGCGGAGCGTCGATCGCGCGTATTTCCCAGTATTCTCCGCGAGGAGCTTTGCCGATTTTTAGGCTAATGCCATGCAGATTGGGAGAGCTGGAAATTCGAGCTGATTGTGGCGGACGAGGAGTCGGTGGGTGATGTCGGGAGTGGGCGAAATAAGGCGGATGATTCGCGGGATGCTGGAAAACGAGGTAGGGCCCGTAAGCGTACCGGAAGGTTCTCTTAAGTTTGAATCTGGTACTTTATCAAAGTTAGATTTATTTTTGATAGTATGCGTTGTTAACAAACTTAATTGAAAAGCATTACCCTGGTAGAAATTGAAAACATTTTCAGAGCATTTTTTGGCCAGTTTTTCATAAGTGGCCAAAAAATACTCCATAATTGGCCAATAAATGCTAAAATTTAATCTCAAAGCATTAAAAATGGTTTGATTTCTACTAGGGTATTAACGAAAACAATAATAAAAATCTAGCGTTCGGATCTGCTTTATTTGTATATCTGATTTATTCTCGTCGTTAAAAGTTCCATTTTTTCTATTTACTTTCGCTCACAGTATAAGAATATTGTTTTAACATTTAAACTTTATAAAAAGAATAACGCTTTGTTGTTCGATTTCCATCGATATTTCGCACATGAAATAAAAGTTTATTTAACTCCAATTTTGAACGTTTAGAAGTTCAATGTTCAGTGGATGCAACTGGATTATCATAACATTCGAATAAAGCTCTTTAGGCTTCGGCATTGAATCTGAAGTTTTATAGCTCTTCGAGCAAATCGGCTTATTATTCATTGGAATTATGGACTGTACATTTGGTTTTTTTTTTATTTATGGTTTACAGGATTTTGCAATATTCCTATAATCCCTGGTTAAGCTTCCATTATTTTAATATTCGTTTTACTGCTTCTTTTGTATCAGAAAATAAAGTTCATTAACTAAAATAAAAATTGCATAAACTTTTTAAAAAATGCTTCAAATACGTCCTTCATAAATTCTCCTACGTGCTTGATTAAAGCAATTTTGTGGGAATTTTTATTTTCAACCTGAACTGCATATGAAACTCAACATTTTGCATATGAAAAGTTTGTAATAGCACTAAACAAATTCAAAATATCAGCGTGCTTCTATTTAAATATATTAGTACATATTAGTACAGAATTTGACTCCACCATAGAAAAGAAATAAAAATACCTAACACTTTAATCATTAAACTTTTCAATAAAGCCAATACTGCCTGCGGAAACGATTGTAAAATATTTCCCCAGCGGGCATTGAGAGCAGCTCACAAATTGATAAATGTGATTATCTCGTCATAATGTAGATGAATTATGTCCCCGATAATGGAGCAAAGTTTTCGCATTGAAACGATTCGGTGTCTCGGCCGAGCATATACACGAGTACGCCGACTTTGCTTCGATTTTCCTCGCGGCGCTTTCAATGAAGTTTCCCTCGCGTATCCATTGAATTCTGGCGCGAACGCGGGACAAAGTGTCTGCGACGCGAGAGACAAAGCTGCGCCGCGCGTCACTTCGATTCAGTTTCGGTGTATTTTCACGCTCGGAGAAGTGCGAGGAAGGAAATGATTTTTTTATTTCGATCCTTCCGCCCGTTGCCCAGCTTTTGATCCGCTGCTGTTCTCCGCCACTCGAATATCGAGAAAGTTCTCGAAATTTTCAAGGTTCGTTTAAGTTTCCGGTTTTGCGATATGGACTGCTTGTAAAATTTTGTCGGGATAGAAAGGCTGCGTTTTTGTTTGAGATTCTGGCGATCGTTATTATATTATTAGTGGAATATCGGTACTTGATAAACCTGGAATAATGTCGGATTTGTCTTTTTATTCCCGCTAGGCAGAATTACGTCAAATCCTAAAATCTACGATTTGAATAATTTAGAATATACTGGCGGTTTGCCTTCGGGAAATTTTTTGTAACACGAAAAGAAAGAGAGATTTAAAGTTTAATTCGAATTTCTAATTTCTGCAAGATGAATCGGCGAAGAGATTTGCATTTTTATCGTTTTTCAAAACTTTCAGAAATCCATAAAAAATTACTGGATTTAAAATTATACATTATTTTTCATTTTTACTGGTGAGAATAATTTTCATTTTACGGATAGAATCTCTAATTTTCCGTCAGCTCGCATTTCTCACTTCGCTTATATTCACGTTTTACTTTGGCGGCCAATTTATCGTCTTCAAAAATTCAATAACGGACGACGGTTAATGCCCACCTTTCCTAAAACAACAAGCGCCGTTATGCCTCCGGGCGCGTTATTTACACCGCCGTACATTCGCGCCAACATACGATCTCGAGCGCAAAAAGTGAGAAGCGCGAACGGCGAGCGCAGTTGGAAATGAAAAATTGGATGATTTCGAAAGTCGAACTTGAGGGAAGGAAAAAGGGGCGCCGGAGGCGGCCGTAAAAGGCACGCGGATTTCCAGGAGAGCTCCTGCATCTGCAGAGAAGAGGAAAAGAGGAAGCGTGGAATGGATGCGCCAAAGTGAGTAAGGAGCCGAGTGATGGAACGATTCGTCTTTTTGTGAAGCTCTGCTGTCGTTGCTTTTCTTCGGGTTTCTGTAATTCGAGGGATGAAGGTGCATAGTGTTAAGAAATTCAGTATACGGCGAATTGGGTTGTGCATTTTTAACTTTTGTAAAATCTTACATTAATATCATGAAGAATATAATAGTAAGGGGATATTTACTCAATAATTAATTTAATATTAATTGAATAATGTTTCATTAGGGAAAATCGCAATTGGTTCCTTTTGAACAATTCGTTTCTACGATGCGTTATTCGTGCAATTAAAATTATTTGCGCGTAAATTTATTGTGTTTATCTTTGCTAATAAAATGTAATTTAATTATAGTCTTTCTCGTCGAAAAATTGAATGCAAATTGGAATTTCCTGCATTCACATGAATTGCCGCGTAATTGATGAAATGAGGTTTCTTTCCTTATGTTTGTGCTTGCATCTATAAAAGAGTGCGTAGCGAAACAATTAGCATATAACTCAAGGCATAATTTTTTCCGATTTTAAATTTAAAAAGAAAACTGTTCATATGGAGAATTTACTGTTTTTAATGCACCTTTACGTATTTCATTTACGTCTGATCGTAACGAGCCCTAATCTACTTAAAAATATAATAACCATTACTACTGCAGGTATTTACTTCTGTTTATTACTATAAATCGTCGATTTATGAAACAATTCGAGCTATCGATTGAATGTCACGTACAAGATAGTCTTTACACTCTGTTGAATTCGATAAATGTCGTCCAGGTAAAAGGTTATATAACTGAAGTTTGCTATAGTTATGAGGGATGCAGATGGCAGAGGAGCGATTTTGTTCGCTTTTCACTTTCACTTTGGGCTAATGTTTTTTTAAGTCTAGTCCAGTCAAAGGTTTATTTTGTTATAGATTAGAATAATAAGTGGACTCAGCAAAGCCAATCACGAATTCATTAAAATATCTTGTTTATACACGGAGAAAATTTTTGTATTAAATCTTAATGTTCTCACAGACTGACATTGTTGGAAAAATTATAATAATTTCTTGTAAAATTTACCAGAGGTATATTAAATTTTACAAGAAACTGTTGTAATTTCCCAAGAACGTCAGTCTGTGCGAGCATTAAGATTGACTATTACAATTTTTAAAAGAGAATTTCTCTTCACGTGTACAAAGTCAATACCGAGCGATTAAACAGGAAAAAAGCACATTTGGAAAATTCCTAAGCAACGAACGGAAAACTAGCGCTTTCATCGTTGACCCCTTGACTGTTTATGACACTGCGCTTACTATATCAATTCTGCGGATATATCCGTCACGGACAGTCAAGGGGTTAACCCCGGCGAAGGCAGACAACAACCCAGCCGCGGTTAATAAGAGCTTCCCTCTGCACTCGACGCAATAAGCCAAAGGACAAACTTGTTAGTGCGGCTGGACGAGCTTTCATTGAAAGTCGGCCTTTGAAGGCTATCGGCCCGGGGATTTCGGTCGGGAATTTCGAAAATTGCCGGATATAACGGATCGCGCAATTTCGAAATTGTCGAGCTTGCGTTTGATCCGAGGCGCGCGATATTAACCTGCAATTTTGTCCGTCGTTTTCCGTCAGAATATACACATAATCGGTGCGTTCGATTAGAAATTATTTAATTTAAGAAAAAGGACAAAACAAGTTAAATACGAAATAGATTTATTAGAAACTCGAACACTCTTACAAGTTCTCCTTACATCTTTCTCGAACAGCGTTAGACTTTTTTCTGCACTGAGAAAAATTTTTTTTTAAAAATTAAGATTTTTTTTTGAAAAAATTACTATTTTAATGGTACTCATGGGAGACACTCATATTTTAATAATTTTTACTATATATTTCGTAAATTTTACAAATAATATAGTAAAATTTCCAAATAATGTAGTAAAATTTCCAAATAATGTAGTAAAATTTACGAAATATATAGTAAAAATTATTAAAATATGCGTGTGTCCCACGAGTGCTACTAAAAAAGTAATTTTTAAAAAGAATTTTCTCAGTGTGCCTTCTTTTTGAGCTGTACCGAAGAAGTCAACAGAAATAATTGCCATAGCAACATAGCAAAATGAACACTTCTTAAAAATGAACGTCTCGGCCGACCAGAACGTCCACAAACGCGCCTCTTCGCGGCTTGTCCCGTGGGCTCTCATCTTCGATTAAAATCGGGTAAGAGATAGCTGCGGCCCCGGAATGAAATCCGTGCACGCGGTCGGTAACTCGAATCTCGAGCCCGAGACAGAATATTTTTCAAAGGCTTTTAATCTAGAGTAGTTATTAAAATAAAAGAAAACTCAGAAATAAGGAGATTACAATTTATTTCGTAACACTGTATTTTGCATTTTGAATTATCGACTTGAAAAGCCGTGACTATTTTGCACCGCTCGGAGATTGTTGAAGTTTGGTATCGCAGTCCCACCTGTAAAACAGGAGTTTGCTTTATGAGAAGGGAATAAAATTGTCGAAAAAAGTATTTGCAGGCAAATTGGAAGAAACGTAAACAATATAATATACTTTTTCATTTATATTCGAGATTCTTTGTTGCTCCGTTACTTTGAAATTTTTATTCAACAAATAAGTATTAAAAATTTTAATCCCAGAAATTGCGTCATTTCTATGAGCTTCCTTTTGGTCAAAAAAGCTACTGAGAAGCTTATTTGATAGTTTTTCTACATTTTATTTAAAACATGTGAAATTACGAATCAGTTCGGAGCAATGAATAAACTTTCGCAGAGCAATGAAAGGATCCTATAGGAACTAAGCCGAAAAAAGCTCCTCACGGTTCCATTCAAAGTCTAAAACTCTGTCTCGTTAATAATCTCTCAAAGATTGAGCGCGCTCATGCATAGTCGTTGAAATATCCCTTAATAATTTTTATTTTAATTTCAAAAGAATCTTTTCAAAAGAATTCTGTCAAACGAATTTAATTACTCTCCCCGTGAGAGAATAAAACAAATGCTTTAATAAAGTACCAAACAAGAGGTGCGCAAATAAAGTTCGAATTCCGTCATTTCATTTTGCCGTAACGCGAAGTGTGCAATAAGAAATTCTTTAGAATATTAATCGAACGCTTCCTTTGATTTTGAATTTTTCGATGCGCCAGAACTCCCGTAATTCAGCGGAATAAAAGCCCGTCGAATCTCCCTTTGGCCGGTCATTTATTTGCATACGCATTATCCCGAGTTAGAAAATGGCTACGTCGGCGGCCCCCGGACATGGATATCTGCCGCTCCGTCGTGGGTTTAGCCTAAATGCTTCTGAATAGCTGACTAATGGAGTAATTGTACGCTCACGGCCTGGATAGCTCAAAAGTAACGATTTGATTATGCTTTAATGTCACGCAAAAGGCTAAAGGAGCGTTAACTGCTGACACACTTACTTGTTCGCCGAAGCCGGATGAGTTAGTTGTTGAGTTGGTAAACTGCCGTTTAGGTCCTGCGAAGTTGATATTTATTAGTTGGTTGGTTGTAGTGAACGAAGGCAGAGTCTAATTCTGATGGTTTTAGAAAGTAATGCTCGGAATTTTTTAAAGCAGTGCTTTAGGTTTATAGTACTTTTTTCCAATTGGAAATAGAGAAAGAATCGTAATTGGAGTGGCAAAAGTTTTTATGTACCAAATTTACACGAAAAAGAATATATAGTTTGAAAAAGATTATTATGATAACACTGCAGTGAATTTATACAGTTGACGCATAACTTTTGTTCCCGCAAGAAAATTTCGCAGCATCCCATATTTTTTTTAATAGTTTGTTTTTTTTTATAAATTCAAAAAAGTGCCGTTCATTTCGGTTTGAACTGAAAATAGAAATATGGTCCTCCTTCGATAAATATTTAGTCTAGAAAAATGACAAAGAAGAGCGTGCATCTTCCACAGAAAACCTCCCATTTACAATTCCGAATTTCATTTGGAAATCCAGCAAAACTTCCGCAACATCAAATGCAAACAGCCGCCTCAGCTTTCGACTCCGCGGTGTGTGAAATCTTTCTCTCTCCTCCCCCCCCTTCCCCTTTTTTCTGCGCTCGGGCAATTTACGACTAGACGAGCGAATCGCGCGCGGGGCGGAGTCGATACTCGAAGTGTCGATGTAAACACACCGGGGTGCGTTCGTTTATGACGTTCGAGGCTTTGTTTGCCCGCTCGAACGCGTTTACCCATCGGGCCCGAAATTCCGTGCCGTCGCGATGCAGCGGGCGCCGTCGAGATGTACGAGTTCTCTGTTTGAGTTATGAAATTTATCAAAGCTGGGGGAAAAGGGCGAGGGGGAGGAGGCAAAATCATTAAAGTTCCCGCGCGCGCGCATATTTTTATCGGGGGGGGGGGGGATTTCAGCCGGTACGAGCTCCTGTCGCTGCCGGCCGGGGATTTTTTGTTTTACGCTTTTCTCCGCGTGCGTAAAAGTTCTTTAATTTACGAAGTAATCAAAGCCAGCCGATTTAACTGCGGCATTAATTACGGCCTCCGCTTCGTTCGGACGAAATGAAGCGGCAAGTTTTTACGTCCAGCGACAGGTGAATCGAGTTTTAAAAGAGGAGACGATGTTTTCGAAATGCCTGACGATGACGCGAATTCATTTCGGGAGTGAAATTAAAAGCGCTTAAAAATAGAGGCGGGCTACTTGAATTTAAACCTGAGGTATGTACTTCGAGAACTCAAACACATCCTTGGGCTCTTAGGTAGTTGTTCTTGCGCTTCTCCTCTTATAATATATTGAGGACGCGTCGAAGTCAAACTTGCTTAAGTACCATTATTGAATACGCAGTAATTCAACGCTGAAGTTGGACGCGAAATGGGCAACAGTTTCTCGACGTTAAGGCGATGTGAGGACGAAACATCACATCGCCTTAAATGAGCTGCTTTTCTTTCCGGCACAATCTACTTACTGTACGTTAAGATATATTACGCGTTAATAGGTTCAATAAGTTACTCGACGCGTCAACGATTTGTAATTGCGGAAACTATTCTCGGGTGTGCGGTCAATCTGAATGCCAGTCCGAACAATCAAAAAGATTTGGTATATTAAACTTCTTTTTAAATTTGATTTTTTTTACGAAAAGTTGGAATTTCGCCCGATTTTCGTTACTTTCTCCTCCATTCGTTACAGGAAGTTGTTACCGGGTCATTTAGTTTGCTCGGTCCCAAAAACTTTATAATTTATTTCGAAAATCTCTGCGAAAGTAGTACGTGTTAGTATGCTATCTTATTGACTTTACATTCATTCTCGCGAAGTGCTTTAACCGCGATTGTCTTTTGTTTACATTAACACTTGCAAATGAACGCAGACGTATTGTACAATTACGCGAGAACTATTCTTGTATTTCACGCTTTTAGTGATCGTAAAATTTTACTATACGTTGCAGTTACATTTTACTTCCTCTAATTTTATCTGTTTTTCCCGTCCTAGATTTCACTTATTTCAACCATCTGGAACTTTGAATTATCTGTAGAATATTCATTTTTAGAATTTCGATAAATATTTAATATTTCAAAAATAATCTCTCCGACTAACCAGAAATTTTTTTATTTAAAAATTCAAGCTGTATAATATCCGAAACTCCGCAACTCTTTCAAACCCTCCACCGTTTAAAGTCGGTAAAAAAATCAATACTGCAATATCAATAAACTCGAACATAATGATTACGATGCGGCAGTTTAAAGATTCGAAAACTTTTCGAACTTCGCTCACCGTCATTCGCAGGAAAAATTCAAGAGTGGAGCCGTCGCTCGGATCCATATCGACCCTCGATCTGCGCCGATTTTCTAGAAACTTTCAGGATCGAACCCTGTTAAGCCGTTCGCGGCGTCGCGCGGAATTATTATTGGCCGTCAGGCTGCGTGCCGCGCTCAAATGATTTGAGATTCGCCGCTCGGCGGAACCTTCCGCCCGACGTTAACTTAAATTGAGTTCGCCGAGACATAGGGACGGGTGAAAGGAAAGTGCCTCGACGTGGATACCTCGCTTTCCGACGCCTCCTTGAACCGGCGACACTAAGCGTTTCTTTCGACCTCGCATTGCGCGACTATTACTTTCTCGAATTGGGGGTCGAGCGGACCGAAATTTACAGCTGGATATTAATTTCTGAGAATCTTTAAGAGAATTGTTGAGTAACTTCAATTAACTTCGATTAACTTCGTGAAAACCAAAAAATTACCATATTTTATAGGAAAATTTATCGAACAGTATGGTAAAATTTGTTATAAAGTATAGTAATTTTTTGGGTTTTCACAGTCTGTGTTGGCTTTACTAGGCAGTACGGTCATTTTTACAAGATTATTTGTAATTTTTACTATATTTCTGTCATACGTAACATTGAAATTATTTCCAATGCCGAATCTCAAAAAAGCAATGGCCGGATGTTCTGAAGCATTTAAAGATTGATTTTGAAAGGTTGATTTTGAAAGATTGATTTTCACCAACCGACTTAAATTCTCTACTTAATATTTGTATTTAATTAAAACTTTTTTATTATATAGATCCCTGGTGGAAATCGACCATTTTTCTCCCATTTATGAAACGCTTTTTTCCACATGTTTTAACCATTTTATGACTATTTGACCGAAATCGCTAG
>JAWWEM010000044.1:9431734-9443982 GCA_035582935.1 Ormyrus thymus
AGAAAGTTTCTTTATTAAAAGAAAATTTTATTTAAAAAAAGAAAATTTCTTTCCATTAAAAAGGGGTTTCTTTAAATTAAAGAATGTTTTCATTGAATCAAAAAAATATTTAACCGATTGCCCGCAATGAAGCTTTCTTTAATTTCAAGAAATTTTTTTCTCAGTGTACTGTTTAAACTCACAACTTTTATATCTTTACTTTATTTTTAATCAAATCGTAAAACTTTCGTAAAACTTTTTGGTGACATTTCCTACTTCTATTTGAAGCAAAAATAAAACAGCTTTCATGGAAATACTTTTTGTATATTTTGTACGGTTTTTGGTCGTTTTCGTGAATTTTCGTAAGTTTTCTACGCATAATCTACTCAAAATTCTTGACTTTCATACCATAAGAAAATATTTGCTCTGTAAAACGATGCTATCGCCAGATTACCGGTCCCAAATTTCATGATAAATATACGTGTAGCGTAAAGCGCACTTAAATAATGTAAAACGATATTGTGGAATTTGTAAATTAAAAATCTTGCGGTAAGGTTAACAAATTCACGCCATTCCTTGAAATCTAGCAAGTCTCTTCCTTCGCTATTAAATAGACTCGGTGAAATGTAAATGCTGGCAGCTACACGAAAGGCCATTTTTCTCGTCTAATTCTATAAATATTCGTAACTTACAGCAGCTCTTACTTTTAAACAAGGAGATTAGAATTTTAAACATTCAAATTTATTGCCGCCGCTGCGTGCTTCCTTCTCTGGAATTAAAATCACTCAGATTTTATTCAAAACAGCATAGTGCAGTCAGTGCAGTTAACTAGCCTTGATTATTCTGGATGAATATTCAGTTGAATTAAGAGGAAATTGTTCGGTCTGTTCTAATCGAAAATGTGCCAATGTCTGCTTAAAATCTACGAAATGATTTGATTAAAATATGCTTCTCCGAAAAGGATTGCATATTAATTATGTCGGACTTTGATGAATCGCCAACTGAACTCACGACTGCGATTTTCAGTCTGTTCGATCCCGATAAATGTTATTTGCGCGCTTATGAGCTTTTCATGGCAAAAATCGCATTATCGCCTTTTGTATCTTACAGGGCAAAATTTTGTCGCGATATGTTATCTCGTAATGCGAAGCTGAACCATCTGCCACGCGATAATGACCGGGGATAAACGTTAACTGTGATATGGTAAAGTGTTAAGGCAGCTAATAATTACGTGTAATTGAAAAGTGATCAAACTGCAACAATAGAAACTTCAATTAGATTCTAAAAATAGTGCTCGAATAGCTTTTGCTATAGGAAATTTTTGTAGTTTTTATGCATAGACTGTATAATTTTCTGGTATTTTAAATTTTTAGAAAGAGTTGTCAGTTTTGTTAATATTTTTAATTCAATGTTAATAGGGAAATTACCATCTTGATGTGTTTGGTGTGTATAAGTATTTACTGCTTAATGCTACAATTTAATATTATTTAAATTGTTGTCGTAAATCGTTTATCACTGATGGGAATTATAATTTAATGTAAATATTATACTGCTTAATGACACTTGTAAATTAAAAACAATTAAAAGTACTCTTTTCAATTTTAAAAATTGCAAAAATAACATTTTCTTACGATCAAGTAACCGCTGCCATCTCCCGACGTTCAGTCAAATAAAGCAGTACCATCCGCCGCTCGAGAACCGCTGGAGGGCAAGCTGGGGATGTTCGTACCAGGCGAGAAGAAAATATCGAACGCTGCTAATGTAACCTAGCTTACCGTAGGAACTTTGTCAAGGGTAAAAAGGGACCCTCGCGACTCGATAATTTGAGTTTACTTTTCAAAATCTATTCTTTTACTGATTATTTTAGTAAATTGGGTATTTTATAATTCAAAGTTGAAAATTTCACAGTACTTATATCCTTTTAAATGTAGATAATATTAATTTGCAGGTATGATGGGATATGATTGGAAAATTATCATAAAAACATCAGTAAGTATTGCAGATTTAATTAAAATTCAACAATATTTTCATTCGTACTTAATTTTTCCAAACATTTTAGAAGTATAAAAAACCGTGTTTGTTCAGACACAAATCTTTATCGATATCACCACCTAAATAAATCAAATTGACTGGAATAAAACTTTGCGAGTCTGCTTTTTCGAGCATTCTTTTTTTATTCAATGTTAATAAAAAAAAAATCTTCAATCTCCGTTCGGGAGAAATTAATACACGTTCGAGTCCGCATTTCCGCGGGACCTGTTGATTCGATGACAAAGCCTTCGAAGGCCGTCGAAACGAAATCGCGACAAATTGACATTGATGCAGACTTACGACAACAATAAAAGATTTGTCCCGTTTTGCTGCGCGACAACGCCGCACCTCGTAAATTCGCAATCAAAGCCGGGAAATCTGCAAGATAAACTTGATTCTCGCTTTCGACAAAACAATTGTTTTTAACTCTTTTTTTTAACCTTTTTTGTAATCTCTTCTGTCAAAATAGAAATAATTCATTATTTAAAAAACAAAAGCTACATTTACAACATTTTAGTTTTTCCGCATCATCATTGCCTACACATCATCGCAAGAAGTTATATTGCTTTGCATTATTTTTACTTAATGCCGTCTAAATAAAAATCGATCTCAATGATTAACCAATACATTTATTTTCCAAACATTTCTATCGCCACTTCCTCTTCCAACCCCGAACCGACTTCAATCTCCAGAGGAGTGGCTCGAAAAAGCGGGACTAAACTCGTTTAGAACAGCTCTCATAATCGAATTCGAGCGCGTGTCGGAGCGACGACTGCATCCGACGCTCCTTCGTCGTTGCGCAAGAGGGAAGTGCGGAGGAGTGAAAGAAGTGCGAGCGAGCTCTGATTCGCCGGATGTCCGGCATTAAAAAGCGGGCCGAGCCGAGAGCTCTAACTGGACGCGCGCAAATCTAGCTGCAATCCGGCGCGCTGCTCTGTTTCGTTCAATTTTTGCTGATGGCGGAAAGGAGGCTGCAGGTTATTGGTGTGTTATTTAAGACTTCCATTTGGGAAATGGCTTGCTTAGAAGCTTGCTGTTACAGCACTGTTTCTAAAAATTTCTTACTATTTTTCATATAAAGTTGATTACAACCCTGAAAAATTATAAGATTTGGCAGTCAGTATAGGGCAAGTAAAAAATAGTCATAAACGTAAATCAGGACTTCTCGAAGTTTACTAACCAATCAATCCCAAAGTAGGACGCTACTTTCTGATTTCGGCTTGAGATTCGTAAAAAAGAATATCAAATGGATTAAAATTTATTCAAATTAATTACTGCAATTTTTAAAGTATTTTTAGAACATTACTACTCCAATTTATGCTGTAGTATTGTACTATATTTTATAGATAAATCAAATTATGAAATTACATAATAAATAGAAAATTATTGTGATTTGTAAGGAATGTTTGAACAAGTATTTTAATAGTAATGATTATGATGAGTAACAAGTAAGCCTTCTTCTATTAGAGAAAGTACTCTTCTTCATTTTTCAAAAGTTACTTTTCTTACAAAAGCTATTTTTTTTTTAGCCCTAATTAGTTCTTAAGAAAAAAAAGACTCGTTGGAAAAGTATCTCCTGGTGGCATTCTTTGTTCCTGCAAAACTGCGCCGAAAGTTGGAAGGGAAAATCAATCGGAACTCGTTCCAGCACAAAAGGACAACATATTTTTGGCTTCCTTTCTGGAATCTCCAAAAAAAAGTTTCAAAAGAAGTATTCGAAATTACGCCTAGAAGGCATTTTTTGCATTTTGCAAACTAGTAATAACATTTTTATGTTTAAAACCAGTAACTCATTCGTTTTAACATTAATAACATTAAAGGAAATATGAAGTTTTACTACTAACAAGTGGTTTCGAGCATAATTTTTTAATCAAAATAAATTATACACCAAAATGCGATAATGCTATAGTTTTCGTCCCCTAAGTGAATTAAAAGTTAGGGTACGCAAGAAGTGCATTAAGGTCGGTATTTAATATCCTGCCGAAGTAATCAAAACACCAGAATGCTATTACACGCGCATGGAAAATTTAATTTCGAAAGTCATAAGCCCCTTTGTCACTGACCTAAAAAACTTCAAAAAACTAAAATATCGCGAAAAGCGCAGATTTCCCTTAACTAAAAAAAAAAAAAGAAAAAGAAAGCAATCTCCCCAAAAATGATCCTTTTCATATACGCAAAACAATGAAACGAAAATCGATGTGTGCACAAATCTCACCTCGAGGTTCCGAAACCACCGATATCCGGCGCAGCGCTGAAAAGCGATGGTAAAAAAAAACCAACAATAGGAAGCATAAATCCAGGCTAAGTACAGCCCCATTACCCGTCGGCTCTTAAAGTTAGATTTATGTACTTTTAAGCGGCAAAATTATGCCGACTGCCGCTCGAAGAAAATGTACGTAAAAGCTTCATTACAGCTTGCGCGACGTGTAATCTTCCCGATATACGAGAGCGAGAGAGAGAAAGAGAGAGGCGAGCTTCATAGGCGGCAGGCGCCTTGAACTGGGTCAATCGATATGATGGACCCTTTTCCGTACTCTACTTGGACACACGCCGAGCTTCAATTCCGTCTCTTTCTCTCTCCCCCCCGCGAGCTGATAACCCGAGCTTTCGGGAGGGGGGGGGGAGAGGCGTTGCTTTGGGTCGTTGCTTCGGGACGAGGGAGAGACGTGCGGGGTGTCCTGTCGTTTGCTTTCGGATGGGACCATTTTTGGCGGGTGCCTGCTTGGTCGTCGGGTGAGGAGGAGCGCAGGGCGTTGCTGCGGCGGTTCATGTCCGAGCAACAAGTTAAATAGTTCCCGAGCGGTTAAAAGGCGCTTAAACTCGCGGGAATACTTTGCGCGAATTCCGCTAAACATTTAGTAAACTTTCGGAGAGCTCCGCTCGGAGAAGTTATATGTATTACTTGTACAAGTTGCTAATGTACGTATATTAATTGGCAAAGTTTTATGCGCTTGTACCTCGAGTTGGAGGAATAGTTTGGGCAGTTAATATTACGGGAAAATGCAAGAGCGTTAATTACGTTGCCGTTGAATTGATATTTTAGCAATGATTGTTAATGTTTATCTAAACCTTTTTGATTATTTAAAGTAGAAACTTTCTTGTAAAAAAACGAGCTGATTTGATTTTGTTGAATTTATATATTGATTTTCGAAACACAATTTAACGTACTCAACGTAAGTTTCTCGATGTCTAATACTTATCCCCATTGTCTCTTTGTTCTCCTCTGCTTCGCTCCTACGTTCAGCAGTTCCATTAACTTGTCCTTTGTGGATCCTATGACTCTTATATATTACACTGCCTCCCTTCGCCCTGAGCCATACATTATTCGACAAATTTTTCAAAATTTAAAAGTCAAAGTGGCAATTAATCATAGTCGCATTTTCTAGCCTGCTTTTCTGCAATAGCCAAAAAGAATAATTTGTATATGCAAATGTACCTTATCACACAATGAAATATAACCAGCGAACTGCGATATGCGTTAAATTTAAATTTAAAAACTGTCGTTCGCATTCGATCATCCATCTATTTGAATCAAGCATCGCTCGCTAATTAATTATTAGATAAAAGGCGGGCCGAATAAATTAGGCTCAATCGGAATAAACGTCTCCGTCCCTCTTCGCTCCCGTCTGTTTCATGGCTCTTGAAACCCCGTACGTTTAAGGGGCGAGACGCGAGGTGCGTCAGCCAACGCTTAATAAAATGAGCTTCAATTTTCTCCCCCCCGCCCCCTCTCGCTTTTTGCACGTCGCCTCGGCTCTGCTGTATATTGTTGTGCCGATTATTAATGAAGATGTCATTAATTCAGCGCTAAGCGAGAGCAAAATTGGCTCTAGACAGTCAAAATCATGTAGAGACGGTTCTTTTTTATCTGAGAGATTGGGATAGAAATTAATAATTATCGTGAAAAGATATCAAAATCGTGGATGCGTGTAAATTATACTGAAGGAATTTAAATGAGATGAGATATATTGAGATAAGATATATAATCATATAAGATATTCTTTTTAGGGTACAGAAGTATCTAATAAGCGTTGTCAAAATTATTTGATCAAGAAGTATATATAATATTTTTCTACTTTTGGTTTAAGAAAAATAAGTACACTTCTGGATATTACAAAGGTCTTAGAAAAAAAATAACAGCTGTTAATGGGATACTTTAAAGAAGTAATCGACGACTTGCCACGACTATTATTAAAAAATCTTGGAACATAATAAAACCTTGCACATTGATTAATTTTACTGAATTTTAGCCAATTTTACATTATTAATTAACAAATAAACAAAACTCATTTCTAAAATTCGACCTTTACTTTAATTCTACATAAAGGTTACCTTCCAATTAAAGAAAATCGCAAAATCTATTAATCTCCCTCGAATTCCTCGTCTGTACGCGCTAAAACGGACTCGAACTCGAGGGCAAAGTGCGAAGTGCATATTGCGCAAGTTTAACAGATCCGCTATACCTCGGAAGTGAGAGCTGAAAACTACCGCAGACCGTCGTAAGTAAAACTAAAGCGCCACCCCGCTGCCCCGAACGAAGGGCTCGGGACTAATTTGAAATTCCGCCTGCATCCGTTCCAGCTGTAAAAAGAGCTTGAAAAAGAATTTTAAACCGTTCCGTGCAGCCCGCTTGGAATTCCTCGGGCGAACCTCCCTCCGTGAATTCAGATCTAAGTCTGCGACGCCTCGTAATTGCATTACGCTTTTGATTTATAGACTATATACTTCTTTTTATAAAAATTCGGTTTTTAAAGTTTACTCGGGAGGGCTAAACTTTATCAGAAACTATATAACCACGCGTGCAGGAGTTTTTCGTTCGAACGAGGGAAAAGTTTCTAAATAATATAATTATATTTCCAGCGCTGCTATAATAGCATTGACCTGCAATACATCCTTTAGAACTCAATGCAGTATGTACTTTAAATTGAATTGAAGTACACTTTATGCAGGCTCTAGGATGAGATATCTCAAGTATCCCTCGCAAACAAGAGAATAAAATTTTATTCCCCTTCAATCTAGCTGCGATAAAGATTATTACTTCTCGTCGCGGGAACGCGATGAAAATTTATTACTGAAATGCTAACTTCGACGTTGCGCCATCTTTTTTTAAAAAGAAGCCTTCGTTTCAGCAGACGCAATTCAACATCGCATTTTGATTTTATTTATTCTTTCCCAGCCTCTCCCGTGTAATCTCTATTGTTATCACCGGTCTCTGCCTTTGACAGCTGCTCAATTAAGAGAGTGCATCTGCGCGAGAACCCACATTTATCGCGGCTAATAGTCAACAAACTTACTAACCCGACCAGCGCAGCATTACCACTAAAATCCAAAGCTCTCTCATCGAAGCGAAAGAACCTCCGGACAAGCGGACCGCCACCTCCCGTGGCAACCGAGCGGGCAAAACAAAAAACCACGACCTCCCTCCCCCGCTCGTTGCATTTTCAATTTCCACCCAGACCGAGAGAGAGAGAGAGAGGAGAGGAGACAGAGACGGCGCATCAGGCGCGTGCACCTCGCCTATATATAATACACCCGCCGGGGTCGCGCGCTCCTCGCCCTGCTCTCTCTCTCTCTCTCTCTCTCTCTCTCTCTCTCTGCGCGGCTGCACGGGTCGCCTCAGTCGTCGCTCGGCCGCGCACCCCGACGGCCAGGCCCTGCGCTGCTGCTGCGGCATGTTGTCCTCCTCGTCGTCGTCGACGGGCTCGTCCGAGGCGGCCGAGCTGCGCTGCGTGCCGGTGCCGGCCGACAGGCACCAGGAGCTCCTCGACCATCTCAAGTACAACTTCTTCGCGGACGAGCCGCTGAACCGGGCGATAGGACTCTGCCAGAGGGGCGAGGCGCACGCCGAGCTCGAGAGACACTGCCTGCAGACGCTCAAGCAACGCATGTCCTGCATGATCGTCGACGAGGGCGGAAAGGTCGCTTTTTTTCGATTTTATTTCGGGGAGCTGTGGCGGGGGGTGGCTTTTTTGGGGGATTATTAATCTGGGGTTAAAGTCGTTTTTTTTTTATTCGGTAAAATTGTTCCGCAGTGTGAAAAATATGTTTTTGTATATACAGTTTTCTTCTTTTAATTTTAGAGATATGCAAGTCTGCTGAAGCGTGTTGGAGGTTTGAAATTTTTATAAAAGATTGTCACCTTAGGTTTAGTATTCTCCTGATACTTAAATATTGAGACAATCATTACCAAGCTATAGCTATTTTTGAAAGTGGAGCAAACTTATACTTGAATCATTTATTTTTTATATCGTTACATTTCAATCATGCAGACGACTATACTCTATTTACATTATTGTAACTCGTTACTAAACTTGGAGGTACTTATTTGTTGTATCACTGGCAAGTTTATCAGCAATTATAATACAACATTTTTTTATTTATTATGTTAAAGATAATAATGAATATTACTTATTTTGAGTGGATGTCTGGAACGTTCAAAATTGTGTATTTCATTCTTTGAAAGGTATCTCAAATGATGTATTCGAACCAAAAATCTTTTTTTAAAAATCTTTATTGCCTACGTATCGATAATTCTTTTTTTATAGTATCTTCTTGGGATTTTTTGATAAAAAAAGATTAATGTTTTAAAGCAGCAAATTTGCTTTTTGCCCGTTTAAAACGAGTTTGGCTTATCTTATCAAAACTCATCGTAAACAGGGTTTAAAATAGTATCGAAACGTAGGCAATAGAGATTTTTAAAAAAAAGATTTTTGGTCCGAGCAAATTATTCGAGACCCCTCTCAGAGAATTAATATTATTAATTGATTTTCACACGTCAAATTAATCCAAATATCGACGTGCATTACCCAAATAATATTTATTCTATCATTCAAATGATTAATTGTTCATAATAGTAATAACATTCAAACATTGATGTATACACAAGGAAGAAAACCCCGTATTTTCCTTCCACGACTTTACTCAGGGCTTAAAAGTTAGATGCGCATTTCCTCCTGAGCCTGACTAATCTCCGATAGTCACGTACTTGTCACTTTGATTGACGACACTTTCATCCCTCGGGGATTTTTTTTCCTCCGACTTCGTTTAATGAGAGAGCAAGCAGCCTCATGTATAAAAGATCTTGAACTCTCCGTGCACCGGGGCATGAATCGGAGCCGCAATTTCTCAGAAAGGGATGGAATTAAAATGAGTTAAGAGTTCTCTTGGCGAGAGTGTATTATATTGATCGCTAATTTAAAGTTGCAAGGGTTGAGAAAACGCCGGTTATTTATACTCGTGCAAAATATAAAGTTCACTACAAAAAATATGCTCGCCCGATGGTAATTCACTCGAGTAGACTTGGAGTAATTTCTTTAGTCGCCGCACGTAGTAATGCGAGTATTTCTTTACCGCAGTAATAAAAACGAGAGGTAAAAGCTTAATTACTTAAAGTAAAGTAAATTAAAGTGAGAAATTAATCATTTTTTAATACTTGTGCCAGTCATTATTTCTATCTATATGCTCAAGCATGGAAATTCCGAAGTACGAATAGAAATGAATTGTAAGTAATAATATTTTAATGAGGCAGCAACAAAATCTAGAATCATTTGTCAATATTTATAATAATAACATCTGTTAAAAACACCACAACTATCGATATTACAGTTCCCTGCTTCTCCCTCCAACCAATAATTCAGCAAACTCAGCCAAAAATCTGCGCGCCTCGTCAATTTTCCCGGACATCCGGCATCCCTCGACGCCCCTCAAGAACGTCGCCCACTCACGCGCCGCTCCCATCGCGTCCCCGCAGCTCGCGATAACGCCCCGTCGTCGTCCATTACGACCAAGCCGTCGTCGTCCTCCTCGCCTCATCGCTCTCGCCTCGCTTTGCAGATAGCCGGCACGGCGCTGAACGGCATCATAAGGAAGGGCGAGCGCGAGGAGTGCGAGCGCCGGCTCGCCGAGCTCCAGGACGAGAAGTTCAAGGCGATATTCGGCCTGCTCTACAGCGTCAACGAGAAGGTCGACCTCTTCGCCAAGTACGACGCCGAGGAGCTGTTCGAGTGCCGGATACTCAGCGTCGACGAGAACTATCGCGGACGCGGACTGGCGAACGTCCTCGTGGAGAACAGCATACAGATCGCCAAGAATGCTGGGTTTAAGGTATGGGGGATTGACGGTGTGATGATTTTTTCGTTATTGTGGGTATGTCTTGTGTAATGCTGTTGTTGATTACGGGTTTTATCGATGAGCTATTTTGCCGACAGTTTATTTTCGCTATTTTGTTGTTGCTCGTGAATTTTTAAATATCAGAATTCGTGTAATTCATCGTTTAAACGTGTTTTATTTATTTATTTATTTTTCATTTTATAAAGGCGACGCCCAAACACATTAGAGTAATATGGTTGCTTAGTTTAGAGCATAAAATATTTAAATTGAGAATAATGTACTGCATCTCGTAATTCAAGCATGAAATTGCGTGCACATAAATTAAAAACCCTTCGTGAAAGCATTAAATAATCGATGATTATGTAAAATCTTAAAATGCACTATATAATTAAATATTATTGTCGGTAAAGTAGATATGTTTTACCGTTGAACCGTGCAAGACAGACCCTTATTCTAAATTTGACGTTAAAAACTGCTCTTCTGGGTAATCGCAAGTTTTTATTAGGTGCACAGTTCTAAAAGCATGCGAATTCTTTACAGTTTATCGACCAGGCCAATTGCGTCATAAACGCTCTTTTTCTGATAATTTATTGGAAATTTTTAATAAAATACTGATAATTAATAGCTCAAATATGACGCAATCAGTGACTATCGACTTTGTATTCTTTTAATAGACAATTTTTCTACATAGTGGCATGAGGCAGGTTTTATACACTTGCGTAATTCTATTTTAAAAGCATTATTTAAACTTCACTCGAGCCCGTCGTAAGTAACGAGTCGAATGTGCACTGTTGCTCATTAAAAATAAGTCAGATCAGAGGGTATATAATAAATATCAAAGGATGCTAAGTACGTCTAGTGATATACTATTCTTTTGCCTTTAGTTTGTTTCCACATCGATATATTGAAATTATATAAGGCATGAAGCAGAAACTCACTGTGTTACTCAGAAATCAATTAATGACTCGTAAATCAGAACATTCGAATTTTGGAAAAGAAATGTCACACTTGGAATGAACTAAAATCTTATTTTTACACTTTACTGACTCAAGACGCTACACTCAAAAAAAAAAAAGATTCGAAGCAGTAGTCTAAAAGACATCAGCATTGTCATGCCTCCGTTTCCGTGAATTTTCTTTTTCTCTCCCTGAAATGTCTCTCTGTTTCAGCATGCTTCCCTAAAATGCATGGATCCCGGATGAATAATGTCATGTGTTTAGCATAGAAAAAAGTAAAGCGTGCATTAAAAAGCAGTCCGTGCGTCTATACTTCGATCTCTCACTCATTCTATGTTTACTCACGAAACGAAAAAAAAGCGGCTCGTCGCGTTTTTATATCGATCCAAGCCGAATGCAAATAATGTATGTACAATACCTATAACTCCTAAAACAAAAGGGAATGAAAAGAGAGCCATCTGACGCATTTTTTTGTCTCTCTCACACTCTTATCCTCAGGTTCTCAAGGCCGACGCGACGGGCTTGTTCTCGCAGAAGGTCTTTCTGAAGTACAACTTCGAGGTCATCACTGAGATCCCGTACTCGGAGGTGGACGAGAACCTCAGGCCCGGACCGCCTCACGAGGCCCTGAAACTAATGGTCAAGATTCTAGATTGATCGGGGAATCCCAGGACTCTGAAGTAAGCCTGTGATTGGAGGTGGAAGCTGAATATTTGACGACCTTTTTCATCCCCTGATGTCGGGGGCTTTTTTGAATTATCATTTTTGCTCTTATTTATTGCTGTGGGATTAAAGATATTTTTCTATTTATTCTCAAACTTGAGTATTTCTACGATGTGCAAACCTTTGATTTTGAAACTTGATACGTAAGAAGGGGAAGAGGGCGGAGATTTAAAATTATGAATTTTGATCTAAAGAATCGAATTTAAAAGAAACTGATGAGCGGTCTTTTTGAATTACTCAAGCAACGATTACTTTATAATGGATAAAATGCTGAGCATTCAAAAAGTCATCCTTTTGGATGACGTTAACTGTAATTTAAGATTAAAACGTGTATCACAGAAGAGTAGAAAAACTCTGTGAGTGTTTCGACAATTATATATATATATATAATTATAGTATCATATTTTAAAGGAAACTACTTTAAGATAAATGTATTATCAGAAGTTACAT
>JAWWEM010000044.1:9460367-9477126 GCA_035582935.1 Ormyrus thymus
CGACTAGTCAAAACTAAACCAGAAATCGCATTTCTGGCTATTCGTTAGTCAAAAACTACGTAAGATTTCTACCAGGGATATTCGACGACAATAAACGTCAATTCTATGTTTACGACGTCCCGCTCGCTACTATTTACAAGCGAAATTCTATTTACGCGACGCGAGCGTCATTTAAAAAGCTCGCGCAGCCTCGCGAGAAGCTCGAAAATAAAAGAGAACGCGAAAATTTATAAACAATCCTCGGAATTATAAATATATATATATACCCGCGGCGCGGCATCGCTCGGGATGAGCTATTCGACGATTTCCGCGCGTCGCTCGAACTTTTCAAGCTCTCCCTCGTAAAATGTGCAGGCATCTCTGTCTTGTACTCCCGGCACCTGCGTATCTTCCGGAAAAGACGCTCATTTGAGAACGCGCCTCTCTCGAATTTTCCGCTACAAGGAAACGTATCGGGAAATCGATCCCCGCGCTTACAATTCCCTCCGCGATAATCACACGCGTCAATAGGGGGTTCGATTACTTTACTTTGGGAATATGAAAACAAACGTTTCTCAAGTGCTGATATTTTTTTTTGCTCACTATTTTCTTATTCTTCTATTATTTAATTCGATCATAATTATTATTCGGACAGAAAGGGTCTGGCTTTGACGATTATTTGCGAGCTTATCCAATGGTGATTTATTAAGCTCGAATTCAATGCTCATTTATATTATTCGACGCGAAGTCCCTACATTTCCATCGTCTCGGCAAAGTAAACGAATTCTAAAGCGAATCGGTAATATCGCCAGCTCAAAAGCGAACAATCGCACTCGGAATAAGGCCTCGCGATTAAAAGAAAGCATCGCCGCGGCGTGCGAAAATTCAAATATTTATTCGAGATAGACAGCGACTGATACGAGAAAAAAAAGACCGCGAGCCGATAAAGCCCCGCGGTAGTAACTCGAGTGGCATTTCATGCACTCGCGTAACGTGCGACATTTCTCCGGCGAACGCTTCCCCTCCCGGAAATTCGATCGTTCTCATTTTCGCGCCCCAAGGCGAAGCCGTTGGAAAAGGGAATAATAGACGAAATAATAATGGGCCGTTAAAAAGCGAGAGCGATTAAAATGACATTACCGCTCCGTCTCATTGTTATTTCCAGTGTAACGACTCGGGCGAGCGACTTCATTCCGCGGCTCTGCCGCCTCGATAAGCCGGCGCGCGCGCGTCGATTTCGTGCCTCTGCACCTTTGATTTCCTCCTCTCGTTTCCGGAGCCTCGGTGGCTTAGGTTGCCTGAGAGAGATAATGGAAAAATTCGGTCAGTCTCGGAGGTGCTGGGTTTCGGTTTAGTGCCTCGTTGCGTTTTCTCTCGGTGTGCGTATGCTTGCGGCGCTTGGCGAAGCTAATTTCGATCGTTACTTATTGGAGGGGGACACATTTTTTTTCTCGAATAGGACGAATCGTTAATTTACAGGATATGTAGGTTAGTCGATCGGCTGTGAGGAATTTAAAAGTGAATTAACGATAGAGATATACAGCTAGAAAATGATTTAAAATCGTAAACAATTCAATACGGAAGTGAGACAAGGACTGATTTTACTTCCACTTCTTCCAGCTTAACTTTTTGCGCCTGAAGAATGTTCAGATTTCAAAATGATCGATTAGGCCAGAAGTATTTCTTATCCAAAAGGTATTTCAATGTTTATTATGAAACCGATATGGCGATGTATTAAAGCCTCATTTAATTAAATTTTCCGATATTAATGCGCTTTTCGAGACAAGACAAATCACTTTCACCGATTTACGTAGTTCTTCTTGCACCGGAACATTTTTATACTTTTACGTAATCTTTTTAAAATATTTAATCAGGATGAGTTCAGATTTGATAAATACAGGCTGAATACATTCGTGAACGTATGCGATTTTAAATTACTCTTGTTCTCGTAACTGTATTGACGTACGAACAATAATTTTGTGTTTAAATAATGTCGGTTAAAATTTCCAGGTCTATTCAGTTTAATATCAACAGTTGGCAATAGTACCAACAATACACGTAACGATTACGAAATATTGTGAAATTTTGCTTAATTAAAAAAAAAACGCACGCAACAAATGTACATTTCATATTGCACGGCGTACGGCAGTAAACCAGCCTCTCATTCCTGTAATAAATTTCAATTCGAATAAACCAATATATCTCCGCGACAAATTCAAGTCGCAGGGCCCGAGAGCCAGTAAGGCAGCGTATCTCCAGTTAGCCGTCGCTTGTTTCCCTCCTCGCCCCTCTCAAGTCCGACCTTCTGCCCGCGCGCGACTCCCGAAATCCTCCGCGAAATTCCGACGTGCAGAGCTTGTCGGCTCAAGCTACCGCCGCGCAGCCACATGTTCATTCTGCTCGGAGCGAATCCGGCGCCGCCCGACGTGCGAAACGATAATCGGGCATAGGCTCGCGGAACAAGACGGAAGTCAGCCGGCATGAGAGACTTCCGTGGGAGCCGGCGGAGCTTCGACTTTTCTAGCCATCTCGGACGGAAAGCGCGGAATTGATAGAGATACAGACGGATCTCGATGCAACGAGGTTAGGTTGGGTTGGTCGCGATCGGGATAAATAAACAGGCATTCGAAACGTTTCGCTGTACTTTAAATGTGTAAATAAATGGTCTAATCTGGTATTTATTGAGAGAATTTATTTTGCCTCGATTCACTTTCTGAATAAGATAATACTGGGAAAATGAACTATTTATGCAGGATATGTGATTACTACAACTACCAGTAAAACTTGTAATTTTCATCAACTTCCTCGACTTTAACAAATGAATATTATTTTGCTCGAATCAGACTAGCAAGGTTACAAAAAAATACAAAACTTTCAACAAATTTATCGAGCAGTCAAAAAAAAACTCCTCCCCCCAAAATAAAAACAGCGAAGCAAACTAAGCCGATAAAATTTCTCATTCCAGAAACATCCAGGATATCATCCCGAGGGAAAGGACCGGTGTACAACACAGGGGGCGGCGGCGGCAGCAGATCGTCACCGTTTCGACGTCTGATCAGCAGCGGCAGCAGTAAAGCACTCGCAATCAGCGGCAGCGTCATCACGCGGCTCGTCGATCAGCGGCAGAACAGTTGCGCCGAGGCGGCCTGCAGTCGGTTAACGGGGCAGCCCTGCAGCTTTGTCACATCGAGTCGCGCAGGACAGGCCGGGTGTATGATCATTGAGGACCCGAGACCACCTCTGCTGTCCATCAGGCCGAGGCAGAGCAGCCCAGCTCTTCTCAGCGACGACGCCGACCACCAGCGATTCCTGAATCAACTGGTGCTGCTCAAGCACAGGACCGCAAAATTTTCCAGGTGGGCCGTCTTCGCTTTTACGAAGTTTCCGTCCTCGAAATAATTGGCTCTCGCTTGAATAGACAATGATAAAGGGGACATTTCATTTTTATGTTAATCCATTAATTGAGTATTTAAGAAATGTAGTTTAATAAGCATGTTTTTTAGGAGAGCTAATTATTTTTTAAGTAAAAAACTTTCACTGATAAAAGTTGGTGTACATACTCTTAAAAATACATACATACCTCATTGACAAACATGAATGAACTATCATGGATTGTTTTTAAATGTAGCATTAATAATATTTTAAATTTTTCGGAACACTAAATAAGGAAGCAAGTGAATTGAGTCTCAAAAAAATTTGGACAATAAAATTTAAGTTATAGAATTTTGAGCACATATTATTATAGTAAAGACAAATGTGATTATTCCATTGAAAAATTCTCTTAGAAAATAACAATTGTAAGAAAAAATATATAATTTATTGTAAAATTTGTGTTTAGATTTTTCATGTAATTAGCAATAAATTTATTATTCATATTTTAAATTTAAAATTAAGGGGGTGTCGAATACCGACTGAGCTGATGTCATTGTACGCGTCAAAATACTCTCGAATACATGGGCTTGTATGAGCGTCTCTGACGGTCAAAACGTCAGCTTTCACAGTCTTCGACACCCCCTTAAGAAAAGTCTTAAGTCTAAACGCAAATTTGTAATATTATTGTTTACATTTATTATGTAAAACTGGCTCCACCTGTCGAGAGAAAGTTTATTGCCTCCCTCAAACGGTGGGGTCATACATTTTAGGTGAAGTAACCCTGAATTGAAAAGGATAGATAACTTTCAGGTTTCTTTAGCAAAGTGATTGCATGCATGCAACTCTAGGTAATGTTGATAATCCTTCAAAAAAAGTGGATCACCGCATCGTATATCCAGTCTTATTGTCTGGAAGAAAATAATGTCGACATTTTGAACCTCTGAGGATGCATTTAGATAAATGTTCTTGGAAAAAAACAAATTCAAATAGTACGCCTTTTGAAGAACGTATTATAAAGAACAAGTTTTCCATAAGCAGACAGGTTCAAAGAGGCAAAGGCAAAGTAACTCTATGAATTCTTCAGTACGGTTTTTTCCTCAAGTTTTGGGAATTAAATGGCTTGAAGTTTATAGTGTAAAGTTTTCTCTCGACAAGTGTGTGTGACCAGTGTCCAGGAATTTTAATGCAATTAAAAGTAAGTTTATTGAAATTCATTCTCATTATTTTTACGCCAACTTTTAGCAAATTTTTAGACTTTTTTTAATTACTTTATAATCTCTAATGTTTTAGTTTTAACCTAGGTTTGTTTTTGGTTTCATGTATTTATTTTTCAATTGTTTATTAGTTAATATATTTAATGAAAACTTTTTTGTTTCAGGTGTGTAACGTTTACTGAAGAAAACTAAGTGCATTTGATACAAATGCAGAAAATGCAAACGCATTAATTTTATTCAGAAGATAAACATTTAAAGTTTAATCATGAACGAAAACCAAGACATGACTTTCCGACGACAGTTTGTTGAAGAAATAGATTACAATGAAATCGATCCGCAAGAAATCGTGGGCAAAGGATCGTTCGGCGTTGTATGGAAAGGAACATGGAAAGGTCAAAGGGTGGCGATAAAACACATCAATTCAGAAGGCGAGAGAAAAGCATTTTCAGTAGAAGTTAGACAACTGTCAAGGGTCGATCATCCCAACATTGTCAAATTGTACGGTGCGTGTACAAAGAACCCAGTATGCCTCGTCATGGAATATGCAGAAGGTGGATCTTTGTATAACTTGCTGCATTCTAACTCACAGCTGCACTACACTGCTGGCCACGCGATCAGCTGGGCGCTTCAGTGTGCTCAAGGAGTCGCGTATCTTCATAATATGTCGCCGAAACCTCTGATTCACAGGGACCTAAAACCTTCAAACCTTGTGTTGATTCTTGGCGGTCGGACGCTGAAAATCTGCGATTTTGGCACAGCCTGTGATTTGAGTAGCTACATGACAAACAACAAAGGCTCGGCGGCGTGGATGGCTCCCGAAGTCTTTGAAGGGTCTAAATACACAGAAAAGTGTGATGTATTTAGCTGGGGCATTATTCTCTGGGAAATACTGTCTAGGAATAAACCTTTCGAGGATATCGGCGGATCGGCATACAGAATCATGTGGGCAGTACACATCGGACAAAGGCCACCACTCTTAGAGGATTGCCCGAAACCCATAGAAGATCTCCTAATAAAATGCTGGAGCAAAGTGCCCGAAAAGCGCCCATCAATGAACGAGCTCGTCGCTAGTATGACCAATTTGTTAGAATTCTTCAGCGGACACTTGCAGCCCATAGAATACTGTGAAAATAGTAATTCGAATCAAACTGCTGTGTCAGAGTCTAGTGACGTTGACATGCAATTCGACTTAGAATCGAATGACTCGCTAGAATTGAGTTCAGGGAATACGGGAAAAATGTTACCATTAAGTTCTGATCAATCCAAGCCAGACTCAATGTTCAACAAATCAGATGATACGGTACAAGAACAAATGCCTAGCGTACCTTTGCAGCAACTTAACATGACACCATTACTGATTGAATGTGAAGCAAATTCTTGGGAACTCGATACTAATACTGAATCGCCATGGGAATTCGATACTGTGACTTCTTTGCACAATGCAGTTACGAATTCAGACTGGTTGTTTCGTAATATAGAAAATAAGAACTTTGACGATATTTATAGTTTGATCGATTTTGAGTTACGGCCCATAATGCCGGATTATAGATGCGAGATTTCTACTCAAATTTGGGAAGAACATAATATTTTAGCTGAGGAGTATCTGAAGGTTCAAACTGAAATAGCTCTTAGAGGCCAGCATAAAAAGACATTGCTTTCAAATTTAAATGACGATAATTGTGCACGTCAGCAAACGATTCAAAAATTAGAAGATGAAAAGCAATCTTTAGTTAAGCTTTACAGAAATTTAACGCGCCAGTTAGAACTGATAAAAGTTGAAAGGAATAACACGTTAGAAATAGGTGCGCTACCTATATTCCCCATTTTTACAAATGAAGATGGCTGGGTTCTCGTGCCTAGACGAGATTCAGCTAATGTCTCGTAAACTTGTAAGATACTATTGGAATACTATTGCTTTACAATTATTGTATATAAATAATGTACTTTAAAAAGTACAAAATCATTGTTTGCACTTTGGATGTATTTTTTAGTACGTTAAGCATTTCTATCAAGATTTGAAGAAATTTTGTACACGAAATGATATTAGTTTTTAAGAATTTATGTAGATATTTATATTCACTTATGTATACATAATAATTATTAAATTAATTTTAAAATGAACTTAATACCTTTTGTGAACTTTGTATTACGTTTAACAAATCCTAGACCTTTCTCCTTAGTTATTGTTCTGTCTGAAATGGGAAAACTAAGGTAGCTATGCATAAAAATTAATGTAAAAATGTGCTCAAAATTAATTTAATAATCAACAAAACATTTATCACCATTAATAATTTAAAAGCGTTTAAACTATTTGCTTTGCTACTCGGTAAATGCAACAGTCAAATTACAGATTCATTCAAAAAAAGTTTTCAAACGCATTTTAATCAATTAATAATTATCAGTGAAAGCATCATTTTTTACTGCTAACGAATACTAATGTTAAAAGATTGAATACTGATTATGGATTTCTTGCAGTAATAGGCATCGGAAGCTTCAGCCGTTCAGGGAAACGTGACTGGTGTCCATTTGGAGCGCAGCGCAGCTCAGCGCACTAAACGTACACCACCCTGACGCGACACGTACCCCGCTACCTCACGGTAGAGGCCCTCGTCGGGCGAGCTCGCTGTGCGACGTTCAAACTGTCGCTGGCCAGCGCTCATCGGAGAACCAGGAGAACGAGGACCAAGACCTTACCTACCTGAGACACCGCCTAACGGTAAGCATCAGAGAAACGCTACTCATTTAGCAGAGTCTTAGTTCCTTTTATATGCTTTAAGTAACGTATTACAATGCTGCAATTATAAGCAATTTTTTCAAACCAATTACTTTCTTAAAAGCATAAATTAAGACATAATGAACTATTTAATTTAGAATTTTGTACAACATTTATAAAATCAAACAAATTCAATAAATGTACAGAATAACAAGTCGTCGCCGTAATGAACATTTTACAATTAATATTTATTTTACAGGCGAGGTGTGGCGTAGTAAAACGCGCAGAACTAAAGCTTTAATGAGAGAGAAGTCGGATAATTCGGTGCTCTTTATAAAAAAAAACATCAAAAATTCATTATAAGTAAAGAAAAAAAATAAAGAGAGAAAGGGGAGGCTAACGACGCTGTGCAATTATTTTGAATCGGCGTTCCCATCGTGTCAACATCATCATCAGTATCCTATTCCATTTTCCGACGTCATCACGTATCCGCTAAAGTCGAGGAATCGACAAAAGACATCGTTTATTTTTCATTCAAGGCAAGAGACTCTTACAGAAATTCAAAATGGGAAGCGTGAACGTAAATCGGGGCGTCAGCGATGCCTTTTATCGCTACAAAATGCCCCGCATTCAGGCTAAGGTCGAGGGTAAGGGCAACGGCATCAAGACTGTCATTGTCAACATGGTCGAAGTCGCCAAGGCCATTGGCCGCCCAGCTACCTACCCCACCAAATTTTTTGGTTGCGAGCTCGGCGCACAGACGCAGTTCGATTTCAAAAATGAGAGATTCATTGTCAATGGCAGTCACGATGCCTCCAAGCTCCAGGATCTGCTTGACGGATTCATTAGAAAATATGTGCTCTGCCCAAATTGTGATAATCCCGAGACCGAATTGCTTGTTAATGCAAAGAAAGGCACTATCGCGCAGGTAAGACCACTTTTTATTGTTCTCCAAACATTTCTATTAATTTACTCAATTTCTAATTAAATGAAAAGATTTATAATTTGCAGAAATAATTTTTACAATCTTTTAATACATTTGTGAACTTTTAAAAGTAAAATTTAAAATCTATTTTTTAATTTCTAGGGCTGCAAAGCTTGTGGCCATCATGGCGCTCTGGAGAGCAATCATAAATTAAACACGTATATTCTGAAAAATCCACCGAGTTTGGACCCGGCAGCTCAGGGAAGCTCGTTGACTGAGGGCAAGCGTGGCAAGAGATCTAAGCGCGCCAATGGCGACACTAACGGTGAACGGTCAGGATCGCCCGAGAATGAGAACAATACTACCACCGACATCGTCGTTGAGGCTCCCGAGAAAATGGGTAACAAAACTGAATCTCAATTTCTTTTTTAATAAAAATTTTCGAGATTTCTTTTTCCACACTTTTAATAGAAACGTATAACAGAACTAAGCCAAAATACTTTTGTCAAATCATTCTTATTTTTTTTTAATTTGCTAAAGAAATTCAAACTGTAAATCATAATTATTTTATTTTTTATTTTAGCGAGTAAGGGCAACGACGACGATGACAGCGGAACCAAATGGGCTGTGGATGTCTCAGAAGAAGCCGTCCGTGCCCGTTTGCAAGACTTGACCGACGGTGCCAAGGGCATGACTATCAGCGAAGATCTTGACAAAAGCGAGAAAGAGCGTATGGATATTTTCTACAAGCTCGTCAAGTGCCGTCGCGATGCTGGCCAGCTGGACAATCACAAGGAGCTCGTTACAGAAGCCGAGCGCCTCGAGATCAAGACCAAGGCACCTCTCGTTCTTGCTGAATTGCTTTTTGATCAATATATCGCAGCTCAAGTCAAGAAGTACCGCGTTCTGCTTCTCCGCTTTACCCACGATGACGTGAAAGCTCAGAAATATCTCATTCGAGGCATCGAGCAAGTTATTGCCCTTCATAAGGATGTGCTCATGCCGAAGGTGCCTGGAATTTTGAAGGTGGGCTGTCAACAAATTCAAAAATAAGTCACAATTTTGGTGACAATAATAAAAAAATTTATTGATTAATTATTCTACCATTGCCAATTAATAAGATTGAATCTAATAACTCTTTTTATTTTAGCTTTTCTATGACAATGATATCTTGGAGGAAAAAGCGCTTTTTGAATGGTCTAGCAAAGTTAGTAAGAAATACGTGTCTAAGGATATTTCTCAAGAGATTCATGATAAAGCTGCCCCTTTCCTCACATGGCTTAAGGAGGCTGAAGAAGAAGAGTCTGAATCTGACGAGGAAGATGATGATCTAGAGGTTTGTTTTTTTTTTTTTTTTTTTTTTTAAGGTACAAAAACGTACAAAAAAATAAATTAACTTATTAAACACCTATTTTATTTCAGATCGAATATGATGATAGAGCAAAACAACCTTTAAAGCAGCAGCAACAACAGCAGCAACAACAGCAAGTGCAAAAAGCAACTGTAGTTGATGATGATTCTGAAGGAGGAGATGACGTTGACATTGATGCCATTTAAAATCAAAAAGAAAGCTGAATCGCCAAAGCCACTAAACGCAAAATGAAACGAGAAAATAGACACGTCAATAATTCTAATATTTCGCGAAAGATACAATGAATCGCAATAAAAAAATAAAAAAATAAATATTGTCCGCTAAAACACGGTAGAATTTTTCTTCCTCATTAAAAAACAAGTCGAACGAGAAATAATGACTAACAGTATATATATTTAGATGGCTCCTGCGTTTACATAGTAAATTTTATCAAATCTTATTCAATCTTTCTTAGAAAGTAGTTCCTCTTTATTTCTTTTCCTTACTCCCGAATTATTATTTTTTCTTAAGTAATTTGATATTTTAATTGCGTTTTTATTACTTTTCGATTCGAAACGATTGCGGTTTTGTACCTGATCGTTGAATGTTTGTTATGATTGTCCGATATGATTGTTGAATAACTCTCGCATCTCGCCTTCAATTTTCCGCCTTCACGCGTATTACTTTCCACAAGCGAGATTTTTGTTAGGTTTTTTTGGTCATTGATAGAAAAGAGTTGGCAAGCTATATTCGCGTTCTCTATTGTATCTACGATTCTGATAATTATTCTAATAAATATGATTTATCGCAATCATACAATTGTTCTTCTTGTTTATTGTGTACATTATTTTCCTTAAATCCTTAATAATCATAAAATTTTACAAAAAAGTTGTTTGCATAAGATTAATTATAAATTCTATACTTGTTTTATTCGTTCTAAAAATTCGTTGAGTTCATCAAAGAAGTATGTTACATGGTCATCGCGGTGTGAAATGAACTTCTTCCCAAATATGGTAACAGTTATTCCAGAGTAATAAGGAATCAAAAATTTTGGTTTATCTGCACCATCAGCAGTATCAGCAACAAGTATCAGCACCACCTCACAAGGCCGTCGACTCTGGTCTCACCTTCAGGGCCGTTTTCCTTTTCTTGATTTCCTCCTGTGCATTTTCCATTATCTATAACAATAAAAATTTATAATTTAATATAATTTTATATAATTATAATTAATATATAATTAATATTATTAACAAGGAAATTTTAGTTAGAAAACCTACTTATGAATATTAGCCTTCATAATATGTCAGGGCGTCGGCGCCCGTCTATCCTTTCGCAAGCCGCGTGCTAATCAACAGCAGCCTCTGGTATTAGTTATCGATAATAGTAATATCTATTATCTATTATTTAATATCGAAAGCCAAGATAATTCTCGCATTTTGCCTTTAATTTTCCGCCTTCACGCGTATTAATTTCCAAAAGCGAAATTTTTGTTCAGTTTTTTGGTCATTGATAGAAAATAGAATTGGCAAGCTATATTCGCGTTCTCTATTGTTCTATCTACGATTCTGATAACTATTCGAATAAATATGATTTATCGCAATCATACAATTGTTCTTCTTGTTTAATGTGTACATTATTTTCCTTAAATCCTTAATAATCATAAAATTTTACAAAAAAGTGGTTTGCCTAATATCAATTATAATTTTTATAATTGTTTCATTTATTTCAAAAACATTCTACTAATAAATTATTATTTACTCATTTCTGATGTTTGTGTTCTGTCATTGGGAAACCATTACTTTGTCAGATACAAATGATGCCCTGTAAGTAAAATGTACATCTAAAGATTATCAATCACTTCAAAGTAGAATTAAATATGAATTATTTAATTAATTAATAAACATTTAATTTATTTTAAAATAGGTCTAGTGGTCCAGGGGACGTGTTAGAATATCTACTAGTCTACTTCTGTACGACAATGTTTGAATAGACTTATTCCCCGCTATTGCATACGTTGATACGTTGATAAGTTCTCGAAAAGTCGATTTGAAAATGTTATTAGATTTTTGTATCTTTTTAATGACACAGTTTTTGGAGGACTGAAATGCGAGGAGTTAAAGCTTTGAGATTAATTTAATAATATTTAAACACATAAATATAACAGGAAGAAAGATGTGTATATATTTAAGTTTCATTTATGTCATTTATTTAAATATTGTTTAATTTGAAAAGAGCCATGCAACAAAATTATGATAATGGAGCACTTGGTTATATTGTATATTAGGTTATTGTTATAGGTAAATAAAATATCATTTAAAATTTGAATGTATAACCATTCAGAAACTTTTCAGTAACAATAGAATGCATTATTACACAGTTTTAGTATAAAAGTAAAAAAATCTTACTTGCCAGTAGAGCGCTCTCGCGCCCTTTGATCTATTTAAAAACAAAATTTAGAAGTACTTATCCGTTTCTCAAAATTTTTGAAAATTTTCATGTTTAAATAATGTAATTTACATAAAGTATATATAAATATAAATGAAATTTCAATTTAACAAAAAATTCCCGCTTTCTGTTTCATTACCTAACCTTGATTCAGAGACGTACACTATATATAGGTAGTATACAACTCATACTCACACTCAGTCTTGTTCTTTATTTTTTATAAGTAACTACGTTGACGTTATACAGAGAAATGCTGTCAAAAGTGTATTAGGGTAGGTTTTTTCCGTAAAGTAATTTTAATGACCTTCAGTTTTCTTTCTTAGGAGTCGCAAATCTTTCTAAATACTATATTCCTGATACTTTAATCTAGTGCATAATAAGATTATTAGTGTTAATAGAATTACAACCTGTGCACTTTCGCAGAAATTCAAAACTTTTTAAAATCAGTCGACACTCTATTTATAAAGTAAAAATGTGTAAATATTTTATTACTTGAAGAGAATTTGTAAGTTTACTTTTTCATCCGATTTTTTAATATTCTTTTTGTACTATAGCAATTGAGTAAAATTTGAAAAAAAGGTCATTTTTAGGTTAGGCCGAACTTGCAAATAAATATTTTTTTGTTATGAATGTTCACATTTATTAAATATTTTCATTTTACTGTATTACAATGTTTGATTCTGTTTTGAAAAGACAAAAATGAATAGAAATATTTAGTTGCAAAACTAGATTACAATAGTACAATTGCTATTTATATTGAATCTTTGTTATCAGGATCATATGTATTTTATAAACATTGATAGAACTTATATAAGTATATGAGTCACTGATGATTAATATATGACAAATAATATATAATATATTTAATATGTTTAGGTACTGCTGTTATAAATATAATAATAATGGATACAGAAATAGTACAGAAATTCAAGAGACTTGATGCGCAAGTTAATTCATTTGATCCAAAAGGAAGAAATCCTATGTTAATATGTAAACGGTTAGATCATATGTATGAAATAGCTCTGGATGCAGAAAAAAAAAAGAATTTGGAAGTTGCATACTATTATCACAAAAGATGGCTATTATGTGTAGAGTGGTTGAAAAAACAAGGTTTAGACGGAAAATCAATTAAACAATACTTTCCTAATGATAAAGTAATGCAAATCTTAATTTAAATTGCAGTTTTATTTTTTTACAACTATTGTATTATAATAATATTGTTCAATCTGTTTTTTAGATAAAAGAAATAAAAAGTCGATTACAAAAAATCACAACAAGTATAAAAATAACGTGTGAAACTACAGCTGTACAGCATACATTAAGTGAAAAATTGTCAATTACTAAAAATTCAAAAATAGATTCTAAAGCTAATAGTGATGGAGACATTAACATTAAATTTCCTGAAACTCCAAGCGATGAACCCCAACCGAAGAAAAAAGATGAAATCACATGCACAGAATTGTATAAAATTCTGAATCAGAATAACAAAACTGAAGAAAAAAGAGTACTTATTATTGATGTAAGGAAAACAGAAGAATTTGAACAATCACGAATATCATTCCAAGATAATTTAATTCACATTCCACCAGAGAAAATTCAACTCAGGTAAATTAAAGATTAAATTTAAAAATGAGCCTTAAGTTTAAACACATGCCTAAAAAAAATTGTGCCAATTTAATGATTAATTAATTGAAATCTTTTTATATTTAAAAATTATTATAGTATTTTTAAAATATAATTTACTTGCAATATTTTCAGCCACCAGCCAAATGTCTATTACATGGATGTCCTGAAAAAGGACAAAGAAGCAATAAGTCGATTTAACAGAAGATCATCAAAGTATACTGATATTGTTGTTCTTATTGATTCAGATTCTTTAAACACTGCAAAGATTAATAGTCCAATATCATTGTTGAAAAAATGTTTAGAGGAGAGGGATTCAGGCACAAAATATAATAGATTAGCTATTTTAAAAGGCGGTTTTAACGAATGGGTAAAGACATATCCAAATGTTGTTGTAGATCTTACAAGAAGCAGACTTCATTCTACAAGTGTAAGTTTTTACTCTTGGCAAAAACTGGTTGTATCATGAATTTTTATTGGTATTACTGGAGCGGTCATGAACATTTTAAAATTTTTATAATTTTTTCTAAACAATTATTAATTTTAAATAACTAATTGTAGTTTTCAAGTACTGAATTTGACGGCACTAATTACGACTTCTGTTCGCTAAACGAAAACCAAAATTTTGTTCCTTCTCCGATATTAGGCGGATCGCACCGAGTTGGAGTAAAAGCTAAATTGAGTTCAGCCTCGAATTCACAGAAAATGGTAATTTCATTAAATAATTAAAGTGACTTATTTTTTTCTTGCTAATATAAATACTCTACGTTTAAAAATCACTAAATTCAAAATTTTATTAAAAATTTTATATTTAATATAAAAAATATATTAGAGTCATTTTAAAATAAAATTGCTAGCTTTAATTTGATTTTTAATTATTATTTTCAATCTTGCAGCTTATAAAAGATACAGATCCTTATGTATCCATAGTATCAGAAACATCAAACCAGGATAAAACTAAATCTATATATCCAACTATACCAAGCAACATTTTCTCTAGTTCCAATGGATTGTATGATAAACTTATGCAGACAAATAGTATAAAAGATGTAAAGATATGTGTGGAAAACATGTCGGTAAAAAAACCTGTTGTGGATAGAAGTAATAAACCCTCGTTGGATAAAAAATTATATGATCAATCCGGAAACAGAATCTATGAGCAAAACCCCATTAGCGGTTGGCAGCACGAGCAGCTGGATACATTGCGGAAAATGCAACAATTGGTGAGATAATAAAATATAAAATTGCAAATTTTTAGACATTTTTATATAAATTTTAACTTCAGAACGCAGAAAGAAACGGAACATCAATATATCCTTCATTGGAAAGCGTACAAACACCTTTTAAACTTCGACCCGTACGTCCTCTAAAGCCAGATATAATGTAAGTAATAATGTGACAATCAAATTAAATTTTGAAAATTCGAAATTAACTGATATAAAATCGATGAATAGGGACGGCAAGGAAAACATTCCGATAGCTCCACCAAAAATAGAAGAGCCGCAGACACCGGTTAAAAAAATGGATATAGATGAAGAAGAAATTTGCAAAGTGCCGCTTAAATCTGAAAACATGCCTAAAACTCCAACTCTTAAGCGTTCACTTTCTGTTCCTAATTTTCAAGATAAGGTAAAGAAGCTAAAAACGAATCATCAAGTAAATATTGCTATTTTTTTTTCTTTTTTTTTAAGTTGAAAATATAAGTTTTCAAGCACACAGAAGTAAGTTCTAGAAAATTATGTTTTTTAATTATCAAACTATCCTATTAATAAATTTTTCATTACCTTAAATAGATCATAATTTTACAATTTTGTATTATTCTTAAAATCTTTTTCTAAATTAATTTTTCACTTGTCTATTGCAATTCTAGAATTATTTGGAACCGAAACATATCCTACCAAGAAGAAATCTCTATAACCCTTTGTTTTTGTTTATATATAGATATGCAGAGCTAATGGCGTGTAGAGTTTCCTCGTGTATTAGAATATGTTCAGTTCCAATTATTTTTTTTCATATTATTTTCTTCCTTATTATAAATGAAATCGTTATAAAATATTAAAATTCTTTTTGAATAGATTCCATTCTTTTTGCTTGAAAATGACACTTACAAAATTACTTTAAATTCCTTTAATTTAAAATCTTTAACATCGAGTATTTTCATTTTATTTTTTGTTGAAAAGTTGATACTTATTTCGTTACAATATGCAAAAACAAATTTTTTATTCTTAAAATAATTGCTTTTTATTACTTTAGACGGTTCAGCCTCGGGTTAAGCCTGAAGTCAACAGATCTACAAAGCCAGACAGGAATAGGGCAGCCGAGATTACGAATAGTAAATCGTCTTGCACCAGAGAGCAACGCATGGAGCCGATATTTACCAGTTCACAATTGGTGAGTATATTTTTACGAAGCATTTTCTTATTTTTATGAATAAGTACCCTTTATTCAATAATTTTTGTACAATAAGGTCGGTAAAGTAGGCGTGGTCAAAAGAATCTTCTGTTATTGCAACCTAAGAACAAAATCTAAAAAATACGAAATATTTTAATGAATATAAAACAATTAAGGAATGACAATCAGTGTTTAAAAATGTAGGTTTACATATATATAGTTTATAGATTGTTAGACTGCCAATAATAGCGTTATATTTTTCACCTCCTTATGTAAATACAAAACATCTGTTCCCAATCGTAGAATGAAGTTTATTCAGCCGTAAGGAGAGGCCGGAGTTCACGTCATTTGACGTTCTGACGGTCAGTGACGCCAATTTGAGCCCGTGCATAAGATCGTACTGTGACGCGTAAAAAGACGTCAAATCAGTTGTCTCCGGCCTCCACTTAAGGAGTCTTCGGTGTTTTTGAATAAAATCACGTACATCTTTAAAACTCGACAATAGTGTAAATAAACTATGTCAGATTCATTTACGACGAAGAAATTGTATGGTTGACGAAGTCATTTTCGAGAAAATCGCTTTCAAAAAATTCTCATTTTAACACGTAACCTTATGGGACTCGTCACCAAATCGACAAAAACTCTGAAATAAAATCACGCGTTTCCGTGAAATAAAGATATATTTATACTTTTTACATTGAGGAATCCATTAGATTCATAAAAACATTAGGTTGACGAATTCAATC
>JAWWEM010000044.1:9492680-9519516 GCA_035582935.1 Ormyrus thymus
TTAATACTAAATATATTTAATCAATACGACGCGACTATTCAAAATTTAATGCAATTTAATTTAATCCATATGCATACTTATTGAACTAATAATGATATACTAAAGTATTTACTTTATTTTATGCTTTGTAACAATATAGTGTAGATATACATAAATTAATATAATGTAAGGGCAATTAAAAAATGTTAATATATATGCTTAAAAATAATTTTTAAACATTTTGGTATCAATTCGTTTCCCAGCTCGCATAAGAATGTTGGTCCTAATGCACTATTATTCCCGTAGGAACTTAGAGCAGTAGTAAAATAAAAGTAGAAAGTCGCCGCAATTTGCAATAACCCGAGTAAGACAGATAAAACAGAGAAAACGTAAGACAATCCATTTTAGACGTCACACAGAAAAAAAATCTTGTTTGAATCTAACTAATAATAATTTTTTTTATGCTTTTTAATAAAGTTAAGATGCTAAAATGACACATCTGTTGTACATTGATTACTTGTGATAATAATAGGTTCTACATAATAATAATCGAAGATCACGAACAGAAATGATTAAGCCGCTAAATTAAGCCTGCGTAGATTGCCAGAATTCTCGGGGTGAGCTTTCTTGTAATAATATTCAATAAAGTTCGATCGCATTGGTATTAATTTACAATTAAGCACGTTTTCAATGCTTCAAGTATATTGCATGTAAAACCTATAATGAAACATTAAGGACAATTTTCATATTAAGTATTTAAAATATTAATATATCAACTATAATTAATTGTATAAGTATAAAGTGTTAAAAAATAATAAAGTGCATTAATTAAAGTAAAAAAGTTAAAACTTTTTAATAACTACAAATTGAACTAAACGTAGTTTAAGTTTGCAAGAGTCTGATACAGTCAGTTCGTAACTACTTGAACGGCGCATTGGCATTTCTAATAGAATTTCTCGGAACGGCGAACAAATACTTCCTAACAAAATTTCTTGTAAACACTCGAGCTTCCAATAATTGTGCCGGCTTTGCTTTCGCTTAAAAAACTTCTCCTTCGAAAGTCAAGCAAACGAGATTGAGCTACATTACTCCTGTATCAGTCGCTTGAAGCAACATTGGCTAGATTCAATAAAAGTTTATTTTCTGTGTACCGGCGACCCCTCGGGGAGGGCGACGTTTATCCTCGAATTAAATCCGTCCGTCATTGTTACAGAGGCCTCCGCACCACGGTAGCTCTTAGAGGATGCACAAGCTAGCCAAGGGCCTGAAGAAAAAGAAAAAGCAGAAGAAGGGCAAGAAAGGAGAGGACGACGAGGAGTTTGATCCAGAGGAGCTCGAGCGTTACAGACGCGAGCGGGCAGAGGCCCAGCAGAAACAGGCGGAAAGTGAAGCTGGAAGCGAGCAGAGCTCCACAGCGGCTACTGGCAACGACGAGTGGAAGAAGTTCCAGGCATTAACGTCAGGCGTAGACTCCATCCTCAAGAAAACACAGGACGACCTCGACCGCATCAAGTCCACCTCTTTCTTCCAGCGCAAAGCCCCAGAACCTGAACCTGATCCCGAGGAGGATCCTGAAGTCCAGGCAAAGAAGCACGAGTTAGCCAAAAAGTACTTGGGATTTGATAAGGACGGGAATCCTATTGAAGCTAAAGCGGAGGAGGAAGACGAGTCAGCGAAAGCTAAGCCTCTAACTGTTACTGAAGACGGAATCGTTGAAATCCCGGATGACGACGAAGAACATGAAGATTCTGCTGATGAGGACATCTTTGATACCACTTACATTGACGCCCTCCAGAATATCGAGGTACAATTAGCCTACATTCCAGATAGTCCAACTCAGGAGGAACTTGGAGACGATCCCTTCGACACCACTAATGCTGACAAAGTTTTAAAAACTGTAGACAAGTCTGGCAAAAAGCTTGTTAGTTTGGGCAATGCTGTCGAGGTACTTGCTGGTAGAATCGACTACGTAAGTACTTGTAAGATCGGTAGAAACAGGCCGAGACCCAATCAAGACCTTTTGCTAGGAGATGACGATGCACCTATTATCGTTACTGAAAATACAGAGCAAGCAGCAGAACCTATAGAGGTAGAAAAGACTCTATTAGACGACGACAGCGACCTCCCTGATATTCCGATTGACTTAACAAAGCTTCCACCAGTTCTACCACGACCTGTCACTCCCGCTGCCGACGGTGACGAGAAACTTGCTGACGAAAACAAACCTTTAGATATCTCTGAATTTGAGTTACTGAAGGATAAGACTATTCTTGATGATATTCCTGTCTTAGATGACGAGGAATTTGACTTGGAAGCACCCGCAGAACCTCTGGCCTTAGAAGAAGCAGAGGATCCATTTGCTGAAAAGGAGCCGGAAAAGGTAGACTTTCAGGAAGAGATCATCGAAGCTAGTTTTGAGGCTGCTACATTTGTGAACGAGGAAGATCCATTTGACACAACTATCGCTGATAATATCCTACCAGGTAAGACAGAACTCAAGTTTATCGAGAAGGAACTAGAAGAATATCCTGTTTCCGACGTTGCTATATCCTTAACTGATCCTGCTGGACTAAATCGTGACTACGAAACTGGCCTTTTAAAAGCACAAAATCAAAGCTCTCTTCACGTTGCTAAGAAGGATCTTTTGGGTGGATCAAACACTGACTTAAGCCAATTGGCAGACAAACCTATTCGACCGGTAGAGGAAATTTCTTACGTAGATCCGTTCGATACATCTGCAATTCAAGACATTCCTCCTGGAAGAACAGAGTTGAAATTCTTGGAAAAAGAACTTCTTGGCGAAAATAAATCAGCATCGGCTCTTGATTCTCTTGACGACGACGATTTTGATCCCAGAGCGAACGAGACTCCGCAACCCGAGAAGAGAAAACCTCCACGTCCACCACCAGTTGGGAATAAAGCTGTTCCGGAAGTGAGATTTGAAGTTAAGGAGGAAGATTTTGAGTCTCAAGCTCAGACATTAACCAAGGGAAGAAAGCCTTCTAGACCAGAAGCTCTTGATTTAGCACCGAAAATTGTTGCCTTTGATATCCCTACACCGAAACCTGATCTTTTAGCTTCAGGTGAAGAAGAAAAGGCGCTTCCTGGAAAGCCTTTAACTCCATATTATCCACAAAAGTCTATTGAGGAAGTTCTTCCGTCAGAAGAAGCGGTAAACGGAGCCGACGTTGATCCTTTCGACACCAGCTTTGTAGGAAGCACCGCACCAGGAAAGACCGAACTTAAGATCATTGAGTCTGAGCTTTTGGAAGAGAATCAAGGAGGAGGTATTCCACACAGTCAAAGCGACCACGACTTTGAATCAAAGGCAGGTGTAACAGCACAGAATCAAAACCGCCGTCAAAGCGATTTTGGCCCAATCGTAAAGAGCGCTGAAGTTATCGAATCCTTGATCGCTAAAAGAAAGGCCCTTGATAAGAGACAGGACAGTATTTTGGATACTGACGTTGACGTAAGCGCAGAACCTCTTGCTCCTACCGTCAAGCCCAGTACTATCGAAGAGGAAGTCGAGCTTTCTTATAAGGATCCGTTCGACACTTCTCACGCAACTAATCTCGCTCCGGGAAAGGCTGAACTTAAACTTTTAGAAAGCGAACTCAGTCAAATACCAGAACCAGGGCCGATTAAACCTCATCCGGTGATTGAACAGCTCGCAAAGAAAGCTGTTGTAGAGGAAGACCCAGATTTTGATCCCAGAGCGGAAGAGGAAAAGGATATCCTGTGTTCGGACTCCGTAGAGACTCCTGTTGACAAGGTTCTATCGCCTACTCTGGACACAGACGACTTTGAAGATTACGATCCGTTCGACACCAGTTTCGCCAGTGTCAATCCAGGAAAAACTGAACTTAAGCTCCTGGAATCCGAGCTTATAAATAAATAATTATTTAAAAACTCTAGTTTTTTCGCTCTCAGTGTTTCTATCTGTACGTGTTTCTGTCGCCGAGAAAAACTAAAATAAAAAATCAAGATGGATTCCAAGGGAGGCAATCCGTTCCTTATGGACGACTACTCAACGGACGCGGATGCTGGAGCAACATCCAACCCCTTCTTGCAGGATTTTGGTGCTGATCCAGCTGATGCGGCATCCGCTCCAGCGGGAGCTGATGCCAATCCCTTCTTCAACTTTGTACCGGACCCGTCGTACCAACCCTCATCGGACTCTACAAATCCTTTTGCCTCGTTTGGTGTCGAGACAGCAGAACCTCAAGCAGAACCCGTCGTGTTCAGCCCAGAGACCGTTGCAGCTCCTCCAGCAGCGGCGCCTGAACCAAACCTCTTCGGAGATGAGCCTCCGGCCCCGGTGGCTCAAGCCACGCCTATATCCAGCCCTCCTCAACAGGCTGTAACGCCGACTGCACAGGTGACTTCGCCGCCTAGTAAACCGTCGAGACCACCGCCGCCACCCAGGCCAGGTCCACCGCCTCCTCCTCGGAATACAAAAGACCTGATCCTATCGGTGACCGGGGCCATGGACGAGACCTCGAATCAGATGTTAGACCGGTTGCAGGCCACGAGGACGCCGAGCCCAACGCTGATGCACTCACCCTCGCCGACGCCGGAGCACAGCTTCGCCGACCTTCTCGACGTCGACGGCAGCGTGCCCGACCTTATCCCCGACGTCGCCAAACAACAACATCCTGTCGCCAGCAATGCACAGGACATAATGGGTCTGTTCGACGCGCCGCCCACGCAACAGACAGCCGAGGCGACCGGAGCAGCAGCTTTCGGCGCTGAGGCCGTTGCGTCGGCGACGCCGGCAGACGCGACCCTTGGCGATGGCGCGCCGCCGGTGATGTCGGTATTGTCGGATAACCCGTTCTCCGATGTCGGCCAGCCGGAAGTGCAGCCCTTCGAGGATCTCGTTCAAGAGAAGAGGCCTTCACTTTCCAGCGGTTCACCTATCGCTGGTGAGTTAATTTATTTTTTCTTTCTAATAAAATGCTGAGTTGTATAAGTCAGCTTTTGGAGTAAGATACATTTATTAGTTTAAAGAGAGCAGTAACCTTTATTACAGAAATAATAGTTTTTCATAACTTTAACATTTTTCCTTTAAAATTTTTAGTAAAAGCGTGAATTTTGTTTGCAAGCTTTTTAAAATATTTTAATATTATTATTTAATTTTACAGCCCAAACATCAGCGCAGGTATCGTCAGCCGTAGGGACACCAGTAGCAACAGTTCCTGAACCACAATCGGAAGTACAACCTGCTTCCGGTTTGTTTGGCGATACTACAGTCGATGCCTCAAGTTTCTATGCGGCTCAAACTACGGTAGCTTCAACTACTCCGATAGCTTCCGGGGCTGATGCCTTTGCCGACCTTCTAGGGGACTTCGGTGCATCCGCTACTGCGACGCAAGATGCTACTGATTTTGCGGCTAGCAGTCCCGCCCCTGCCGCAGAATTCCCAGCTTCTGTGTACAGGTATTTGATTATTTTGGTACCACCATTTAGGAATATAGAAGTAAAATTTAATTAACCTCAATGTTAATAAAAAGTTTATAAATTTTTATAAATCTACAATTCAATACGAAACAAGACAAAAGTCAATACGCTTGATGCAAAATAATTGATTTCAGAACTGAGGAGTTGGATAGCAGCTTTGCAGCGACGACGAAGGCGATCCAGGATACAGGTGATGCTTTCGACGCGTTTGCCTCCAAGTTCGACAAGGCTGCGGAGCCGGACGTTACGGCCGCCGACCCGTTCTTCGACCCGTTCGGCGGCAGCGGGGGCGGACAGACTGCAATGGACACCAGCAGCGACGGTGAGTCATTTGTGCGTCCTGCAATTGAGCCAGGCAAAAAAGGAACGTAAAGATGTCATGCACACTCGATTTATACCGCTTTAATTGATTCAATCGAGGAGTACTTATATAAAGAGAATTTATAGGTTTTGTTCGTTTGTAAAGCTTTACTAATTTAATGCAAAAGATTTTTTATTGATTTTTTGTATCATCTTAATTTCAATCTTTGAATTTCTGGAAATATCGATTTTTAGATTTCATATTTTCAATTCAATTTCAAATGTGCCTGTAATAAGATGAAATGATTAAAGCAATTTTTTAAAAAGAAGTATATTTAGGATAATACGTTATACAAAACATAAACAATTTACGTTTATCATCAATTTTAGTTTGGGGAGATTCCGCCGCTGTCCCAGCTGTCGGAGCTGCTACTGGTTTCGGAGAAGAAGACGGTGGTTTCGATTCTTTCTTGAGTATGACCGCTCCTCCACCTGAAATAACCCCGAGGAGGCGGGACTCCGCTGACTCAGATGAGGGGCCGGACTTCAGCGTATTCATCAAGTATGTATAATTCATTTGATATATTTTTTTAATCATAACAAAAGGAAGATATTAATTTTAAAAATTTGCATCAAAGACCAAAGGAAGCAAATCAAGGTGGTTACGTGGAAGGTGGTCCAGTTCCAATTCTGGCACCGCCGCCAAAGAGTCCGTTGACCGCTGCTTACGCTGACACTTCGCCACGCTTCAATCCGTTTGATAAATCAGGCATTGCCCAGGAAGCCGCTTTGCCCCAGGAAGCTCCTCTTCCTTCGGAGATGACAAGGACAGATTCTCAAGTAATTAAAGATTTTATGTTTTAAATAAACTTATTTTCCTCTTGCTAAAATTTGTTAAAGTCAAAAGATTGTGATAGAATAAATAAGTACATAAATAAATTTCATGAATCGTATCTCTTTTAGAGTATATTTTACAAACTTATAGTATTTTTAAGTTTATTAAAAAGTAAAAAATAAAAAAAGCTGAGACGTCGGTTTGAAAACTGTCGCCAATTATAAAAATAAAAAAAAAATTGTAGAGAACAAAATTTTAATAAAATGAGCTGTTGAAGATAATAAAAAATGCATTGCCTATAATATTAGGATTATAATGGAACAATATGTTTGAAAGTTGAAGGTTCACTTCAGATAATGGCATTTAAAATTAGGTCAATCGTAAGCTCCTTCTATACTGTTGCATTCGATCATATTACAAAGTTTTCAATAAGATTATTTTTAAGCTTATAACTATTTAACTAATTACGGAAGAATTGAAAGTAATATTATAGTTCCTGATCAATCTTTCAAAGACATTCAGCAGTAAGTAAGGAAGCCTATGATTCTACATTGTATAAATTAATTCAATATTAAAATATTAAATATTTCTTTTATATTTTTATATTAAATTAGTTATAAAGATAACAAGAGATAGATTCGCGGTGATTGCTACTCTTTTTATTTCCCGATTATAAATTAATGATAAAACCACATTTTTGGCCTTTAGGAAACTCCACCGACACCATTGTTCGATGAAGATGTAAGTCAACCTCTCGAAGACTTCCCTCGAATCACATATACCGGCGACGGCTGGGATATGCAATTGCGTCAACCCATAAAGAAAAAGATCACTGGCCAACGTTTCTGGAAAAAGATTTTCGTGAAGTTGGTGTACCAAGGCGACAATCCAGTACTGCAGCTGTTCAATAACAAGGGCGACAAAGACCCTTTCCAAGAATTGCCATTGCTGGCTTGCTACTCGGTCTCAGATATTGCGGCCCAGCAGTTCGACCAGTACGGCAAAATATTCACGGTCAAGCTGCAGTACATATTTTACAAGGAGCGCCCGGGTGTGCGGCCTGGTCAGGTTACCAAGGCCGAGAGGATTACGAATAAACTTAGCCAATTTGCCGCTTACGCTATCCAGGGAGATTACCAAGGCGTTAAGGAGTTTGGAAGCGACTTGAAGAAACTTGGATTGCCCGTCGAACATGCGCCCCAGGTAAGTTTTCTGATAAAAGTGTTAGGTTTTCTGACCCTGGAATACTACATACTACGGTTTCTGAAGTTTTTAAACATTCACCATATCACACTCTTTATTAGTTCTTCAATTTATTTATTTTTGAAAAAGTCTTTAGATAACATAGCATTTTCTCATTTATTTATTCGTTTTTTTTTAATTAGTGTGTATAATATAATATATGTCATTAAATGAGTTGGTATTCCAGGGATACTTTCATAAAATTGTGATTTGAATTGCTGTATCTGTTTTTGAGTTTAACGATGATTAAACCCTGATATTCGATAAGCACGCAGCATTTTCTTCCTTACTATTTAGTAAATGTTTATATGAATTTAAAAGAAATGCAATTAATTAAACTAAAAAAATATTTGACTGATTAAAAAATTAACGGATAATCTTCACGTTATTTATTTAAGAATTCATTTTTTATTTAAGTACTAACTAGTAAGTCTCAATTAAATATTGAAGTAAAATGAAGAAAATGGATTACGTCTCCTTCGAATTACTTGAATTTGCTGATATTTTTTGTAATTTTACCCACATGTATGAATGATTTATGATTGTTTTTGTAACAGCGTCTTTAAGTACTGTAGTTTGGGTGTTTCTGACATAATTTCGAAGAGACTCTCTTACGTGGTTTTCTAATCATGCAAAAAAGCCTCTTCATCATTATATTGGCAAAACATTCCACTCGCTGATGGTTTAACACTCGTTCAACTTAAAAAACAACATTTTACACAACTGTTTTTATATTTTAACAAACTTTACTAATGAAACGAATACTAACATTTTTATCACCCAGTGATCGAAAAGTTGTAATTTAAATATTACATATTAGAGTAGCTTGATGTAAGTAAACATCTGGACAAACACGTTTTGCTTTAGATTTCTAAGATCATTGTGCCAATATTTAAAACGTATTTTCAAATGCATAGTTGAATTTTTTTAGATGCGCAAACAGTATCAATAAGCTTATAGCTTTGCTATTTTAAAGTTTTTCGTAAATAAATACGGCATTCGATTTCCATTTCACTTGCACAAATTCAAGCACACTTCATGCCCATCAAGTGCAAGAAGTTTTCAACAGTTGTAATCGCTTGGTAGTTGAGATAATAATGTTCCTATCAATTTTTATATTTGATAGATTTTTAAAATATTCTAAAATGTTTATCATATTCTAAAAAATTTAATTTATATTTTAAAAATAAATATTTTTTGCAAAGTTTCTTATAATAATAATCATTAATGATTAAATACATGAGTAAAAATTAAAACCTGTAGAATATTAGAATAGATACTTTAGCGCTTTAAATATATAAATTAGAATTACAAATCTTATTAGATTTAGTTTCATACCAGAATTATAGTAGCAAATCTTAGGAGACAGTTCTAATACTATTTTTGATCATAAACCATTTTTAATATTTTAGATATAACCAATTCAATAGTTTAATTTCTCTACTTTAATGATTCAATTTTCTGTCACGTTAGAATAAGATCACATTACTATCTCATCAACCGCTTGTTATTAATCGTCTGAAATTCATTTCTATATGAAACTTTACAAATTTACCGTCGTTTTCTTAGATCTCGCAGCTGTTCAAGTTGGGATCGCAGGAGTTCGAGGACATGAAGACGTTCTCGTGCGCGATCGAAGAAGCGCTGTTCAGACTGCAGGTGCACCGCGACCGTGCTCTTCAGTATAAGATGGAAGAGGTGCAGATCAGCGTCGTCGACGAACTGTACGTCGAGCAGCACTTCGACGGACACGTCGAGAAGCAAATCGCCCGTGTTAGGCTATTCTTTTTGGGCTTCCTTTCGGGTAAGTTGATTTATATTACGTTTGTTTTTTAATTCCAAATAAATATTAACAAGAGTATATGTGATTGGTTTTAGGTATGCCTGATGTGGAATTGGGAATCAATGATATTTGGAGACAAGGAAAAGAAGTAGTTGGCAGGCACGACATTATTCCAGTAGCAACTGAAGAATGGATTCGATTAGAAAATGTAGAATTCCATGCTTGTGTCCAACCAGATGAATACGAAAAATCAAGAATTATTAAGTACGTCTATTTATTTATGTTATCCACTATTTCTACTAAAATATTTATTAATGTTAATATTAAAAACCAAAAACTAATTTATGTTTAACAATTTTGCTTTGACGTAAGCTTCTAATAACTCTACTAACAAATTTATTCGCTAACAAAAGGTTTAAACCACCGGATGCATGTTACATCGAATTGATGAGATTCCGTGTCAGACCACCGCGGAATCGTGAGTTGCCTTTGCAGCTCAAAGCTGTCATGTGCGTTACTGGCAATAAGGTAAGTAACTCCTCTGCCGCTAAGCAATTTTTAACAAAAATCAAATTCTGACATTGAAAACTGTGCATATAATAGAATGCTAATTGATGGTTATTTCAGGTTGAGCTGCGCGCTGATATTTTGGTACCAGGTTTTGCATCCCGCAAGCTGGGTCGTGTACCGTGTGAAGATGTAATGGTTCGCTTCCCAATTCCTGAATGCTGGATCTACCTATTCCGCGTAGAAAAACACTTCAGGTATGGCTCTGTGAAATCTGCTCATCGGCGGACTGGCAAGATCAAGGGTATGGAACGGTTGCTCGGAACTGCCAATACTTTGGAGCCGCAGCTCATGGAAGTTACCTCTGGTCAGGCTAAATACGAGCACCAGCATCACGCTATCGTCTGGAGGATGCCTCGCCTGCCCAAAGAGGGACAAGGTATGATCTATATATCTATATAGTATATATATATATATATAAAAAACTCCATTATTTTAAGTTTTTTAAGGGCTTGAGATTAATTGTTCAATTTTTTAGGTGCCTACACGACACATCAGCTTGTCTGTCGCATGAACTTGACGTCCTATGACCAGATACCCGAAAAATTGTCCGAGTACTGTTACGTGGAGTTTACGATGCCGGCAACTCAGGTTTCGCACACAACTGCTAGGAGCGTAAGCTTCCAGAACTTTGACAGTGATCAGCCTCCTGAGAAATACGTTAGGAATCTGTCACGCCACGAGTACAGGTAGGAATTTATTTTTTCCCAACTCGGGCATGAAATGGCTCTCATTTCACGCTAAAAAGTAGCGTAGAAAATTGAACATTTCAAGAGTTAAAAAAAATTCTTTTTTTTATTTTTAAAATTTACAATTTTTTTTTTTAATTTTTTTGTTCTCTTTTAAACTATTTTGTACGATTTGTGTGTACGATTTGAAATGCACGATCATCTATCCAACTTTCTAACACCAAATGAGGGCTTTTCTTTCATGCCTTCGTTGACAAAAACACGGTGTGCAACACGGGGAGAAAAGCTATTTCAGACTCACGTGAGGTATTTTCAGCACTCGTCTCTATCTCGTACTGAATACCTCACTCTCGCTAGAAATAACTCATTTTCTCCCCTTGTTGCACAATGTGCTATTGTTCTTCAAAATTTGAGAAAAATTTTCGATATGTGAACTTGTAAGAAAAATCAATGCACTGTAACAGATTTCTAAGAAACGTGTAAGTAAATAAAAAGAATTTTTTAATTCGTTAAAAAATTACATTTTGATTGGGAAATTTGAAATGTATTGCATTTAGAATAATAATAATAATAATTGCTCGATCAGCAATTGAAAATATCAAAGCTGAAAGGGTCTTGTCACGCGATAGCCTAAGGGTCTGTCGTTTAGGATTCAAATTGAATTCAAACAGCGACTCGACATGCGCCGACGTGAAAGTTCGGCAATATTGAGAAACCTTCGCCTAATTTACGCGCCGCTTTGCACAACACCGCGTGCGCGTCGACCTCTAGTGCAACAAAGGAATGCGTCCATTTTCGAACGAGTCGCTAGTGTGACCCCGAAGATGTTGACGCGTGTCTAACGACTAAAGTGTCGAACGCAGGAAAATGTTGCTGGGAAAGTCGCGGTAATTGTTCTTTTTGGATAGTCAGTTTCTTGAGAAAAATGCAAGTTTATTTCATTAGTATTGACGATCATCAGGTTTTTTATCTGTCAATTAATAAAGTGGGAAACTTACGTTAAGTATTATGTCATATCTTCATCGATGGACTTTCTACATATACATTAACAGCGCGTGAAAGGCACCTGCTATTAATTTTAATTGGTAATGATGACGAGAAAATACGCATCTCTGTCAAGGTTATTGCAACGAATAGAGATTATACAATGAATTCAAATATATAAAATTTAAATTTAAAATAATAAAATCAAAAATAAATTAAATTTGAAATGTATGCTCTAAAAATAGTTCAAACAATTATTAAAATAAAGAAAAAAGTAGTTACATTAAATAAAGCTGCGCAACTAATTTAATATTTACAATCCATTTAAGGAATGATTCTTTTGCAAACACTGCTAAAAATGCTTTATTTTAGGGTCGGCATTGAGCACACGCAAGGCGAAGGTCCAGGCGCTTACGTGACAGCGACACTATCGACGCCGAAGAAGACGATCCCGGAATCCAGCGGCGAGTCTCACGACGAGGCAACAGACCACGCCGCCTCGGACTCTGACTCCTCCGACTAAACGGCTGCGCAATTCGTGCGAGACCTCTGTCCTATATGTCCGTTCTTCGCGAATTCGTACTGGGAGGTAGGGATTTCGAGGGAGCAAGTATTACTAAAGTGATTGGGTTAAAATAAATTTACACTCTTTTTATGGATGAATTTTAAGATGTAAGTGTAGAGATTTTGTAAGAACGAGATAGAAGAGCCGCGACTAATTCGATAGAGTCTTAGAGGTCGAGGTGTCGGTTAAAAGCACTTTAAGAGCAGCGACGCAACCTCCGTTTTCATTACATTAAGTTGGCAATTTTCATAACTTGCGTCTATAGCGTACGGAGAAATGAACACTTAATAGATGCGCGAATTTTTCCTTAAGAATTGTGAGATTATGAAAGTCGAGTTTTTGTTGATCATCAATAATCAGGAAGAATGATTCAATTTGTGCTAAAACGAAAAGAAAACTCAGTAATAATCCTTTATAGAGTGTAGATTTATTTTAATTAGAAATTTATAAAAATCCCAGCTTTCCTAGTTCGAGTTTAATTCATTTCGCGAACAACGAAAGAATTCAAATTAACAAATCCGCTAGTTGCAAAAGAAAAAGGTGGTATGCATATACATTCGCAAAACAAAAATGGAGAAAAAATCTACAAAACAGAACCATACTTGCACGCGGTTATGTTGTGTTATGATAGTGTTACGTACTAGGCATATCGTTGACGCGTACGCATATATTATAGCGAGCATTATATTATATCTGGTGTTACTTCAAGTTTGATGGCTGAAGATTCCACTTGCAAGACTCATAATTAGTAGCAGAAGTATTCACAGAACGCCGAGGCAAAGTGAATCGTCTCACCTCTCGCGGCTCTCGTACTTCTATAGACACTTTTTCGTTCCGCAGGATATTTTCTGTGTGTGTATATAATAAACGTATCAGCACGGGTGCGGCCCATTTGCGTGTTAGATATACATGTAATAATAAACGATTAATGAGGTACATACAACTTACTCGCTGACTATCTTCGTTCTGTGATTTTTATCGTTTCCCTCTTTAGTGAACACAATTTCACTTTTGAAATTACGGCAGGTGTTTGATACATGTCAGTATTTATGGAATATTTTCTAAACTTTCAACGGTTTTCTTTGAAAGTTCTTTTAGTTTTTAAGCTTCTTTTTAATTGTCTTTGACGAACTAGTGCCATTCGATGTCTTTCGTTTTTATAGTGATTTTGTTGAATACTTTTCATTTGTTCAAACCAAAATAGAGCTGTGAAACAACAACGATGAATTCCCTATAACCTTCATTTACAGTGTAATAGTTATTATTTATTAACGTATAGCAGATATATAGTATAGATATATATAATATTGAAGGAAAACTGAAGGAAATGTTATATACCCAGAGAAAACGCGCATAAACTGTACGTGCCTCGTTGATTCGATGAAGCAAGGACAATACTGATTTTATTTTTCGTTCTCGACGCTTAAATAAATTAAATTCCTTTTAAGGAAAAGAATGAAATAGCTTCGCGATTCCCGCGTTCGTTCTGCAATTATTCGCTCGAAGTTAAAGCCTTATTATGTCTTTAACGTTGCAACGAAGAGTGTCGAAGACTGCCTCGATTTTTAAAATCCCATAATATTCACTTTTAATTCCTAATTAATAATATGAATAATCAGTTTCAACAAAATTGATTATCAAATACTAAAGCTTAGTTAAATTCAATCGGCACCCCATTGTCGTAGTCCCATTGTCTCAGAGTTCCTTTTTAGAAAAACGACCATTTTTCCTAAATGTAATGATAGAGATTAAACTTGCCTTCGACGTTTTTCTGACGGTGTGTATAAAAGTTTACATTGTAGCCTCGTTGTTATTGAAGTCTCACGCTTGTCCATAATATAACGTAAACACATTATTGAAGTAAAAAAAAAAAAAAAAAACGTGCGAATATGTGCCAGAAAGTTGGCCAACTGTTGTTGTGTTTCTTGCCTCGGAAGTGCGTGCATGTGAGTGTACAATTGATTCGTTGATCTTGACTTGTGCTTTAAAACGACCTGGTTTAACAGCCTTAATATTACAAAAAATTTCGTGCGTGCGCATTTCGTTTATTTTGCTGTATTGATTGTATGTGAATGTGTAAGTTTCAGAGTAATATTGAAAAATTCAGGGATATAACAAAATGTATTAGCGCATAGTAAACATTTATAGTTTAAGGAAGTGCGAAAATTGAAAGAGCATAAATATAACTTGTCAAAACGCTAAGCAATATTTTCATTGTACTTATTAAATGTACTCGAGATATTAATAAAATAACAGGATATCTAATATCATTTTTTAAGAAAGATGAAAAACTGTTTTATTTAAGCTCTTTCTTTTGAACCTCGACATAATCATAATGAACTATAGGTTTGCAAATTTGATCAAATGTTATTTTCGGTAAATTCACTTAGATGTAAGAATTTTGTTTCGTTCTGCTTTTTTTGGCACTAAGTTGCCTCATTCTCGATTCGCTGCCCAGCGAAAGAACAGCAAAACCAAATATTCAATCCTAAGATTAGTTGTAAGCAAGAATCCGATGTGCCGATCTACGACATGTTCGAAATCGGTTCGTCGCACCTCGATAGTACTATAAACGAAATTGAAATTAAACAGAAACGCTTTTGCCCCACATATCTCACTGATATCATGAGATGTATATATTGACAAATGCGATACGTATACATTTAGAGTTAAGGACTTAGAATCGTAAGTTTCATTTCAAAAACTTACATTATGTTTGACATTTTTCTTGTTCCTGCAGAAGGATGCACAGAGTCTCTCTAGTCCCAACAAAGAAGCGCAACTCGTTATCGATCTTCAATGTTCGATGCGGTTGCGTGAATAAAAGTCATAGGTCGTAAGGTAGATTTAAGATTAGGTAAGAGTTTCCATTAAAAGTCAGTACTAATTTTCCTTGGATTATTTTAATGTCTTCTAGGATAAGATTACCAATCTGTATTTTGCCATTTCATTACCAAAACGGTCTTTTCATGTTTTTATTTTTACGAATTGTTTTGGTTAGTTACGCATAAAAATGATTGTGATAAAGTAGATAATACATATGTTAGATAATAATATTGTAGAAATCATCTGCCTTTAAATATTATTTAAATTTAGTATTTGAATCGGTTATTTCAGAGTCACGAAAAAATTTGTTTAGCAGTATTTATTTTGAAAGTTTTTAAGTTACTTACTGATTCATATTTAGAACAAATGAAGTAGCTTATAAGAATTAAAAACCGTGTGGTGCAAAGTGGTCATTCTACATAAGAGTAGGATAGCATCGTTTCGCAATGCAATATTATATCAAAAACATATAAATGTTTATTTAAAACTTAAAAATTGACATCAATGAAGAAATTGTGAAATTGAAAACTCTTAAATGACTATTTCATCAAAGAAAATCTCAATATCCATAATATTGTACTGCGCCGACGCATTGCTTCCCTCTTTCAGATATGTTTTTATCAGTTTAAGATATACATTAAGCGTACTGTACGGAATATAGAACGTAAATATACAAAGTAGATATAGAAATTAAATCTAGTCCTCCGTCGTAATTCCCCGTCGATAAGTCCATCGCATCACATACACGATATCACGCGCAAACACAAATACACATCTTGCTTTAGTAGTTGAACCTCGTGCATTAGGCTCGTTTTCATTATGTGCGCGTGAAAATACAAAAATCGGGGTCAGTCTTGTAGCTCCGAGCAACCGAAAACAGAGTTTTATTTTGCTACGCTGGAAATTGAGGAAGAACAGAGTCTGTCACTATCTCGGCAACCTTTTTTCTATGAAGCGAAAATATTTGCCCTTTCTTTTAGAAAATTCGAACTGACTTCAACAAGAATAATTTCTTGTTTACATTGGTTGCAGGGACTTAATTAAGTTTTATTGAAAACAAATAAAATTAAATTGAATATTTAAAAAAATTTGCTTCAGGAAAAACCCGAGTAAAGTACAAATATAACGAATAAACGAGAAGGAATAAATCACGGGTGTGTAATGTAAAAAGCAGCTTTGTTTCAACCAACATATTATTTAGGCAAGTGATTCAAGCGAGCAGCTTTATTAAAACACATAACTAAAAGAAGTATTACGCGTTTAAAATATCCATCTATCTATAGTAAAGAGTATTAAAAGGGGTTTTCGACGAAAACTCGCGTCTTTGAAGCCGAAACGCGAGTCCCAGCTTGTGATCTCAGTACCGTATTCATGCACGCATGATTGCCAGAACGAACAAACGAAAACAATATAACAAAAAATCACGACAAAAAAAAAGAAAGAAGAAGTGTTTATTATAATAATAAACGATATAGTAAAACGCGCGGCGTGCAAGAAATAAAAAGTAGGTTAAGTCCACTACCAGGCGAGATTATTGTATTATATCTATATTTGTAGATGAATTATAGGGTTATTGCTATAGCGAGTCTATATTATATATAAATTGTAAGAGAGTTTTAGATTGCGTTGCGATCGTTATTGTAGAAAAGTTTGGTGGTTTACCTTCCCGAGAAAAAGCGATGGTAATCTAGTGAATTGCTAAAATTGCATAATAATCTTTAATATATGAAAGATATGTCCCGCTTTTCCCCGTTGATTTATTTGAGCAATTACCAAACTCTTCTTACGTAGAGGCAAAAGTATTGTATAAAATCTAGAAAATTTTACCCAACAATTTCAATAACAGCAAAGAAAGTGAAACTCAAAAGTCTATACTATTCTTAATCGTAATCTTCGTCGTAAGAGTTTTAAAACAAAACATCCAACGGTGGAGTTCTGCGAAACGTTACCGGACAGAGTATGCAACACAATATGTTCATAATTAGCTAATCCTATAATTAGCTAAGTAAATTCAAATGTCAGCAAAAGAAATAATTATAAATAAGCAAAACAGGTGATGCGTTTTAAGTAATGCAGCCTGCGAATATATATTCGGCGTGTTACATAATCATGAATTGAGTTAAGGGCAAGCTATAAATATATTAACGCTTCGCGATGTACCTAAAAAGCGTATATATACGTATATACAAAAGCTCGTGTATGTGTATATATATTCTATATTATATGATTGTAATTCTGGTCCCTGTGCTTGAGGAATTCGGTTCAAAAGTTTTAATCTGATTTGCGCATTAGCCGTATGTAATTTAGTTGCAGAAATCTATATCCAATGAAACGCGTTTTTTCAATTTGAAAATTAATTGACGAAGAATGAATCATCAAATTCGAGCGTTGGCACATTCCAGGTCAAGAAAGTACGTAAGGAAGATCCTTTATATAAATATATACATATATACATATATATATATATAAATACAAATTAAGTATTATAATTATAAATAACCCATTAAACGAACCACTGACAAAAAAAGCGAAAAAGATTGCAACAAATCCCAAAAAAAGGCGAAGAAAAAGGCCCTTATTAAGATGTATAATGTGTAATGTTTACTCGACGTATACAAAAACCAATTAATGAACAATTCCAGACGCAAAAGTATATTAAAAAAAAAAAGCGAAGCCTGCGTATGCATCACGAGACTTTAGCTCTGTATAATCCGTTTTTTCGCGAGCGCAAGGAGTGTGAGTATGCGAGAGAGAAAGAGAGGGAGAGAGTGAGAGAGTGGAACGATGGGGTGAGAAACAAACGATGTATTCTTATGTATGTATCATACGAGAGATTGTAATCCACACTTGGCGAATTATACAATTAGTGCGTAATGAAATTATAAACCGGGGACAAATTGAAAACAAAAATAAATAATGAAAAGGCGGGAGCAGCAATGATACCACTGTTAGCTGAAGATAAGCCATCGATAAATTCTATGTATCGATAAATAATATAAAATTGTTTAAGTGATTAAAATTCGTGTGCGTTGCTTTCTTCGTTTAATCTGTCCTCGTCACTTTAATTCCTTTTCACCATCTTATAATCTCCTAGTTATTTAAATGTAATGGAACATTTCTTTTTCTTTTTAGGTAAATTTATTTGATTTGCTCAAAAAGTTATTAATTTTGATTTTTCGAATTTTGATTTCGAAAATAGCACAATACTTTTTTATACTTATATTGTAGCTTTTATTTTTTTAGTGTTGTAAAACTAAAAATCAACCAGGAGAGAAAAACAATAAAAAATCGGAAGTATCAGCAAAATTCACGCAATTCTGGCTCATTTCGGATCTTCAAAATTCTTTAACAATTTGACTCTTCAGGTTATGCAGAATTTAAACATTTAATCTTAAGCAAAAGCAGCGCTTTAAGAGCGTAAAACTTCCTACAACCGCCTTCAAAAGCACGGAGTGACCAGACGGCAATTCACTCGGCCCCGGAGCAACGCAAAACAGCCACGAATTGTGAGTACTTGCAAAATAATTAATTAATCCTTTGCACCTTGGCGGAAATCGAAGCGTAGCCTAATCGACTTTCGCGTCGCTTAAGGAGAGTAAATCGACAGGTCGGCCTTCCTGCGCTTCCCCTTTTACAAAGAAAACCATCTCGGAAGTGTCCTTGGGTGCTCCGTTTTCGACGCCGGGACAAAGGGGACTTTTGCCGCGCCGCCGCTTTTAATTCCTCGAGGATTCACCGAGGTGTTTTTATTTTAACGGGCTTAGAAAAGGTTCGCTGTTTGCATTGGAGGCTAAAGCTTATTAGCGAAAACTTTCAGGACGAGATTGGGGGGGGATAAAGGGGGAGCAATTTCTTACGCAAAAGCGACAGTGATTTATGCTTCCAGCATGAAAATCTTTATCAGTTTCGCGGATCGCGATCCGAATAGAGGGAGATAAAGTCGATGTAGGAATAAGTACTCTATTTCCAAATATCAACTTTAATTTAATGTATACATTTTTATAAAATTTAAGCAAACATTTCATAAAGTATTAAAAAAAGATGTATTTAAATTTTATACGTTTCCTGCACTGTAAATAATTATTTTTGAGAAAAGTGGAACCTATATAAAAGTGATCTTTTACCGCTATGGTCTGCAACAGGGTAACGTTAACCCGGCATTAAAGGCTAACGTTATTGTATTTAAATTGCGCCCAAGTATTTAAATACTTTCAATTAAATGAAGTGGGAACTTTCGCGCTTAATACAATCGGTTAAACTAAAATCCCATTTCCCTTCCCCTTCTATGGTGACTACGTTAGACTGTAGAACAGTAAATGCAGCTTGGATCATCGAGTTCCTTGAATTTTATGGTTCCATTTACACTGTTTATTTAAGCTTGAATTCCAATACATTGCAATAAATATTGATTTTTTAATTTTATTTATTAGGCGCTACACAAATTATCATACACTTTATTTAATGTTATTATATATGTATAATGCAACAAATATATTATTTCTGTAACATAAATTTGAAAAAAATGTAAAAGAAGTACTTTACAGTTCTAAAAGTAATAAAGATAAGTTTATACAGTCTATCGCCTTAATTACCTAAGGCATAAAACTCAATAGGTTTTATTGATTTATCTCCATCAACCCCTTTCTTTTAGAATGAAACTTTTCATCATTCTAAAATAATACAAGTGAAACTCCACTTGAATTCATTTCTTATTTTGCAAGACCTTCAGTTAAAATAACTAAAAAGCTTTTAGACATTAAACAAATTTCAGCAGAATTAAAACAGCCCTTACATAAAAAAAAAAAGAAAACTTTCCCCAGTTTAATTTTCGACTCCTCGCAAACTAGTCGCCCCCGCCAATCCCCATAAAACGGCAAATCATTTCACCGAGTCTCCCCGAGCCCTCGACCCCCAAAAGCCCCTGCCCGAGAATCTCCGGCTCAGAATTTTTCTGCGCCAATCGGCGCGCAGGCCAGACGAGCCGATAGTCATTCGGTCGATAAGCGCTCGCGAGAATATTATGCCGGCGCGTCTTCCTCCGCCGGCTTGGGCTTCGGTCTTGTGCGCCTAATGCGCGCAATGCGACGCACATCAGCCTCGCGAGCGGTGCCTCCGTATATATACGGTATACCGTAATAAAATAACGCCCGACGCCCGCTGTAACTTTGGAATTGGGTCGCCGAGGTTGGATCCGTTTTTATTTTCCTGGAAGCCGGAAACGATTTGGGTTTCGGTCCAGTAGGTTCTTTCGCGCGCAGTTTTGGCGCTACGAGTTGGAAGGATTTTCGATTTCGCTCAAATAAAATGAGCCGTAATAGTACGTTAATGGAAATTATTACGTTTTGGAATTCTTAATGACGTTTAATCAGAAAATGTGCTTCATCAGTATTAAAAGAAAACTAACATATTTTTATAATTTTGAGTGCAGTAATGAAACATCTTATTATTTAAAAGAAAGCTATGAAAATATTCACTAATATTCAGCGCGGTTAATGTGTGTCATTTGCAACAAAAACTCTTTTTCTCACAGTGAGTAACGTTTCCCTTGCAGCAATGAGGTAAGAAAAAGAAAGAATCGAATAATGCAATCTCTAATAAATGCAGCCGCGGGCAATAATGCTGCTTTTCCATACCATCGCGAATGGCGCATGATAATATTTAGCAATGCATCGAATTAGACGAGTGACAAAAAGTAGCTCGTGCGAGGAAGTCACGGCTGCGAGAGAAACGGAACGAGGAAGGCGAACGATCAAAAAGGGAAAAAACACCTCGAGAGCACGAGACAAAGATCGGCCGATTAAGCGAGATAAAGAGCGCGGAGCTAAGAACGAGAACGTTGAATTTGTTTCTCCTTCTTGCACTGCCGCGCGTTCCTTTGACATCTCGCTCTGTTAGGCTGCTTCTCCACTCGATTTCTACGAGAAGCCGTTCTTTCTTTTGCGGGAACGTATGAGAATTTAGATATTCTTAAATTAGGGTTTTGACGCTTTGTCAGAATTTATTCCGACGGAGAAGGGTTTTATATTTAGAAATGTCTTTATCAGTAAAGAATATCTATTATTGAAAGTATTCTCTTTCGCGAAGAAACTTTTTCTCAGTTCACTTGAGACTTAATAACTTAATAACTCTAATCAGTTACCAGATAAAGTTAGACGATTCGAACTTTTTTAAACTTATATTTTAGAAGCTATGCTGAACTTTTAAATAAAAATTATTTCTAGAAGTACTTGTACATCTTTTTATTATTAAACAATTGCAACCTTTTTAAAGGTCTGAAACGTGGAAATTGCAAAGTTGAAAAGCTACAATGAATAGTTCGTTTGGCCAATGACCTATCTTGAATATTTTCAATCTCTCACGATCCCGAACTGTTTGACTCCCAATCCCTCCTACTTTATGCATACCCAGAAACATTGCTCAATCAGATAACCGAGGTGAAAAGCGTACTCCAACGTCTCGGACCTTCAAACGGTCCTGCTCACGTGGACACCGAGCATAAGCTCCCCCTCCTTTCTAGCGTCGGTCGATCGTCTCGCTGGCTGGCGAGCGCACAATCTCGCACACACTCTCAGGGCGTCCTTCCATAGCTCGCTCGGCTCGGCAGTGCAGCGCTCGCAGCGCAGTGAGTCGGGTCGGCCGCTCAGCTGTTTCGTGTTTACCATCAAACAAAGGAGAGCGTCGCAGCAGCAGCAGCAGCAGCAACGGCGGCGGCAGCGGCAGCAGCGCGACTGCGCCAGTCGAGTGCTGGACGGCTTTCTGCGCAGATCGAACGTGGCCCGCGCGCGAGTAGTGCACCGTGTTGTCGATCATTAGCGCAGCAGCAGTAGCAGCAGCAGCAGCAGCAGCGGCAGCAGCAGCAGCAGTGAGTAGTGGAAAACTGGTTCTCGCCGGAATCGCCCGAGCCTGACACCCTTTCGAGAGAGTCGAGAGTCCACGGGGTTGCCATGGTAGAGCCCAGCTCGTAGAGGAGGACGGGACGACTTTTTCTACGCAGATACAACGCCGAGGTAACGCTCGCGAGGCGAAGCTTTCGCTGGGTTGGGTTGCAGGGCCTGACTCTTAGACTCTGGCTAGGCAGGTTGTTTACTTGCTGGGAAAGGCTGAAAATGGGGGAGTGTGGCTGCTGTGCTTTTCGACTTGTTGTTTTGAGGGGGGAGGCTTTGTTGTGACGCGAACTAATTTCGAGATCGCGCGATCGGCGATGATGTTTTTTTATTCGAGCGCGCTTCTGCACAATGGTTTTTCTCGAATTGGCTTGAATCAAGTGGTGTTAGGATGCAAAGATTTCATCCAATTCTTTTTCCAGTCGATTTAGCGGGTCAAGGCTTGGTTGGGAGTAGCTGTCATTAGTAAATAACTCGTGAAAAAAAGTTTCTTCCAAGTTAGTTTTGTTATACGTGCAGTAATAGCGTCTTATTTTTTAAGGCTGAAATAAAGCTATTTGTTTGTAAACAAACGGAAGTCCTCTGGTAGCTTCAAATGGCCATTTTGGAGCGCATCGATTTCTGCGAAGGTTTTAACTACATGTTTCTTAGGTCGGATAGGTTGGGTTCATCGTTCCAATGCAGAAAGCGATTTGCCTCGCAGTAACACTGATAAATTAGTCGCATCAATCAAAGCTGAATTGGTGGATATCCGAGCCTTCCACCAGTTCGTTTGCATTGTTGTCATGCGTGTCAACAGATTTATACGAATCAAGTTCAAGACGCTTTGCGGGAAGCAGCCCTCGCATGATTATCATATTAGATGATAAGCTAATGACTTGTCAGAGTAATTCCGGCTCAGCTCGTTATTACGTTTGGCTTCGTTATTTATGATTTGATGACGGACTATCATAGTTTCGTTTGGTTAGCCTCCTTTGTATAGTTTAGAATCATTAAGTTCTAGTTGATGATGACATTTCAGTCTAAGTGCAGTGTTAATTTTAATGTTAATAAGTCTTAATACATCAGTACTTTAATCAAGATTAAAAATATGACTTTACATTAAAAGATTTAAATGATATAGCGATGAATTTTTGTACTTTAAATAACAAGTTAATTAACTAACTACACAGTAATACGGAACTGGAAATTCTTCACAAGTGTTTGTACTTAAAGCGAAGAATCCTTATGCAAACCGCATTCAAATGCAGCGTTAGCTTTTAATGTCACGAGCGAATGGCAACATTTCACTTGAAAACTTGTGCAAAAATGAAGATCGTTGAGTAACACATTATTTTATAGGTGAAAAGAGTTTTTTTGATATTTGCATGGAAGCACTATAAAAACTCCATTGTCCGCTTGCAACATAAATTAGCTTGCCCAAGAGTTCATTGTCACGTTTAACAGATAGAAAACGGAGCTATAAATAACTGTTTTCTGAATGATTAACCCATATCGATGAAATACAGTGAATGTATATTTAATAAGGCGTTGCATGTTTATTTACTAGAAAGTTCAATTTAATAAGTCTCAAAAAACGTGGAAGGAGAAAGGATTGAAAAGAATAGATTAGATAAAAAATGCATTATTATTATTAATGCATTATCGTAGGAAAAATCTTTAAGCATAGCAGTAACACGCAAAATTTATGTGTAGGAAAATGGAAGAGAAAAACGCGGAAAATGCCGTTAAAGTTTTCAGCTATAGTCGTAACCCGCTTATTTTCAGTCTTTCGACATTTTTCGAAATATTTACACGTCTTCGAGTTTTTTCTTTGAATTAGACGTGAATACCTTTACTTACTAGTTATGCAGCTTAGCAAGAGAGGAGGATGCAGCTTGACGACATATTTGCCAAGCGTAAAGAAAATCCTCGCCGAAACTACAAATAAAGCTTTACATAAAATCGCAGTAAACAGAGAATTATGAAAATTTCAATTCAACTTGGATAATTTTTAGCGTTCATCCGCAAGATCGTCGGAAAAGCCCGCGGAAGCAAGACCCTCGAACGACCCCCCCTTCCAGGCTTCAATCGCCCGCCGAACTTCATTATTCACGGATGAAAGCTCGCGAAGCTCCGTCGTTGCCTCTGCGGGCAGAGATGCATCGACGAGCGCAGCTCGCGCAATTTTAATGGCCCGCAGGAAAGTCAGTTCCCGGTAGCGGTAACCTCTACCTAGAAAAAGGCGGCCATAAACGCGTCGTCGCCGCGCGGAGAGACGATGGAAATAGGGCTTTCGGACGCTCGCGCGCGATATCCCGAGGCCCTGACCTGATTCTCCTGTCTCTCTGTCTCTCTCTCTCTCTCTCTCTCCGTTCTCCGTTGTCTCCGTTTGTTGAGAAACGCGCCGCTCCATTTTACCCCGTTCGCGTTTTGCTCGCTGGCGTGTGAGTGCGCGGGCACGCACACCGGCCAGATAACGTGGGAGAGTTTAATTTTGGACGGAGCGCTCATGGCGGCCGGTTTCTGGAGGTGGCTCTGCTGGTTCTGTTTTGAAATTTTATGGTGATGGCGGTCGGCTTGTCGAGGGCTTTGTCGAGAGGCCTGGTCACGTTTGGCTTTGGTGGTTTAGGAGATGTGACGGATTTTGACTTTGAATTTTTTTCTGCATCTGGAATAGATAAGTTTTTTCGGCAATTTCGTGTAAAAATTTTACTCGTTTTTTAGGTTTCAAGACTGAAGTTGAAAGTATAGTGAAAGCGTGGTTTTAGTTTCGCGACTGTAATTCTTTTCATGAAAATGATTTTCTAAAATACGACTATTCCAGAAATTTGTTTGTATTTAAGAAAAAATTATAAATTATGATTCACAAACTTGAATATATTATTTCTTTTTGTCCTCTTGAATACCCAACTGTTCATTGTCACACCTAAGTATATTTTTTGAAACCGAGAAAAAATAAAATAAAATTTAGTGCTTTTTAAAAAAGCTTCTTCTCCTTATTTATATCTTATCCTATATTTATAGTCTATAAAAACTTTAAAAACATTTCGATGAAAACACAAAAAATATAAATTAATTGATTTACATTACATTTTGAGCGTTTATCAGATCTACGTTTATAAAAATTTATTAAAAATTACCTTATATGCATTGCACGAGTAATTAACGTTTTAAAACGTATAATAAACATTATCAACGGAAACAATAAATAAAATGCAATTAAAAACTGACAAAAAATAGACTCTATCTTATCTTATTAATCCCCGAGCAATAAACCGTTAATTTCCTTTTTGCGTCGATACTTAATCAGCGGTAAAGCGAAGACAGCGACTTGCTCTCGGAAGCTTAAAGTTGGGTGATCTTGGCGCGGCGCTTTGAGGTTACTCCGATTTTACGTAATGAGCGATAATGAACATCGGTCTGTTTCGCTGCAGTTCAAGCGATGCCAAACGAAAGTTTTCTTGCGATAGCCGTGACGCAAAAGCTTTATTTCCAAGTCTACTCTCGTTTTTTTTACATTTTTTCGCCCCGCCGTTATTTAAGACTGTGATCTTTCACGGTTCTGCTTTTTTTTTTTATATTTAGAGAAAACCAGACGTCATTGCCGTAAAATTTAGCAAAGAACGAGGGAAGGATTTTTTTCCGCGCAGAATGAATATTTTCTTTTATTCGTGTTCCGCGTATGAAGAGGCTCATTTTTGACGTTACGTAATGTACTCAGCACCGTTAGAACGCATTGTCAGTCTAATAGTGGAGCTTTTTTAAATAAGTTTTAAGATTCGTCGAGCAGTTACACCTTAATCCATGGCATTGAGAAAACGTTTGAAACAGTTTTGATTTGCAGTGCGCGTTTTTAAATAAGTGTAAATATTTTGTACTTCCAGGAGGTGGTTTCAACTTTATTTATTGCTCAAACAATTTTTTACCGGAATCTCCGGTGGCGGAAACTGAGTTTGTTATCCGCTGCACGACCAAATAAAGAAAATTAACAACAAATAAAACTTTCTAATATATATAGAAGAATTTATGAAAGTTAATTTGTAAGATTAATTAGAGCTTTATGGGTTCTTTAAAAAGTCAGTTCCGTAAATCAATTATGTATTGGTTTATACTTATGATATCACGGTGAAAAATCACATAATCAGCAGTAGAAAAAAAAAACTTAAAACATAGACATCATTGCAGTAGTGCTTTGGAATAAAATTGCGTAATGCTTATGTAAGGACAGAAAAATGTCATATATTTTAAATCGTAGAAGATAAAAGTAATAACAATATCCCACTACCTGCAGAAGCATTTCCAAGTTTTATTGTTTTTTAATTAGTGAGCAATTCGTATACGGAAATCGTCAGTGCATACATAATATTATGCAGTTTTTAATGCGTAATATACAGCTATCAACCTTGTTATCAATGAAACATATTTTCTTACTACGCATGAAAGAATGAACGTTTATATTTAGAATCGTAAAAAAATTTTGTAATAAAAACAATTCATTTTAAAATATATCATTATACTAAAAATTACTGTTTAAAGCTAAGAATAGAATCGGTACCAATATTTAAGAAAAACACATTTACACAGAGAAAAATTTCCTTAATTTTCACAAATATTTCCTGAAAATTTCCGAGAAAGTATAGTACTTTGTAACAGACAGAGAGTGGCAAGGTGCGTTTTATACACATAAGAATCGTACACGTAAACATTGTACACAATTTAACATTGGTGAAATTTATA
>JAWWEM010000044.1:9519616-9542119 GCA_035582935.1 Ormyrus thymus
TTGCTGCATAAATCAAGTTTGTCTCTCGATTCATAAAAAATATAGCAATTTTAACTTAAACATTTTTCTCCGTGTACCAGGGAAAAGAATAGCTTTACGAATTGTCAGAGATTCGCCTCAAAAGTTAGTGCAAGGTACTGAATTATTAGCGACTCGTGAAAGTATAATAGCAAAAATATTTTGAACTATGAATGTATATAATAATAAAATACATTTTTAATATGCGCAATAAAAATAAATAGAGTGCGCACAGCGCTCCTAGCAAGTCTTATACATAGCATGAAATCACTCGTAAATATAAAACTTAACGTTTTTCACGGAATATTTAAATGGCACAGTGCATTAATGCTGACGATGAGTTTATGAAAAACCTTCTTCCTCGTAGCATTAAAAGGCGCCTATTCCGCCTTCCCCTGATCTTATCCTAACGCCAACTGCATATCCAATTGCGATCTTCAACAATATAAGAGTCTTGCATAAATACACGTGACCATATCCGTATTTATAGATTTTATATATGTTCAGTGATATTTGAAGATTTATTCTGTTGCATAAAAAAGATTTTCGACATTTAGTTTTATGTACTAAATGAATTACTAAATTTAGTGTTGGAAAAGAAATTGCTACACAAAGTAATGTTTTTTATCTGTGGTTATGGCTGTAGTTTTAATATTTTTAAATCAGCGAAAAAAAAATTTTTAATTAACTATGAAAAACCCGTCAAGTGCAATTTCAAAATTTGTGCTTTCTCAAAATAGAAAAAATAACGAATTAAATTATTTTGAAACTTAGGATTTATAAGTACTAGATTACATTACGATTGAATGTTATGTATCTTGAAGACAATTATACGCTCGAAATGTTGGCACGTAAACAGATTTGGAATTTCCATTATCTTTTCTTTAATCATATATAATGAAAACCTTGCAGCATGAAATTCTATTTTAGTCGAATCTGGTCCGCTGCCAAAGCGATCCCGACCGGCAAAAAGGAAATTGAAAAATTTAATCCGACAGAACCGAATTCCTGAAATTCCCGCATAAATACATTTCGCAACGCAAAACCCTCCTTACTTTTAAGCATTCGCACGAGCTCGTCCTCGGAAAGCAATTAAAGCCGTTGCCTCTCTCTCTCTCTCTCCCCCAGAATGCATTGATAATGCCGTCTCTGCTGGAAGCCCTGGAGCTGAAGTACGGCGACACGCCCTCGGACTGCTGCCTGACGGACGACGAGCAGGAGGCCCCGCCGCTGTCCGGCTCGCCGAGGAGCGCGGCGCTCTCGGTCTCGATCTTCATCCCGAAGAAGTCGCCGCGGCACACGGTGCCGGCCCTCCTCGTGCTCCAGGACTGCGACATCGAGTCGGCGGGCGCCGACGATGAGAAGCTGCGCAGCAAGTGCCGGAACGTCGAGGAGCTCGACCTCGCCCAGAACAAGCTCTCCAAGTGGGACGAGGTCTTCGGCATACTCAGGCACATGCCCAAGATCAAGTTCGTCAATCTCAGCTTCAACAGCCTGCCCGAGGCCCTCGAGGTACGCTACCTTGTAGCCCGCTGGGGGGATTGCTGGCGAACTTTTCGCCGAGTCTCGGACGGATTGACTTTCTTTTTCAGTTATCTCGCGTGAGCTATTCTGAGCTACGTAAATGCTCTTGTAAAATTAATACTTTGATACTGCGGGTTTTGTTAAATTTTTATGAAGGAAAATTGCAATTCAAATAATGATTTTATAAAGTCCATTTAGGAGCTGAAGATTATTAATTATTTTTATATTGCTGCATTTTAATTTACGTTTAAACTTAAGTATTTGATAAATGGTACGCTTCGGTAGTCAAAGATCTTCTTTGTTTTAATGAAAATATTACGTAGAAGAGCAAAAGCGGTCAAAAGAAAGATGTCTTATGTAAAATTAAGACGTCAGCTCAGGCATTTATAAGGTTTCACAGTGCCAATTGAATATCAGATCGATAAAGAACGAACCCCTTTCATATTTAATTCAAGGATTACTTTAGCAGAAACATTAACACACTTTTAAACTTGTTTGAAACAATGAACTAAAATCTTTTACAAATTTCTTTACAAACGCCACCAGTCTTTACCGTTTTCTAAACATTCCTTGACCAACTCTCAATCCTCCCCAGGTGAAAGACGGCAAGTACGACGCACTGCGCAACCTCGTCCTGAACGGCACGCGCGTCTCGTGGTCGACGGTGCAGGGTCTGATGCGGCTGCTGCACAACCTGGAGGAGCTGCACCTGTCGCTGAACGAGTACAAGTCCGTGGACCTGAGCTGGGAGGCGGCGGAGAACCGCAATCACACGCTGAAGAAGCTGCACTTCACCGGCAACCCCATCGAGTTCTGGCACGAGATCGGCAAGCTCGGCTACGTATTTCCCTGCCTCGAGAGCTTGGTCCTGGCCGAGTGTCCCATCCGGTCGCTGGATCCCGAGGAGAGGGAGAGGCCGGAGAATACGGAGAACGAGGATACGGAGAACATGAACCACATTGTCGAGAGGAATAATGGCTTGCATCTTGAGAATGGATGCACTGGGAAGAGTGAGTGATTGTTGTCTTACGTTTTTCGATGGAAAGATTGAGAAGATTTAATTTCGCCAAATGGTTAAAACGATTTTTATTTTTAAAGTGAAATGGCAGCAATAAATAAGACATGTGATGTGGATTCAATATTTTTTTTAAACAATGACTTTGTTGATTCACTTCAAGGAAACTTAGAATGTTATCTTTAGAGATAACGTTTACTGACAAGAATGAAATATTTTGAAGTGTAAGATAAATAAATGGAGCATCCTTAATTTGATTCGTTTTTTTAATAGAAATTTTTAATTAAATTCAAGACTTTAAATGAAGGTAAACTTAAGTAAAGTTCCGTAGTTGCAATTTCATTACAGAAATTTAAGTTTGCCAGGAAAAGGAAAATTAAATTTCTCAATTCACGTTTTATAATTCAACGTCTTTTCTTCTTCTTCTGTAATTACACTTGAAAGAAATCGGAAAGAATGAAGAATATAATGACGTCTGATGATATAGTCAGCATTAATTGATTAACGGATTGAAGAATAGCACAAAAGCCTGCATTTCATTCAATTTCTCATGCACCTTATTATTTACAATGAAAATTAAAATTCTGTGTAGTAATAAAAAGTAGTTAAAACAACCTGAATTCTCAATCTAACTTAAAAAACTAACTGTTTATCAATGCAATCGAGTTCAGTGCGAAAATAGAAACCGGCAAAGTTTAATGGAAACGAAGAGAAGCGTTTTCAATTGACATAATTTTCAGTCGATTCTCACTACATAGCGGGGCGGCACTTGAGGCCAGAAATATCGATCAGCGCGCGAGTCCAACCTTATCTACAGCTATCAATATTTCTCTGCCACGCGGCTGCCTCAAAACTTGCCTCTTTTATGCGAAGCTCCAATAATAGAATTTGCGTTGCAGGCAATCGGAACTTCGAGGAGGACGACATGATGCCGAACTACTGCCGGCCGGATCGCGAATGCGAGCCGAGCGACACTAAAGCCAGATCGGCGCACGACCCTTTCAGATTGCTCAGGTTTCTTAATGTCAATGGCACATTGTTGTCTACGTGGGATGACATCGAGAGAATAGCGCGATTCCCCGGGCTCAAGTCGCTCAGGATTCAAGGATGTCCTTTGTTCGAGGTACGAATTATTGCGGTTCATTTGGGATTTGGGCTTATCTGTTTTAAAGCGAAGTGAGTAATAATTGTTTCTTTCATTTTATATTGTTAAAAATAAATATTTTTTGTTTTTTAGATCAATCGAAACAGTTATCGATTAGTGTCAAAGATACCTTACACCTATCTGTTTCTGTATATCTATGTATATTAAATAATCTAATAGAGCTGTAGGTATTGCGACATATATTGCGAACTCGTCAATAACTGGTCTGTTTCACAAATATCAATCATTCTTTTATTTTTTTTTTTTTTTTTGTAATCAAAGAAGTAGGCTATTCCAAATTATTAACAGTATTTGAAATTGTAAGGCAACAATTATTTTACAATCGTCATCAAACTGTCGTTCTAATCTACCTTTTCAGCGAGAAGATTAAACAAACGAATATTTAAACCCCAAAGCTACCCATTTCAATTCAATCTCCCCAGTGTTAATATTGGAAAAACGAATAAAATCTATACGAATCTTGCAGAGTCCTCGCGAGTATACGGAGCACGAGCGCAGACAGCTGCTGATAGCGCGGCTGCCAAACGTGGAGACCTTGAACGGCGGCGGCGTCATCTCGTCGCAGGAGCGCGAGGACGCCGAGCGGGCCTTCATCCGCTACTATATGGACAAGCCGGAAGCCGATCGACCCGAGAGGTGAGTTTGCCGCGACCTTTCCCTTATTCGATACAGAAACTCGCTCTCCGGCCCACCCCGAATGCTTTCTGCACTTTCTTTTATCCGCATCGATGAGTCAGGATTTTTCTTGCGCAATTGTAATGGGTTTTATGGATTTCTCTGTTTATCGGGAATCTAGAATGCTTTATGATTGATTTGGCAATTTTCAATTGAAATATTTATTGATGTCCCAGGTATAATGAATTGGTTGCAATTCACGGCAAACTGGATCCACTTGTGAATGTCGATTTGACGCCAGAAAAGAGAGTTAAAGTCAAATTCACTTATGGTGACCAAGTCGAGGTAAAATTTTGTAAAGATATCATATTTTTTTAAGTGAAAATATTTTAAGTGTCAGAATCTAACTGCAGTATAAATTTTAAATTCAATATGGTATTGAAGATTTTTTTTTCTAATATTATGATTCTATATTTTAGGTGAGATCAGTCGACGTTTACAGAACCGTTTTTGAACTGAAAACAAAACTAGAGTCAATGGTAAAAATACCGGCCAATCGTATGAGGCTATTTTACATTGATCAAGTAAGTATTAACATAAAAAGTATTAAAACCTTAAAATAGTGTGATAAAGTTGTAAGCTAAATTTTTCAAAATTCAACGCTTTAACAAAGCAACATTTCTAATAAGAACGGTAGGAGGAAAGACGGAACAAACTTCTCTGAAGAGGATAGAATTAAATTTGATTATTTATGAACGTGTTTTGATATTTTTTATGAAAATTTAAAAAAAAAAAAATACTTGTATACGCATTTAAAGATAAATAGATAATTAAATTTTTATCTGAATTTGCTCGTTTAAACTGTTTTACACTCGTCGTTCTTATTGAGAGCCTTGCGCGTGAATGTAATTTGATTTAAGAATATGAATCGTGCGCGACTAAGAAACTGGGGAAGAGTTTATTGCGGCGTACTTATTGTGAATATTGGATTGTATTCAAAAAAATGTCTCATTACTTTTTTAGGAATTACGATCTCAGTACGGACCAGAGGAGATGCTTTACCCGAACAAGCAGCTCTACCGATACAACATCCGCAACGGCGACGAGATCATTATCGACAGTAAGATCAACCGTTACGTTTCGCAGCCATCCTCAACGACTCAGCAGCAGTCTTCCATTCGTTCCTGAGGTCGGTCTTGCCAGCGCTAATCCTAGCGCTCGATCACATTTGATAAAAGCAGACTCGCGACCTAGCAGGGGACGTGTCGCGACCTAAAGAGAAAGTGCGGGACGATCTTTGAAAAAGTGATTTTGATATTTACTTACTTTCTAAGTATTAACCTTATAGCGGCCGTATTTATCGATTCTTCAGGGCTGATTTATTATATAGACGCTTTCACACAATGCCGTCCGACGATCGAGTTTGAGTGTACACGGGCTTGATAAGACATGGACTTTGGAATTGTCCTGTTTTACCGACGCGGTCGTTTTTTCTGCTTGCTTTCGGCCACGATGAAACGGCGACACGGTCGCATAGCTTTTCAAGTACAAGAGGACAAGTAATCAAAGTTAGTAATTGTACTTTTCAAAAGAAGCAAGGATTATTATTTAGTTTCCTTCCGCTGTTACTTTTAAGTTTAAATTTTTGTAACCTCTTTTTGTACATTGAATTGTATTTCAGAATATTTCCGAATCCAACTCTTGACGTTTGGATCGGAAAGTCGAAAAAGTCGGCGATGGCAAAACAGGATATTCCACATCTATGGGATTGTGATAAACGATAATTCGAGTTTAAACGCGTATAAATTATTGGTTATTTTTTAATTTTTTATTTGAACTGCCCTGTATAATTTAGAAACATTGTAATATTATGCAAAAAAATTGTAAAATTACTTATAAATTTATAGAAAAATAGAAAAATTTTCAAAACTATCACTGTGTAATGATTATAACTAGTAAAAGTATTTTTAAAAGGGACAGTAAAATTGGAAAATTATTGTAATAACCTGTGAAAATCAAATACTTGGAGTCTATAAAGCAGTTTCTCAATGAATGTCACATCCCATTTGATTCAAACAAAAGAAACACTTGCTGAATCATAGGTGCAAGGCAGCGAGTGTATATAAAGAAAAAAGAATGAGATATTTTTGTAGATATGGAAGCGGAAATAGGCGTGATTTTGGTAAGCAATAAACGGAAAAGTTCAGAGGTTCGCTGGATAAAGTCATGATTGTAAGTTGACGTTACACAACTGTCCATGAAAATAATCATGTATAACGATTAAACCTTATTGTGTTAATCACTTTTACTATTGTTAATAGATTTCGACTGCTTAGAATGAATTTACGGGATTGGCATTATTTAATGAATTGACGTGATTATTGTATAAAATTACAGCTGTTCGAGTGTGGGTCAAAGCCTTATTATTTTAATCAGCAGTTTTCATTTGAAACGATAATTGATAATTATTATTTCTTATTAATTATGTTTTTTATTGTAAATTTTTAAAATTTGCTTTTAAACTTCATTTATTGACTACAAAAAGCTCATTAATGTTAATAAGTAAATCAGATTGTCAAACAAATTTTATTTCTATACATAGAGTAAAACTTTGATGTACTAGAATAACAATAAACGTGTTTTTCATTCGAACTTAAATAATCTTAAATAAACATCTTAAAAAAACATCAATCTAGATTCTACTCTATGTACTTAAATAAATGAAATGTTATTTTAATAGTACTTAAACTGACTTCGTTGAAAATAGACTCATATAATATTAAAGAAAACAAAAATTAATAAAACAGCAACGAAATGAAATTTCACAAATGTTGTCTTTGTGTGACAAAAAATATAATAAATTTGGTCAATTAATAAAATCATTCAAGATGGCATTTTGAAAACGACTGCTTTCCTTGGCGTCTTTGCGAATTAATCGACATGGGGGAACAAGGTTCACTGTAAAATACTTGAATTGTACGACTGTATGTAAAATTTCTGTCGATGATTGACATTAATATCGAGATTGTGAATTACGGGCATTTTAGTGAGTTTTTGAAGATCGAAACTGAAATTATACTCGTGTTAAATTTGGCAGATCGCGAAAGGCAGGAGAGATAATGAACAAATTTAATTAACATACTTTCTTCTGCTTTTCGGGGACGAAAAAGTGAATAACAAAGCCTTGAAGAGTCACTTTTTAGTGCCTGAATTAGCATTAAGTGGATTTCGGAATTTGAAATTTTTATTTAAAATGCTAAAAATTTCTCTCAACCACTATAAATTTTGAAATTAAACAGATAGCAGTGCTTTTTAAACTCAATTTAGAAAAACAAAAGTGTAGTATAAAGTCATCCGTAATCCTCTTAAATATCAAGGTATAACTTCTTTTATAACACTGCCCTATGTAAATATATGCAAGGTATAAATCGCGCAATTGCAATTCGTGTCTTTTTTTCTTGAAAAAAAAAAAAAAAATAAGAAAAAAATAGAAGAACTCAAAGTGAAATAAGTTTCTAGTCTCGATAAAAAAAAAAGGAGAAAGTATGCTGCATTTCTTTCTTCACTCATTCATTTTCTACGTTTTATGGATCAAGAAATTGCGAATACAAAGGAAAAGAGAAAAACTGAAAATACAACACAAGAATATGACCCCATGATTATTGTAGTGGAGCAAGAAAAAAAGAGAACGATGTATGTATGTATTAGTACATAGAATATTAAGTAACGAGGAGAAAAATTAACAGAATAAAAAGATAAACTCGTTTGTACCGTAAAAATGTGCGATCTCGTTGTGTAGATTTTTATTTTTCGTGAGTTTTATATTACACTATTGAAAATAATATTTTGTCATTGAAGGAATAATTTTAATGTAATTTATTTATTCGACATTATTTCTAAGAATAAAGTTTTGACAACTTTAAGATACCGAATTAAGATTTTAAAGTGTTTCAGTTTGAATTTTTATTTTTTACTAATTGTTTAAATTCACTTATGTTTTGTACAGAAATTAAAATGAAATAACTATACCTCTATATGACAAGATGTTACTTTTTTTAGCGTAAAATGTAAATATGATTTACTTATTATTGTTATAATCATCTTTATTTTCTTGACGTTATATAATTTTTATGTATCGGAAATAAAAATTTCCATTGATATCTATGAAATCGTAGAATATAATTATTTCTTTAAAAATAAATCGAAGCTTGTGTTTATGTGGTTATACAAATGAGAGCTTTCTTTTTAACAATGCCACTAAAAACGAATAGCAAAACTTTGTGATTTATGTGATCGAATACGTAAACGTTATATAGTGACGAATACTTGTGTACAAAAATGAACAACAACAACAAGCAAAACTATAATTAACTGCCGCAAGAAAAACTGTCTGTCGACTTTTATGATTGTTGCGATTTTTTTTATTGGAGTTTTTATTAAATATAAATACGACGAATAACAGTGATGCTTTTTACATGTTGTAAAGTATATTTATACATATATTTTAATTGGAACCACACTAGGTTCTTTATAATTTTACTTTGTTTGGAAGATGATTCTTTGGATATATTTATTGAGCTCTTCCATTATTATTTTATTACGTTAAGTGTGATCCTATTAAGTGATATAAAAACTTGAATAAAGTTGCTTAAACCTTTATTTTGCTTTATTTATTTTGCCTTTACTTCAGTTACTAAAACTTACATAATCGCATTAATAAACTTTATTTTGTATTTTAGCTAATTGATACTGACAGAGTATTCAAGATACCTAATTAAAAAAATCTATATAGTAAATTACATTTTCAGTAATTAAATTATCTTCGCTTGTACATATAACTAAACTTTTTAATTAATGTAAAATAGAGTTACGTAATTAGAATATTATGTGGTGAAAGTTAAAGCATTAATTAAAGTCTTATTTTACATTTATATAGACATTAGTTAGAAACGTTGAATGTTGCAATGAAATGACATTATTCATCAAAATTATATAACTTTTTGGAGTAATTACAGACCAATTCATATTATTATAAAAATGTTTCAATAGTCTTAACGCTTAATAATAGTAGGAAAACAAAATTTCACTTTCAAAAACAATAAATAACTCAAAACACGTAAAGCTTCACCCCAAGGCAAACACCATAATTTCTTGATTTATCCCCTCGGGCGCTCAAGACCCAAAGGATTAAGTGGCCCATACATCAGCCGCCTCGGAAAGAAAGGTCGCCCGTCCGCGGTGTCCGCTTTCCCCGCGTTCATGAAAATCCCATCTCAATTTTCGCGCAGTCCATCATCGTTACGTCAGTCGCGAGGCGAGCTTGCGCGTAACAAGCTCACGAGCGCGCGTACGTGCGCCATTGGCGATTTTAATTTAGATCCCCTCGCCGCGATCTAATTTAGACGATTAATTGAATTTTAATTAATCTCGGGACGCGCGCCTCTTCGATTTCGCCGTTCGAAGGTCGGGCTTCGAGTTTCTTATAAATAGATTGGCTTTAATTCTTCTCGGAGATTAATATGGAGCTATGGAATTTTAGATTAAAGTTTTTCAAGTTTAATTTCATTGAGATTCTTGAGGGTTTTCCTTGATTTTCTCGAGTGGTTTATCAAGTTTACGATCTTGCTTTCAGCTCGGATTCTGAAATTAATTTTGACAGGCTTAAATTGTTAGTCCGACCTCCAGATTATTTTTCTGGAAAACACTTTCTTTGCTTGCAGTTTTAAGCGGGTCTCCGAGATCTCAAGGTTTTCGTAGTTAGGCTGAGAGTATTGAATTAACGAACCGTCCCCACTTGGCGCACCTCACACCAGTTACCGAAATTGAGCGTTGTACGTTTCGAGCTTCGAGCAAAGAACATTTAAACGTGCCGAAATATACGAGAAAATGGATTTGCGTCTAAAATAACTTTATTTTCCAATTTAATAAAAAAAAGAAAAATAATAATAGAGGATTAGAGTCGATGAGATGAGTACACCTTATTAAAATTAATATTGTGCGACGTTTCGGTAATAGATAAGGATTATAAAAAAAAAATATCACCGCTGTTCGAAAGTTCTATATAATGATGTACATGTCTGACTAAATTACAGGGTCGTACTACTCAAAAATATATTTTATAATACGTAAGTAAAAGGAGAATCTCACGGCTAACTAAACAATTACATGAAAATATTATTTTATTTTTAAAGTATTGTAATCGATAATGTACGTATTATGCGTTCTATTTTAATCTTATATTAATAATGTTTCGCGAAATTATTGAAAAGGATGATTTTACTTTCAGCACACGTATTACAAGCATAAGTTCCAAAATGCTTAACAAAGCAAAAATTAACGTTATTTTAGGAAAAGTGTATGCAGCACAAGGTGAAAAAATTCAAACCCTCAAAAGAAATACTTCTTGCAGTCGTGAAACATACTCGTGATATAATTAAATTTACTTATACATTTCGTGCTAGTACTTTCCAAAATTTCGTAAACGTATTTGCTACAAAATATATACTTCTTCCCGATGTCCAGAGCCTTCCTACAATTTGAATCGCATCTTTTAACAAGGAAAGTTTCTCCCAAACGTCCAGCATCCCCCGCGATCTCTCATACCCCCAAATCACTTCATTAGCCGGGCAAGAACATGCAAGTCGAAGCTATATAAAATTAGCGCAACCTCTCTCTCTCTCGTCCGTGTAAAAAGCCGCACCAACACACGTCGGGCGACAGGCAACTTTCCACGACACACGGCAGGCTTGAATTATGAACGGGAGGCAGAAGTTATTCTCGATAGAACGCCGGTGGCGGTGCTCATTTAAAATGCGAGAGAGGCCACTAGCCTGCAGGGACGCGAACGTCGGCGGCGGCTCTCCCTACACGCCGCGATTATCGCGCACGTACGGCAGGCCGGAAGTGGGGCCGCGCGCATCGATCGCGCCGCACACCGGCCCCGAGGGTTACGCCACGAGGGGAGCGCGCGCTCTTTTTTGACAGACCCCCGCTGGCCGCCTCCTTTTTCGCCGATCCTCGACTCGCACGCGAGTTTCTTGCTTTGTTTCTTCTCCTCTCCTTTGGATGACGAAGCTGGAGCTCGAGCTGCCTTGCCTGGGTGGGTCAGCGAGGCGTGGATGTTTATATACCTGTTGTCGTATCGTACTGGGTGGTTTAAAATTGGTTAGGAGGCAAAAGAAGGGGTGGAGTGGCACGGGAAGAGCTGTATAAACGGAGAGGTAATTGAGTATGTGCGAGCAACAGTGTCGCTTCGTTTTCTTTTACTGCGGTGGTAGAAAAGTCACGTTTTCTAAGTCGTAAGAAAAAGTGCAGTCGCAGGCGACCCTGAGCTTTAAATGTCTGTAAAGGAGTTTCGGACTGCGCTATCCTTTATTCGAGTTAATGTTCTGTAACACGTTTTTCATCTTTGGGAAATCTTTTTTCAGCGTTTTCTGGCAGTGTCATTTAGAACGATAGAAATGAATTGTTTCAATTTCTCAAACTGTAGGGAGTATTGATTAAGTAGAAATATCGTTTAATATAATCTGCTTTATGTTGAAATACGTAGATGTTTAAGGTAATTTATCGGTATTAGCATAAGCTTATGCAATGTATGATCGGCACTGGATTAGACTTTGAGTTAATTTAAGATAATTATTTGACGTATTATTCAGTATTTCTATGACGTTAGTTAAATTACAAAATTTGCTTTATAAATAGAAATAAAAAGGTTAACCAATTCAATGAAGCCTATACTTTACTTAAAGTTAAATTATTTCTTTGAGAATTTTTTAAACAGCACCTAATAAACTAAATATTTGGACTTTTAATTAGCTCAGACTAACTCTACATCCTGATTCAAAATTAAATGAAAGAAACTTATGAAGCTTCTTGGTTCGTTCCACAGCCCAGTAAAGCACAAATACTGGAATATCCGTTCTCGACAGCGTAAACTATAAATTCTCATTTAGCAAATGTAGCAAGTCATTAAAGCCATTAAAATCATCGCGAGCCCCTCGCCGAGGAATCATCGAAATCCCTCGTTCCCAACTGAAAACGAAGAAACACGCGATCCCCCGCACTTGAAAACCCCTCTCGAGCCCGTATCGCGCGAGTCTAACCATCCTCATAACAACGCCTCTCTCTCTCTCAAGCCTCACACGTGCAGCCTGCAGCGGGTGTACACAACTCGCGGGCTGCTCGTCGCTGCAGCTCAGACAAGGACGGGGCGAGCTTCCTTGGCCCGACGCCTGGCGCCGCGACGGCCGGCGGCGGCGCAAAGTAGGTTCGGCTCTCGGCAGTCAGTCGGCCGTCCGCCTCCGCCGGGCGCACGCAGCTCCGCGATCGCACGATGCCCGCCGGCCGCAGGTGACACGCGCCGAAGCCCCACGCCAGAGTGTGCAGTCTCTATGTCGAGAGCGGGAGCTCGTCCGCGAACGCGAGAACGCTGCCGCGAGTGCGCCGGACGCTGATTTTGGGACCAGTCGTCGGCCGAGGATGGAGTAGGCTCGATTAGTAAGGTGCTTTTGTGCTTCTCGGGGGGAGGTTAAGGCTCCTCGGTTTCGCGGTGCTGGGGGTAGCTTTCAAACGAGGCTGTAACTGCGTGCGGATTGTACGAGTTTTAGTATTTCTTTTTTTTTACTAGATACGAGCGAGATTGTTAATATGATTAGTGAATGTTTGAGAAGTAGTTTTGAGTTTTAAGTATTCGTGTGCACAGGACCATAAGCTTTCATTAAAAAAAGTATCTGAGTACTGTTTGTATCATCAATCTTTCTGAATGAAAAAAAGTGCAACATTAAGGGCAAATGTAACTATGTATTGGCCAGTGAAAAGCATTTCTCGTACAATATTCGAAAGGCTCTATTTTACTATAAGAAGCGTCAAGTAAGAATCCAAATCAGAGGTAATCTTAAATGAAAAAGCTCATTCGATCGGCTGACATTCGGGTTAAGTATTTATAAAGAAATGATTATTTCGAAAGCCTCGCCGTATCCGAGCTCGCAGCAAACACTTCACTCGAAATTCGGGCAACATTTGTTCGGCGAAGCGTTCAACCGACAAAAGCTCAGAGCGCGCGGGTCGCGCGGCGGCGGCGGCGGCACGCTTTTCACTGGAGCACGAACGACTCGGGGCGCTCGCTCGAGCGAGCCTATAACGATTTTTTCCTTTTCCCTTTTCCGAGCGCACGCAGCCGCGGCCTCTCGAAAACTACGGGAAGAAGCTGCGATCGCGCACGCGGAGAGGCGTGCAGCGGAAACTTCGAAGCGAGAGCGAGGCGGAGCGGGAGGGGAGGCGCGCGCGGGCTTTGCTCCCCCTTCGCGTGCGGGGAGAGCTTGCGACGGGCTGACCGTTCGCTGACCGTCAGGGGCGCATGCGCGGGGAGTCGCGGCGAAGGTTAAGGTCGGTTTACCATTGCGGGACGGACTGGGACGAGGTGTATTTTTGGGAGGCTTCGGCGATGCGAATGATACTGATTGGAGTGGATTGGAAAAGATTTTCTGGGCTCGGAGGGTGGTAAAAGTTGGTCGAGGGTGATCGTTCAAAAAGCGGAAGGGTTTTCGAGTTTTCGAATGAGAATGAGGAAAATATTGATGTTTCGATTTCTGAAAGCTTTTTTTAAAGTTTATTTTTAAAATTCTCACTTTGCAAAGAATCTGAGCGGCATGAGTTATTATAGTTTTTGATGTTATCCGAGTTGCTGAATATTATAAAAAAATTGTTCCCAGATTGATTTTATAATTCATATGTATAAAATTGAGATTCAACTATTAATTCATAATTGTGTTTTAAATTAAATTTCTTGTACTAAGAATGAAAAGAAACCATTGAATCTTTTATTTAGATGCGTGTAAAAGGAAAATCGAGGTCGTACAGACAAGAAATAATAATGAAGCAAAATTATTTCTGTACCAGCTATAATTGTTGTGCCTTCTTTTTTTTTAAAAAAAAAAACGTTCCCTCTTTGTCATTTCCTTTTTATACTCGAGCAAACCTGAAAGTGACTGCAGCACTCGGAAAATAAGCCTCACGTTAAGTAAAACTTCTTATCCATAATTTATCCCATTAACGGTAGTCACTGTACATTCCGCGGATTAGAAATTTAAGAGCGAATTTTAAATTCGCGTATCTACGATTGATTCTTGAACGATTACGACAGCGAAAGTGATTTTCGCGGTCAATAATAGATCGCGAGGCACCGATTAACAATCAAGCTGACGGATAACCAGTGGATGTTCCATTAAGCATAACGGGTAAACTATATACAAACATTTTCCGCGTGTTTATAGATTTGCCAGGCAAAGGTCGCGTGTTCTATTTTATATACCGCACGCAAGCTTTTTAGATAAATGTCTCTTCAAACAAATGGCTAGTCTTACAAAAACAGATGGAAGCCTAGTAGCAAGCAGACAAACGAGCTTAGACCTTTTCGGTAGACAAAGTCTATAAATATTTCCAGTTTTTTTTTTAATTAAAGTGCAGCCGTTAAAAAGACATTTCCTCCGTTTTATTTAGCATGGCAAGGTAACCTGATTTCTATTTCACATCTTTGAAAGCCAAGCCAATTATCGATGTGATTTTATCGTCAGTTTCTATTTTCATATCGCCACCTCTGTAATGCCGCCTCCTCGCGACAATGCAATCCACCTTTCCCACATAGAAATCCGATCCCCCTCGGAACCTCGAGCATACACATTCCAGAGACTGTTCGCCCCGCTGCCACGAGCACATCTCGCCTGCAAGAAAAAAGCTCGAGCCGCCGAAAAGCCAGAACGCGAAAATGGGCGAGAGCCAGTCCGCGAGCAGCCTCTGACATTGACAAGCGTGCGCGCGCCAGAGCCAGAGGCAGCACGTGCAGGGCGCATGTGTGCGCCTCGCTTAACCCCCGTCCGAGCGCCCAGTCAGGCCAGCTCCGCGTCCCCGACGGTCCGACTCCCCTCGGTGGGCGGCCAGTGCTCGCGAGAGACTCTCGGGGGGCCGTCCGTCCGTGTCCTCGGCCTCGGCGATGCTTGGCGACGACGTCGTCGTCGGCAGCGGCGGCGGCGGCGGCGGCGGCGGCGACGGCCAGCTTATAGAGCGTCTGCGTGCGCCGCGATCGATCGGCTGCTCGATGGAGGAGGCGAGACTCTGGTGAGGAGAACAACCTTTACACACACAGACCCCCCAGACACAGACACAGACGCGCACACGAGCAGCCGCACAGAGCGAGCGCCCCCCGCGTGGCGAGCCTCCGGTGCTGCTGCTGCTGCTGCTGCAGCCTGACCTACTAAGTGCGGGCATGAGGCTCCGCGCGAGGCTGTAAGGCGACACGCATGGGCGAGCAGTAGTGAATATATTGTGCGATAGGTGTAGAGGAACCCCGTGCTCGGGTGTCGGTTCTGGGAAGTGAGTTTTTTGTAGGATGGCGTAGATCGAGTACTGAAAAATGTGTTAGTTACTACTCTTTCTTCTATCTTTTATTATATACACGTAGACGTAGAAGCTCATCCTTCGTGCTGTAGTTTATAGTACCCAACCCCTGATAGATAACATTACCCGATACATTGTAGCTTTATAGTTGCTATAGAATAAATAGACTTTATTGAATTTTGGTGGCTACTTCTGTGCCGGGGTCAGGAGGCACTACTTTCATCGAATTCCCTGTAGCGCAGTTATTTTGTGTAATATCAGATCGGCTCGGAATTAATGAGCAATACGCGTTTAAGTAAAGTCGCGAGTCGGTTTCGACGTGAAAAGGCAAAATGCACTCAAGTGTCAAATGCTTTTACGCAAGTCCGATGTACCAATCGCACATTTTCATTTAGCAAAGTCGCACAAAGAAGGTAAAGAGAACACAGTTGTCATTGTTTAGAGTTAATCTAAAGAAACAATGTAATCGTTCAGCATGAATCGCGGAAAATGATATCACTCGCGTGGGTGTCTTTAAAAATACTTTTTAAAAGCGGCATTTTCTTTCTCGAATCGAATTGTTACTTAACGTCGAATTAAAGTCCTTCTTGAATTTACTTTTAAAATTGCATTAAAATATATGTGCGCCATTGTCAATTCATAAGTTTTTAATTTATAACAAATAAGTTGTCTTTTGTTACTTATCTCATTTCCAACTTTACTTTACATTTTTCTAGGTCATTTAACATTTAGCATTGTTAAAAATTTGAATAAAGTACTTGCAAGAATAAATATTTAGTAAAATCAAGATATTTTCCATTAATTCAAAAAGCAATAAAATATTTTAGTTAAGTAAATTAATACCTTACGACTGCCGTTAAGCTTACTTGAAAGCGTTGTTTTATACAAAGCAAATGAATATTTATTGAGATTAATAATTTTTATTAAAAACATATATTAATGTTTGAATTTACAAAAATAACAAAATTATTTTAGACCATTACATTCCAACCAAGCATTCCATCAACAAATAAAAAAAATAAAACGATATCAATTAGAAGAATCGAGTTGTATTTCATGTAATTGAAGTTACATCTAATAAATGAATTATTTTATAACGATTCATTGCCAAATTCCTGATGCTTGCTGAAATTTTCAATCTTCATTAGTCTGAAATTTTTAATTTATTCCGTGGAGACTGACGCGAAGCGAATGCCAAATTGAACCGCAACTTTGACGTAAAACTTTTAATTACCTCAAAAGATTTTATTTAAGTATGCAACTCGAAAACATTGAATCCTTTAAATTAGTTTAAATTAATACTTACTTCGGAGGAAAAAAACGAGAATTTATAAGTAAATTAACGCGTTTTATATCTATGTCAGTAATACAACAGCTTTTGCGATACGATCAGAGAACCTTGTTTTCAAGTACTACTATTATTATGATGGTTTCCATAACAAAGTGCGTCTCGTACAGGGAACTATATTTAGATTTCAAATGAGTGGAAAATCGATATTTTGTTTGCGAAAAAAAGGAAAGAATGCCGTGCACAGTTAGAAAGAATGACTATGTAGTCTTTGACGCAATCAAGAGCTGGGAATGCAAGTTTTTGAACATTCTATTCATTATTTGCTTCCGAAAAAATTGGCATTAGACATAGCTTTGTTACATTACTTTCTTATAATTATAGATTCTTCATTTTTATGTTAAAAACGTATGATTCGAATCGAGTTGAAATTGGCGTAAACTTTTGCAAGATAAAGTTCTAATGTAACACTTTCATGTGAGAAAGTTCGTTGGCTTACTTTTTTTATTGTATATGGAAGAACTAGTAATAATTTTGAATATTTTATCGCGAGGCTTAAACTCACTTGCAACTTCGCGTATAGTATTGATCTTTGCTGATTTCGTTTTGTTTGTGACCCAATTGAAAACATATTTTTCAATTCATTCAAGTTCTATATAAAGTTATCGATTGCAGTTCTAAAATATTTACACTTTTTTCGTACTTTTCTAAGAATGGCACTTTTTTTAAAAACGTTAGGTCGAATTTGGCTCAATTGTTGTTCTGCCAGTTGTTATACATTCGTCTATTTTCAGAGTCAAATTACTTGTTTTTACATTCCATAAAGCATAAATTTTTCATGCACAAACAAAATGAGTGCAGTATATTATTGACTTTGCTATTATCAGATTATTATTTCGCTCTGGTATTTACTGAAAATAAATTATTCTTGAACTATCTTTGAGCTTAAATTACTGCATTTAACGGAATCAGTTTCATTTAAACGCTTACAATCGCATTATGCTATAGTAAATCTGTAAAACTGTTTGATTCTTGACTACGAATTCTGTTCCAAAAAATTCTTGAAAAATCGAATTCACTACATTCAGTAATTTAATTTAGTTAGTTCGAGCAATCATAGGTAATGCTGGAGATTGCATGCTTTACACCTTGGCGCTCGCGTGACGAAATCTCGGCACCGTAACGTGTCAAGTTCCTGAAACCTGCTTAAAAGCCTGCTAGGGGTTAAAAATAGGATTAAACTTCTTTCGCTCCTTCTTCTGGGCATTCTTGTCTCCTCGTGTTTTCTTGAAATGGCTTCTTTTTGGCCTGCGGATTTTAATATTTATGAAGCTTTATTGTTCACGTGTCGGAGATCCCGGGAGAGGAACGTTTTCCAAAGCTGCGCTTGACTTGAAATATTGCACGCCGCTAATTCAGTCATTCATTTGTGAATTCTCCTTGACACTGGATGAATTATTTTTGAATGTTCGCGTATGTTTTTAACAAGTCGTTTTGTTTAACAATTTGAATTGGGCAATGAATAAAGAAAAAAATCTAATTTTATACAATAGTGGTGGAAAAAAGTAAGCCATTCATATTGATAAAATAAGAAGACTGTGGAAAATAAAATAAATTGTGATTTTTAAGTCACACATTTGCAATTTACAGTGAAATTTTACATTTGATTATTAATACTTTGATAACGAAAAAAGGTTTGAAGGCGAATTCGCGATCGGAAAATACACAGCTCTGAAAATCAATATGCTTATATAGAAGAAGTTTTTTCACTCAAATAAGGTAATTCGATAAATCGCTCGAAATGCAATGTGATGGATGTTGTGCTATGCAATAAACCAATACTATAGTAATCTTCTATTTTTTACAATTAATACAATTCATTAAGTTGCCTCGTATTCCTTTGAAATTCCTCCCCTTTTTCTCCCCAAAATTAAACTAGGAGAAAGCTCAAAGCTTCTCGAAAGTATCAAAGGTATCATTCCGATTGCTCGCGGAATCGTTAAACAGCGAGCGTTTGATTTATAACCTCACGAGCAGCCATTCATCGGGCGCGTAAAGCATTGCTTCTTCTCCAAGCGCCATAAAACGCAGGCTTCCTTTTTCGAATTGTAAATTCGCCTGGGCTTCGGTTAAGCGACTTCATACGGGTCGCGTAATCCCCTTCCGGGCAATTTTTTTCTCCCTTCGTTTTTCGTCGAAACAAATTTCCCTTTCCGGCGGAGCTAAGCTGCTGGCTTTCGTCGAGATAAATCTTCGAGTCCAGGGGTGTCGGGGCTGCGGCTCTCCTGCCTGTCGATGGCGCTGAGAAATTAATGAGGGAGGTGTTCGGTATGTAATGAGGAGCGCTTTTTTTTCTGGTTTTATAACGTCAGGTTTTGATTTCAGATATTCGGGAGAAATTGCCGTCGTAAAGAAAAATAGTATTCTCGTTTAAAAACGAATTTTACGTTTTTTAAACTGTATTAATTTCGATAAATCGCTTAAATAAATTTAATTTTCAAGGAACAAAAGCTTTTATTAGAAAGTCATTCATTTACAAATGCGTGTAAACATTTTGTATGAATATCACATATCCGTGTACTACAGTTGGACAGTTACCTTTTCAAAATATTTGGAAACACGAAAGTTTAAAAGAATTAGTATGTATCAGCGACAGTTATATGTAAAAAAGCTCTCAGCACAATAATTCTATTCTAAAAGTGTACTAAAAATTCATATAACCTACATACGTCAAAGTTTATAATTCTTTTCCTCACTGTTTAAAGGATTGCCGCGAAAGCAGTATTTACATCTTTATCAGAACCTTTCCAGTATAACGCAAGAGAACTTATTCGCGTCCGTTTGTAAATGTTTAGCGAGTGATTTGCAATTCGGTGCGGGCGATTAAATATTCAGGAAAACGATGCTTAAACGCACTAAAAATAGTGAGAATGTCAAATAAAATCGCAGACGTTTTTATTCTTCAGAGTGCAATAAATTCCATGACCCAAAAGTGCCAAATCTCTTACTTTAAACTTGCAAAGTAAAAAACCACGTACGAAGAACATCGTAATCTTTCAATTTATCATTATTTAAAGTACGTGCTTTGCTCAGAATAAAATACTGACATATATACCTGCTTTGCGTTTAAAAATTGTTCACATGTGCCATATTATATAATACATTATAATATAATAATGCAGCTACATTATAATCTTAAATTTAATTAGAAGTATCGTAATTTTAATGTTGATGTATACTGGGAAGCGTGTAATTACGCACTTTAGTTGCAGTATTGGATCAGGATCTTATAATAGCTGTTATGCTTTCCAAGGAACTTCATTAATTCTAGATAAACTACAATTAAAACTCTGATTTTTTAATTTTTGCTTAAATTTCAGACAATAATTTCCTCACAGACAATGAGCATTTAAAATTTTCACGATTGCTCGAAAATCTAATCGTAAATTTTGGATCGCACAGCGTTTCTTGGAAACGCGACGGCTAAAAAGTTTACGCAAAAAAAAAACAAAAAAATTGAAAAGAGCTTGCATTCACGACCGACAAAGATACGCGAGCTTTTTGCGAAAACTGGGACGTGCGTTATAATTACGATTGCCCGCCGGGAAAAAGAATCGCACCGGCTCGAAGACGTTTTTAAATGCGCGGAGGAGGGCCTCTTTTTCGGCGGCAGCTCCGACAGATTTATCATTCGCAGAAAAGTCTCTCGGAGGCGTTCGGGATGTTCCCGGTTTAATGAAACGGACTGTGAATTAGCGCGTTTTCCGGATGATGCGGGGATACATTTGCGAAATTAGGTGCTTGAGCGCAGTAGATTTTCTGGAGTGGAATGGAAAAAAATGACGATTGCGGCAGTATGTTTTTTATTTGAATTAAGATATAAGTGGTGGAAAAAGGCGTTATTCTTTTAGTAATTTGTCAAATATTTTCGATGGTATTGGCAACATGATTTTAGAAAATTTAATAAATGGCCATTTGTTAACCAAAGAAATTTGTCTAACAAATGCAGGAAGTAGATTATTCCGCGAGCCTTTGGCTCGTATATTCGTGTCCATCTCATGTCGTAGACGTATCGCAAGCGGAATAATGCCATGTCATTACAAATGAATGAGAATAATATGCTTCCAAGAGTCCTTGCTTTCTGTGCAAAAAAAAGTCCAACTCTCGATGCGAAGCAGCGAAAAAGGGCTCTTCTCTGCATCCGCGCGTCAAAAACTAGATAAGTTCTCAACTTTTTTATATTTCTTGGAGATAACTTGAAATAAATTATCTCCCAGAATTAGCTCCGATCTAAATTTAAAGTCTTTCTCGAACAAGAATCACTTCTCAAATAAACCACTACCTCGATTCAACCAGTGATTCGAGCCTTTAAAATAGATTTCCCGAAAAATGCAAATGATATCTTCCAGCGGCTCTAAACCTCTTTCGTTCGAGGTAACGGACTAAAACCGAAGCAACAACAGAAACGGAGGAATCCTCCAAAGCAAGGTGACCCCGAGCCCCTCCTTGAAACACTCTCCTCAGATCGCACACCGCAGCGGCTAATCCTCGCAGCGCCGGCGGGCAAACTTTGCCGAATCGGATTACTCGACGCGTAACAAAATCAAGACCGCAGGGTCGCTTAGAAAAGAACGGAGCCTCTCTCTCTCTCTCTCTCTCTCTCTCCGAAGGCGAGATTGCACCGATAAATTTGCCGAGCCGGGGGACAGCTCTCTCTCTCTCTCTCTCTCTCTCTCTCTGCCTCTTCGATCGACACCAGCAAAAACCTAAGGGGGAGGCGGCACATATGCGCGCAATTACCGCGCGCGCTCCCTCCCGCGCACGCGCGCACGCTTTCTTCTTTTCGCCGAGCGAGCCTTCCCGCCGAGGGTCGCTGCCGAGAAGGGAGAGGCACGTGCGAAACGCTTCGCTGCAGGTGGAGGGCGTTCGTTCTCCGGCTGCTCGCTTTTTCCTTTTTTTTTTGTCGAGGGGTTAATTGGGAATGGTTGGACTGAGGCGGTTTCTTGTTTTCCTTGTGCGCGCTCTCGTACCGCTGGACGATCGTTGCTTTTTTATGGAAAACAGTCGGGAAAATTTAGTGGGACTGTTTTTTTTTTTTTTTTTTTGTTGCACTGTTTGCTTGGACGTGTCGTGTGCGGGCTGGAAAACTTTCTGCGGGATGTATTGAAATGTAAAGCTGCGGGGTAAAGTTTTTCGATTATGAAGTATTTTTTTTTTTTTCTAAAAATGTAAAGTGTAGATATTTTACGAGAATAAAAATTTTTCTATAGGTCTTTAAGTTGTTATATTTATAAAGTGCAACGACTGTTAGAGATTAGAATTTATTTTAAACTTATACTTGTTTAACTTCAAGATAATATTACCCTATTAGGACATTTTTGCAAAATCTGTCTAAAAGGCTAACATTTCCACACTGAAAAAAATATCTCATTAAAAATTAGTATACTCTATCGTAATCGAAGGACAAACTTGCACTATCCTGAAAAA
>JAWWEM010000044.1:9568041-9585151 GCA_035582935.1 Ormyrus thymus
CTAAAAGCCTGCGTCGATTTGCAAAATTACGTTGAAAATCTTTTAAAAAGCACAAAAATATAAAATAATTTTGCACTAAATCTCATCAGGATTTAATAAAAATCAATAAATAAGACTTCTCCAAACTTTTGACAAAACCAAGCAAACCACAAATTCTCTTCATCAATAGAAAACAATCGTTCACTCACCCATGCCAACCATGTCCATGATGATCAGAATGTCCACCTCCGTGGTACCTGTCCATAGCCGACGGGGACGCTGCATCGTGAAAGCCTCCAAAGTTCAAGAGCGCCTTGATGGTCATGTTTCGCGACTGATTGCCAAAAGTCTTGCCCAGTCGCTGAGAAGAAAAGCTGCTCGGGAGTACTCCGTCACCTTGGAAAGCGCCGACGGACTGAGCTGACCGACTGCGCCTTCTCTTTTCGTCGCCTGGCAGGCTTTCCGACAATTATCACGCGCCGTGATCGCGGCGGCACTTTGGAGCCACGGCGCGAAACGAGGCGGCGCTTTTTGGGGCTAATCGTCGCGGAGGCGCGCGGAAAATTGACCACCGGATTCTTGCTCAATTTAAGGTTGTGTAGAGCGACGGCTTCATGGAAAACGCGGTCCTTCCTTCTTTGGGATCGAGGAAGGAGTGGCTAAATCCAAGGAGGACGTGACGCGATAATTGAGGAGAAAGTTTAATTTTTTTATAATCCGCGAGAAATTTTTACTATTGTGTGACGTTGTAGCAATCTCGATTTGGTATATACCGTTCGTTTAAGGTTTCATAAACAAAGTCTCTGCAAGTAGATTTTGAAAAATGATGGGGGCGTAATAAAATGGAACAAATGACTATTATTTAACGTATGTGCAAAACATGAATAATGGAGGTAATGGGTATTACTTTAATTAAAAAAAGAGACAATGATAAGAATTAGCACACAAATAACGTGTAATTCTTAGTAATTTAATAACTGTTTAAAAAAATTGTAATTTCAACAATTAATCAAAATCTAGTAAAAAGTAGTAATTTATCTTCTTTTGATAATGTCTAATATATTTGTTCCTACTTTCTGTACGAATTAGTGTTTAGGATGAAATAAAACTCGCTGCTTATTTTCAATAATAATTTTTTATTTCGTTACAATTAGAATCATACCTCAGCACATACATACAAAGTTACATCTAAAAATATGATAATCGTGAGCTGAATTATAACGTCTTTGTCTAACTCCAGCCGTGCGCTATGCATTTACAAATTACGTCTATATACATTAACGGAGGGAGATGATCGTTAAATATCAGTGGATCGGCAGAAGAAGGTAATGATGAGCTCGAACGAGAAGAAATAAATAATCCTGAGATGATAAGCTGCGATGAAACGCGGGAGGGCCGTTCTCTGTGTCCAATCGCTCGTGTTTCCGTAAATAATCAGTCGTCTGTCGTCGAACTTTTGTAAAAAAGAACTATGGAGAGTTTAGCGATTGCCAAGCCAATGAAAGCGATCGAAACGCCTGTCGAAAGATACCGAACCGTCGTCGTCTCCGTCTGCTCGAAGCTGATCTTCCTCCCGATCGAAACGGTCAAAAAATAGAGGTTAAATGACGCTTACATAACGAATAAATGAAAAACCACCGGCTCGAAGGATTTGATTGCGATAGCGTATAGTATGAGAAATGAACGAGCGTTAGGAAAGGACATGACCGGCGATCGGAAGCTTACAAACTTTCTACGCTCGTTAAATAAATAATTAAATAACTTTTTAGCAGCGTCTTCGACACTCGGCTGAACTCGAAGCTCCCCGAGTCCACCCAAGTCTCAAGTCTCGTTCAGTCTACTTCTACGGAAAGCTGACGCCTTCCACGCTCCCGGCGACAGCCGGCTCGCGATTTTTTCTCCTTGAAATTTGCGTCGTCGTCGTTTTTTTTTCTTTTTTTTGAGATGAGCGGGAAAAACATCGAACCATCGATAAATAAGCTTGCGAACTCTCTATAAATAGTCCTAAATCTAAAAGGCGCGCGTTCGACGTCTTTCCTGACAGATGTGCCCGCGAAGAATCGCTCCCCTTTGTCGCCGTCGAGCGAGAGGGGGAGCGACCCGTTCGCGGGCTTCGAGTCGCGTCGTGCGTTTCTGTGTGCGAGTGCGTCCGCGTCGTGGGAAGTCGCTCAAACGGCGTTGCAGTCGAGGAAGAGCGTTCTGCAGTCCTCCCCGGAGCGTCCGCGTCTGCCGGCTTCGTAGAGGGCCTCGAAGCCGACGCCGCTCTGCCTCTGCAGCAGGTAACTTGTCGCGTATCTGAAATGATTGAGAGCGATTGAGCCTGCCGGTCTCGATTGCAGTCGCTTTCAACAGATCAATCCTAAATTGTTGACTGAAGGAAGCGATGTCAGAAAAGAATCTTGTTAAACGTAGAAGAGTTTTATAGACGAGTGTCGTTCTATATTTGTTTTCCAAATAGCTGCTTATGAACGACGACGCTTGATTTTTAAGAGAGGAAAATCGAAATACTCACGATCCAAGTTGGCAGAAGATGGACGTCTGACCCTGAGAGTCGGAAGCGCACTCAGCATTGGCCTCGCAGAGGTAACGTTCGGCGCATCCTCTCTGTCCTTCTTCTTCGGCGCGGCCGACGTTGCTGAACGACTTCATAGACCTGACGTAGCCCTGCGCAACGGTCATGTTAATAAAAAATTATCAACGATCGAGGGGTCTTGCAATAGTCCGGGCGCACTTTTAGTCTTAGAAAGCATTCGAGCTCAACTGCCCAATTAATTTGAAACGCGAGGAAGGATGGAAAATCGATACGTTAAAGTGCCGAAAATTGAAGTATCGGAGCGTTTAATTAAAAGGGAAGGACTCATAAAGCCGAGCTAATTAATTGCAAGGGGAAAGAGCAGACTGGAGCGCGAAATTGGCGCGTTCGGGGGAGAGTAATTAATTTACCTTGAGCATGGAAATAGAGGCGACGGCGGCCTCGGAGACTGTGTCCTTCCTTCCGAGCGAGCGAGCCTGGAGCGAGCGATGCGAGAAGGACGTCTTCAGGGCGTCCAGGAGATTGATGACGATATTGATGAACTGCTTGGGGCAAGATATAGGCACTTAGGAACAATATCTTATGGCGCGATTGTCATCTCGTCTCAGTCAAAGGTTGCGGTCTTTTTTTTTTTGTGTAAGTGTCGTCTAGCGGTCGGTTTGTTAGAGTCGAGGAGTTTACAAAATTAAACTGTTCGGAAAATTTGTTGGAAAAGTTATGTCAATACAGTGCTAATTATGTTTATACTGCATTCTATAAATAGGTACTCTACTGTACATGAGAAAATAGAGAAGCTTATAATAAATATATTAAAAGTAGGAGAAGGGTGTTAAAAATATTCTTTCCACCATCAGTGAGAGTTGTACGTTTTTAAAACGACTTCTTATGTTTCCAAAAATCTGAAATAATTTTTAAACCAAATCATTGCGACTTACTATACGAAGTCTTCTTTCTCGTCAAAAGACACATTCAATTATCTAAAATAAAACGATATTTCTTTCAGCTCGGTGCGACTATAGACTTTTAGATTTTAACACCCTTTTCAGAAAAAAAATGAAAGAGACGAGCAAATATAATAGTGAACTAGCGCTTATGTTACAAAAGCATGCGTGCATTTCTGCGTCCGCACGTGTAATTGTACATGTGTTGCAAGTGATTGTGTACATGTCTACTGACCTCACTCGCCTGGCCGGCAATGATCGACACCTGTTCCGGATTCCTGCCCTGTCCCAGAAACGCGCCCAGCACCGCTGTCAAAATTCCCTAATGTTTTCGGGAACGATATCCAGTCGATTGTATTAATGTATTTACAACAAGAATAACTTTATATATGTACAATAAATTCAACTATATATTTTGGAAGTCAGAAAAGAAAGTTATGTAGCTATTCAGCTTTTCTACACTTCCCAAGGTATTTTTTTTTTTTTCATGTTATAGATGCTACGTGTTGGAAATTGTTTTTTTTTTTATTTATAGTATGTGTGGATAGACTTGTGTGGTAATCTAAAGTTGAAAACTTATTCTAAATGCAACAATTTCAATAAGAGCTGCACATTTTGAATACTTTTTTCCGGTTCAAGTAATTATCTATATCGGACAGTCCTTTTCCTCTAAAAGCCACTAGCAAACGCGAAGAATTAAAGGAAAGAGCTTTCAAAATTTACTGCATGACGTAGATTTTAAAAACTTTATTTCGTTCGAAAAAGATACGTATATTTATATAGAAAAAATTTTAATTTAAAAATCCCACAACAATTTAAAAATTAAGAAAATGTTCTATTAAATTTGTGTTGTAATTTTCCAAAATTTAAACTTAAAGCTCTTCCTTCCATCGAAAGTCTAATATCCATTAGCCACACAGGCACTTCAAAGAATATATACAGAGCGAGCTCGTGTACGTTCGAAAATGGAAAAGACATGCGGCGTTCTGTTAAAAATCCATCAAAACTCGAAAAGCTCTACGAGCGCATTTAAAAGCTCCGAAATTTCGAAGATTCGTCGATCTTGAAAAGTCTATTATTCGAGACATCAAAAAGAAGAGAGCTTGTTTTGAAAAAAATTCGAAATTTTAATTTTCACTTCAAAGTCCCTTCGCAAAATTCCCCCATCAGGACACGATGAATAAAGCATAAACCGCGCGACGGCGAATCCTCCATTTCCGAAGCGCACCGAGCAGCAAGAGACGCAGTAGCGGCCAAGCTATAGCATCCTACTGAATAAAAGAGTACAAGGCGACGAAACGCCGCGGCAAGGGTCGCTCCCCCTGCGCGGAAGCATTTGTACCTGCATGGGGCTGCTGCTCTGGCTGTCGACCTTGTCGATGCCGTCGACCTGCTGCTGCGGCCCGCCGAGGATGGCGGTGAGGACGCGCAGGCCGACGGTGAGGAGGTTCGCCCAGGGACTGGCCGGCACGCCCTCGTCGATGTCGTTCTTGCTCGGGCCCGCGATCCCCGCCGTCTGCCCGAGGAGCATCTGCATCAGCATGCCCAGCATGTTCGACCAGGAGAAGCCGGTGCCGCCGCCCTCCTGGAGAATGAATTTTCCGTTTAGTTTGGACTAAGCAAAAATGGGGTTACGGCGATGAAACGAGCTCCGGTGGGCAGGTTCGTTGGTGTTTTTTGGGTGTAAGCGCGAGTTTGCGTAGAGAGAGGAATTGCCGTCAATGATTGGCTGCGTTTGAAGGCTTGAAGTTAATTTTAGCTTTGAACGCGTTCAAAATTTTACGTTTACTAAAAGTAAGATAAATAATGATGATGAATGTTAAATGGTCTTTGAGGCGATCGCAATGTATAAATAAAAATCTCGAAAAACGTGTTTTCACTTTCGGATCGCTGTCTCTTCAATAAAGCTCGAAGAATTAATATCACTTTTGTAATGAACCGACGCCAGCTTATTGTATTCTGATATTCCTCTATCTTTCACTACAGATTCGAAAGATTTTACCGAGAGCGAGGTATCAAAATTAAATTCGGAGGACATTCTGATTTCTTACTTGGATCGAGTTGGTGCTGATGTCTTCGATGTCATCCAAGCCGACTTTCTTCATCGCGTTCGGCTTCTCCGCGTACTTTCTCGCACCCTCGATTTGCTGCTGGAGTACTTGTTGGGGCAGCGCGAATGTCTGGCCCAATACCAGTGCCACCAGGCATAATGCGAGATACTGTTTGCTCTGCATGTTTGCTGCTCTGGGAAGTAAGATTTCGTTGTGAATTCGGACGATTTTCGAGAAAAGCTTTTCGACTGTAGTAATGCTTTTTCTTTGAAAATTTCGGTGCTTTTCGTCAAAACTAAAGTGAATTTAAAAAAGTCAAGTCAAATTGCGAACAAATTCTTTTAATTTTGAAAGCAAGTTTCTTCATTGAATCACCGTGTCTCATTTTCACTCATTCATCGTATCGCAAGTATGCATAAGCTTCCAAAAAGAGCCAAAGTGGCACTCGTGAATCACGAATCATTCAGCGCATTAGTCTCCCAAGCCTGGGCATCCAGCGCGAAGAAAGGAAAGCACTTTTGCTATTAAGGAATTCGCGTCATTACCGCGCGAGAAGAGCTCGAATTTTAGAAACTCAATTCCGCCACGGGCGCTTTCTCACGTCTTATTTCCTGCACGATGTGTCCACCGCGAGGCGCCTCGCGTGACGCGTAACGCGCTAAAAATGTCTCCTCCCCCCCCCCCCGGACTTTCCCCTGAAATTGCGCCTCTCCCGTTAGCAACTAGACCGACCAGCGCGCCTTCGAAAGTGTTACGGATTATTTTTTTTTTTTTTTTTTTTTTTTCGTGCACCCGCACGCTCACGCATTTTTCCGAGTGACGTCAGGGCGGAACCGTTAGGGAAACGTGGACTGGGAGTTCGGTCGTAAGGTTGGCGATAAGGACTGGAGTTTATGGGCTGCGCTTTGTTGAGTTGATTTAGGAAAATGCTCGGGACTCTTGAAATGCGGAACTCGTTAGTTTTTATAGGAAAAGATGTAAAGATTTTAAAAAAAAATGACAATGTAAAGATTTATTTTTTTTTTTTTTATTATAAGCAGAAGTACTTCATTGTGAAAGTGAAATTACTATCTATAAAAAAGATACTTTGTTACTGAAAAATTGTCTACTCATTTTTAGAATGAATCTGGACGTAGTAAAAAATTCCTTAAATCAAGAGTCGAAAGGAACCTTGATCATGAAAAGTAGAGCGAAGCAATGAACCGCGTTTTACGTCAAGTTTAATACTATACAAAGTCGCGACTCATTCATGGGATCAGTATCAAAGAGGCGGTTTTTAAATTACGAATTCATGGCATCAAGTACAAGTAATCTGTGAGAAAAATTATGCGGGGGCGGTATATAAAATTCTTTTATTATCAGAAGAAAAGATCTGAAAGTTTTGCATTAAAAATAAAAAATTTAGGGTCGCAACCAAGTATTTAACTATTAAAAACGAAGAATCTCCAAAAAATAATTGCTGCTCCATCTAACTTATGATTGCAGCTAAGTTTTCAGCAACGAACATTCAACAATTCCCACAAAATCCCCCATAAAAACAAACAACGGTTTCGAAAAATACCCGCGCCGCCCCCCCCCCCCAAAAAAAAGAACAGCCCAAACGACAGTCGCACAATCGAGCGTATCCCCGCGGGCTGCACTTGTCGCCCGGTATCGGAATGCGCGGCGAGAGGAGGAACCTTGACCATGAAAGTGGGTCAGCGCCTCGGCGGGGAGGAGGCGGGCTCGTTAGCCCACTTCCGATCGAGCGGGTTTCTTGACCCAACGCTCGAGCGCTCGCTCGAGGAGAGCACCGTTACTTCGAAAAGGCGGTCGCGACCTACTCGGGGAAAACCGAGCGCCGGTCGAAATTGCTCCTCCTCCGGCCGTTGCGTCGAGAGTCGCTGATCGATTTCAAGGACAGGGAGGGACGAGTCGCGATCGCGGAAAATCACTGTTTTTCTTTTTTTTTTTTTCGTTTTAGGAAGACACTCCGCGCCTGCGAGCGGAGCGGAAAATTCGGGAAAGGCTCGTCGCTTTTTTCTGACTTTCTAAAAGATTGAGCCGCGTGCCGAGATTGCTCGGTTCGATCGTTATCTACGTGGTTTCACAAATTTAATTCCCTTGCGGGAAATTGGTGATGTTTTGCAAATTGAAGGTAAACGAATTACCAAGTAATAATGCGCTTTTCATTTGAATTCTAAAGTTTTCTCGAAGAATTTTCTAAATAGGTCCAACCAAAGGAATGTATACCCAGCAGCAAAATTTTCTAAAAAGGTCCAACGAAAAGCACTGCAAATAAAGGGATCAGCAAGGAACACACGACTCTACGGCAGAAATGTTGCTGCTGAGTATACATCACTAAGTCACTGGCGATCGCAAATCACAAAAGCTGGCTCCCGCATCGCACCGACGTCCGCGCGCACTCAGATTCTTAAGGCCCAAAAATAAGAAAATCTCAAACTCACTTCTGTCCTCTCTCTCTCTGTCTCTGTGCGTAAACGAACTTTCCAGTCGTGCGTATACAAGCGATAACACTCGAGTTCTGGAAGATGAAATTGCCGCGCGGGTCTTCTTATAGCCTGGCAGAGGAGTGCACGCGGGGCCCGAGACCCCCGCTGGTGGGGACGGAACCGTTCGGCCAATGGAAGCCTCGCGGCCCCGGAGGAATTCCGCTGCTCGGCGCGGCTCGAGCGCTGTGGGTTTTGAACCGAGGGGATGCCAATTTTGCGACCGATGCGCATCGCGGCGGATGTCTTCTCTTCCCTGGAAAGTTTTTTTAGAATTCGGGCCCAACTGTTTTCGGACTCGAGTGCGGTATTTTTAGCTTTCAAGACGCGACTTGCAGGACTTTGTTTGCTTGCGCACGTGCATTGCAGATGCCTCCTCTTGGCAGGAAAGGTTTTGAGAATTCGGGCCCAAATATTTCGGACTTGCGGGATTTTTTATTGCACGCGTGAATGTTTTATCAAGTTTGTAAATTTGGAAATATCATTAGAATTCAAATTCAATTCATTTAATAAATCAAGTCCAAGATTTGATTATTTTTGTTGAACAGCATTAATAAATAATTAAAGGTCAATTTAATTACAAACTACTCGATTTACTTGCTGTTCTTTGCGTTTACTAAATATATACGGCATAAATAAAATGGTTTTACACCACCAGTTGATTTATAAAAAAATACAGATTAACTTAAAGGAAAAAAACATTATTAAAGAGAAACATAAGGTTTTCTCTAATAAAAGTTCGAAACTTCACAAGATCGAAAATCCTAAAGGCGAACAGTCCTTTTTCAAAGCTGCTCCGCAGCTGATATGCACCGCGGAACAGTTAGATTACACAGCTATGCGAGGCAAAGATTTTACACGCTGAAAATTCTCCAGAGCTACTAAGACGAACGGTCCCGGCGAGGCTCACTTTTTCCGAACCTGAAAAGTTCATTTTCTTCCACTTTGAAAAATGAGGTGCTTCATTCGTTTCGCTTTACGAGCTTCGCGAGAAAAAGTTTTAATTGAAAACACAAGTTCGCAGAAGATTCTTGTTAAGCAAATGTGGTCTTTGCTTTTTAAATTGAAATTTGAAAGAAACATCATTTGGAATTCGAAAGTAACATTTCCTAACTAGATTTTAGTGAAGAGTGAACAATTAACATTATTCATAAAATTGAAGCTCTAAACTAAATCAATTGAAAGAAAGGCAGGTATTTCTGAAAAGAATATTACCTGAAATTCGTGCTTTCTCTAAACAAAACTCGAATTCCGAAACCAGGTTAAACTTTTCTTCACGCCATAAAACGAACTTTTCAAAAGTATATCGTTCAGCCTCAACTCGCACCCAAGGCGTGAAAAAATTTCAGGAAATACTGTTAATACTCTCCCATTCAAACGAGCTCTCCAGTCGATCCGAAAAAAAAAAACCAACATCGTTCGCCCGTACATCACCCTTCCCAACGAATCCCTCCGCTTTCCACGCTCTCCTCGCATTTTCCACCGCCCGACGAAATCGGAAACCTCGAAATTTCTCCGCCGTGAAAATGAGAGGTCAGCAGGAAAAAAGAGCGCCCGCCCGAGAAAAATAAAAGCAGTCGCGCGGCGGCCGGGAGATGTCAGTGATCCGAAAGGTGTTCGGAGCGCGTGCCGCCGCCTTTACTTTCTTCCTCTCCCCCGAAGGCGCGCTTGTAAACAATGCACGCGTGTGTGCACGCTGCGCGCGCGCGCGCGCAACCATTTCTCTTCCCGTCTCCGCGCGCGTTCGGCCTTTTCTCTCTCGCGTTTTCTGGAACGCTTTGCATTTTATCGCGGATTATTTACGTCTCCGCTGACGCGACGGAATGCAGGGCCGCCCCTTTGGAGAATTTTTCGCGAGGGAGGTTTGTGCGAGGTGTGTGCCTAAGCTTTCGCGCTGCTTTCGGAGTTTTTCAGACGGTTCTTTTTTTTTTTTTTTTGACGAGGGCAGCACTTTGTGGGTGCTCGAAGGGCTGGCGTAGTTTTTACAGAGTCTTGAGATTCTTGAGTGTATAATATAAAAAGAAAAGAAATACTTTGCTTGTAACTGCTGAACTTGAAGTTTTTTGTAGAATGAAGCTTTTCTTGGTAGTTTTTTGGGAGATAATTGAAGACAAGATTTGCAACGTCTCTTAAATAAATTTATTATTCATTATTTGAAGAAAGAACTATTATGAAATATGTAATTTGATGCATAATTAGAGACTATTGTAAAGTGTACTTTGTATTTAAATTTGAAAATTAAAGAAAACTATATAAATAAAGGATTGCACGTATGTACGCTGCTTAATTACATTTTTCTTTGTTCTCTTCCAATAAAAACTGCCAGCTTGTTCAAATGGATACATCAAAAGAGCTAAAGTGCAATATTTGTTTTGCCTTATTATCCATTAACTTTAATTAGTTTACGTTAATAATCAGCCTCAACTCGATGCCTCTTTCAGAAGGAAGAAGACACAGACGCTTTACGTGCAATAAAACCGTAATTTCCTGCCAGTACGTCAGGATCTCCGTCAGCGCAAACAGCAAAATTCGATTAAAAAATTTAGGTCGCGCCCTGAAACCCTTGTCAACGGCAGAAAGTCTTTGCTCGAGGCCTTTAGAAAAAAATTTACAGCCTGCCAGGAGAAAAAGTAATGTTGCATTAGAGAAACGACGATAGCTCGCCGCTCGGCTGCCGCGGCGCAATTTTCATAAAACGAACGCTTGCGCGGCGCGCCGCGCACTTTTACGTTACGCGCGATAATCGCGACGTTTTTCGACGCGCGTCGGAATGAAAGAAGTTCGTTAGCGGAGCTTATGAATTTCGCGACGGAGGAGAACGAGGAAGCTGACGGGAGGGATTCATTAGCATCGAGAACTGTCGGATCTTGTTGCCTTTGCACCAAGTTTCTTTTGTACTGCCTTTTGGTGGAGATTTGTTTCGCTTGGAGGAATGTTAATTGATCCTGAAAAAATGGGGTAAGATCGCTCTTGAATTCTATAAAAGGAGAAAGTATGTACGATCTTCATTAATTAGTGCGAGATTAATTGTAAAATGTGCAGTTTCATTTAATTGCTCTAAAAAGTAATTGTAAGAAAATTTTAGTGATTTACTTTTTTGTTATGAAGCAACTAATAATTTTGTAATATTAAAGTAAAAGGTGCATTTTAATATATATTGCAAAGCATCAGAAAATCTAACATAAACGTCAACATGTTATTAAACATCTCGCGATTAATGGGTCAAAAAAATCTTCTCCTGCGACTGATAAGAAGTTTATTCAACCATTCGCAACGGTACAGCCTATAAAATCACCATTACATCGGGATTAAAAATTTCATCCAAGGAGCTATTAATATCTTCGCTCGCATAACTTCTATTACATCGAAGTTTCGTCGTTAGGCCATATACGACGAGCGAACGATTTAAAGTTAAAACACGTTTAACGTTAGTTTTGATAGCAGAATTATGCACGGAGTATATCATCCCGCGCGAGACTAATTTGCGGCTGCGCGGGAACGTGGAACGCGAGGAGAAGAATTATTGTAAGGCAAGGCAGGTTGCGTTTACTTTTGCGCGGAGAGGAGTTACGACTCCGTAACGCCATATAATTTCGTTGGTTTTAAATAAATTATAAGTCCGGCGATTATTCGCACAAGTGTTGTTTTCTTTTTCTGGAATTGTTAGTTATTCAAGTTACTTATTATGAAAATCAATCTATAATCAGTTACCTTCCTTTTTAAACATTATACTGCAATATTCGTCAAAGAATCCTTTTCGTGCTGTGATTTAATGCAAGCCTCTGAAAGAAAAAAACATTAAAATATATTATTTTTTTTCTTTCCTATAAGAGATAAGCATTATTTATTGATATTGACAAACTTCATTCTAATCGAACAATCGAATTTCACAAATGAATTTTCCCCTCGGCGTGCATGCAGACGCTTCCGAGCGATCTCCCAAACCACTTATCATTAGACACCCGATGGCCAACTCGCGGCGGCGAGACCTCATTCCGCGGCAGCGAGAGCTTTTGATTAATTTTCTTGCCCCTCCCGCGGCGTCGGCAAAAAGCACGGCTCCGTCTCTCGTCCTCCGGACGGGAATCAGCGCTCCACCGCAGCGCATCGCAGCGAGACATCATCTCCCAGCCCACTTTTGAGAGGCCCCGATTTTTGTCGCTCGATGCTCTCTCTCCCTCTCTCTGCGGTCCGCTCGCGATTGTCCTAATCGAAAAAGGGCGATCCGCGGCCTACTTGCACTGCCGCCGTCGGCGGTACGGTAATTTCCGATCTCATTCGAGGATCCGCTCGCGGATACATCATAACTGTTTCGGTAGCGGGATGCTGCTGCGTGCATGTGTTCGTCTTATTAGAGGAATCTCGCTAATCGCCGCGAGTTTTCCGCGCGAGGCGGAGGCTAATGTGCAGAGAGCGCCGACGTTTTTTTTCTTTTTGCGCTCGAGTTTGCCGCGCGGCGGGCTTCCTGCGGTCAGAGCTGGATGGTGGAACGGGCCGGTTTTTGCTTTTCGGGGAGGGTGCGGTTAACGAGCGATCGCTCTCGCGAGCGAGTTTCTTTTCTGCAGATTGTGCGGCCGCGCTCCCGGAGCTGGAAGCTTCCTTGGAAAAAGGTGTTTTCGATGGGCTGCGAGGATTGATGATGCTTTGATTTAGGAGTGCGCTGCGAGAGCTGTAGTCCCGATGAAGTCGAAAGATTGATGAATGAAGACTCATTGCATTGGGTTGTTAATTTACTTACGCAGGAAGCATCTGTAGTAATCATTTGTTAATCCGATACCATCAGAAATTAAAGTAGAAAATCGAATGAATACAGAGGAGTCCCTGCACAATTCTCCTTAAGACGCTTTCGTGCATTCAGAGTTCAATAGCCAACGATATTATCATTGAATTAACGCGTCGACTGCCGATACCATTCGTTCCCAACGACGCCAGCCACCCTCGGCTCGCGAGTTCCCTCCCCCAAAGCCCATAAATAACCTCCCGACCCAAGCCTCTCTCTCTCCCGCAGCATCGGTAAACAAGCAAGTGCACTAAAGACTCGTTGCCGCGCGTCAATTACGCGCCAAAACCCCCCGGGCTCGCATCGGCCTGCGGCGCGCGGCAGCCCAGCGCTGATTTACGCACATCTCGTCCCGGCTTCGCCACACGCGAACGGCTAACGGGACGACCGGCGCTGCTTCCGCCGCGAACGACCTTCGCTGCCGCCGCCGCCGCCGCTGCTGCAGGTGCGCGAGGCGAGATAAATTCAGAGCGAGGTTTATGCTCGGCTGTAAATCCGCGGAACTAGCGGATTCAATTATTCCGGGGGTGGAGCCTTTTTCAAGAGGAGGAGCCTGCCTGGGTGGGATTTCCGAGAGCCTTTCGGGGAAGAGGTTTATATGCCGAGAGCCGTCGCGGATGTGGCATTTGGAATTGTTGCTAGACGCGGAAGCGATTGTGGAGGTGCGATTATGTATAATAAAGATCGCTTCGATAATCTTTATTTTTGCGCCAAACGATTAAGTCGTGTATCTGCTCTTAGTTTTAACGTATACTTTTTCAATGAAAGCCGTTTACTTCGCGTTAACGACAAAAAACGGCGTGGCGCGAGAGGAGAAAATGCACTCCGTAGCCGAAGCTGTTTTGTAAGCTCACAATAGACACCGCGGCTCTTTGAAGCTTCGGCGGACTCTTCTTAGAGGTTGATAAGCTCAGAACATTATTCAATAAAGCTGTCGCGGCGCATCCACCCCGGGGCCAAATCTCCGTAAGAAGCTTCTCCACCGGGCAACAAAACGCCACCCCGACGCGATATCGCGCGCGCTTGGCGCTTTCGTTTATTTACGAGCTAAGGTGAAAATCTTCTTAAGGGATAGGCGCGGCTCGGTGGTTCTTCGCCGGCGGAAATCCTCCCTTCGCGAACCTCCCGATGTGCGGGCCGCTTTCGCGCTCCTTGCCTTTGTCAGGCCTCGCCTTCGCCTCGCCTAATCCCTCATTCTCTTATTGGATCGAGGGGGGGAGCTCGAAGCTGATATTTTTCACTCGTCCCCCCCCCCCGCACCCCCCGCGACGTATTTGCGTGTCGGGGCATTATGCCGTGAAAGTTTGCCCCTCGAGGCGATCGATAGCCGGCGGTGGCTTACAAGTTTGGGAGCTTAGCTGATCGATATTGAGCTTAAGAGGCTGCGCCTTCAGTGAGCAGATTTCGATGCTGCTGTAGGGGTGAATAGCGCTTCTCCGATCGAGGCTGATTTAGTAGGAAGGGAAACGCCTCATCTGCAATTGTAAAATCCTAGTTTGTATATGACGACTGTTTAATTAATTTTATTTGTCTTCTTGCTAAACCATTGCTTTCTTAGACAAAATACCCTGCAAGTGCTAAAACTCATGCCTCTAATAGCGTTAAAAAAATATACTTATTCTCGCAGACAGAAATGCACCAATAATTTTCGTAGATAATTCGATGCCCGTTAAGGAGGACCTTTAGTGTTTTCAGCTGACCAAGCTAGAGCCCCAAACTGCTATCATTATCAGGCTCGAGCTCGAAAATAAGACCACTCGATCGATGCACACGAGCGGCCAAGAGACTCGGACCTCCAAAGGCCCGTCGACACCGTTCCGCAAACGCGGAAAATAACGAAGAGAGCCCCACGTCCGAAGCTCCACCTCCGTCGGCTGCCCCGGAGCGCGCTGCCCTCCATTAGCGGCGAGCGGAGGCAGACCGCGCGCGGAAGCGTGTCACGGGCCCGATTCGCAAACCGCGACATGCAGACGGCGACGCCGATCATTAGCGATACACTGGCGAGTCCGTCGCGCCGAGGCCCCGAAGTCCACTCGACGGTGCAGGAGGAAAGTATAAGTAGGCAGGGTCGGGGACGGTAATCTTTCGACGGCCGTTACACGAGTCGGTGATCGGCTTGATGGAGAGGTTTAATCTTCGGTTCATCGGACGGCGTGGGTTGCAATCAGGGATTTTCCGCCGCGTGGAAAGCTGGCATTTTGGGTCAGTGGAATTTTTTTTTTTTTTTTTTTTTTTTGCCGAGAATGCGAGGTTAAGATGTATGGGCTTTGGGGAAAAATCAGGGCGTGAAGTTCGAAATTAAAGATAAACTGTTTTTTGGAACTATTATTATATCTTCATTAAAGTTGGCAGCGATGTTTATCAGAGAATTAAACAGATTATTCGCTAAAGCTACTATTAAGTGCAAGAGGATGAGTTTATAGGTCAACAGTCCGTAATAAATTTTGTTGTCAAATCATAATTTACATATTGATATACATTACTGTTACAATTTCAAATTGAATGTATCCCCTAAATATTCCGAGAGCACCATTTCTCGACATTAAAGGCCCGCGACTAGTTCCATTCAAAAGAACTGCACACCATCAAACCCATAAATAAACATGAGCCCGCCGAGGCATTCATAAATTTCAGCTTAGCCGCTGTTTTCCAGCGCCTCGCGTAAACTTGCATCCCGAAAATGCTCACCCGTCCGGCGGAGTCGCAGCTCCCTCCTCCCCGATGCTCTAACGCCAGGCAGTTGTTACGAGACGGCGGCAGGCGACAGATAGATAAACTCCGGAGTTACAGCTACTCGACACAGAAAGACGTAGCGGGACCTGGGCGTTCGATTTACATAATGTACATGCACAGAGACGACCGATCGGCTCCTCGTGCCCACGCGGGAAACGAGCGGCGCTTATCGAGATTACGCTCGCCGCGCGACCTTGCCGTCCTCCGCGGGATTCGGGATTCCGAGCTGGCTTTCCTCCTCCCGGGACGAGGTGGATGCCTTCCGCCTTTCTTGGCTTCGGCGTCGGAACGAGGTGTTTAGTGCTTATCGAGTGTCGAGACTTTTTTATTTCATGCGTGGCGATTCAGATTTTTCGTCGCGGTATTTCTGTGCTTTACCGTTAGAACTTATGAATTTGTTAGCTTATGAATTAGGGAGTTCAGTGGGAAGATTTATGGATTTGATTTACGTGGATAAATCATATTTGGACGTAATTTTTTGTTATGTAAAAAATGATAAATTGATAAATCGATTACTGTATCTTTTTGAATTGGATTAAATTTTCTGTTTGTTATGTGAGATGGTTAAAAAGCAAATGTTTATGAATTTATTTAAATATTTACCTAAAAGAAAAATAATATTATTTTTAAAAAGTGCTCTCTTCAAAAAATCAAATATTGAATCTGAGTTACTATAGTTACTCAAGCGTATACAAATTAATTAGCATTTTCAGTTTGGGTAACTGTTAACTCTGCAACCTTATTAAAAGGTGACAGTTACATCTAAAGGAATTAGGTATAAGAATATCAGCAGTATATACTTAATGATAAATAATTATAACATATATGCATTAAGCAATAGATCAAAGGTAAAATGCGATACTTTAAATTTAAATAAGATAATAGTATTATACCTAGGTAATATTTTACTTATTTTAGAAAAAATATTATTTTTCAAAAATTAAAAACTATCTTTAAATAAAACAGAAATACGTAAACTGTTATATAATTAAGCAGTCATCAGTTAGTTCTCCAAAAACAACAATTTCCGGTTCATCGCTACTTTCTATTATTCGTGACGTATGAAGAAAGGCTCATTATCATACACTAAAAGTATGTGAATCATTTTACTTTTAAAAGTGCTAAATTTTTTGTCGCTGAACTCACGGGTGCACTGATAGACAAATCTGATTAGATAAACGAGAATAATTTTTTGTTCGCTGTTGTTAAATTTAACGTAAATTTATAGAAAGGGAGCGAATGTTTTCAGACTTTGACATATCTTTACAAAAATCTGAACGAGAAGGATTTAAATATTTTTTGTTACTTTCTCTTTTGAGTCACGTGTCACAACAGTTCGTATGTCAGTCAGAATGATTAAAGTTAATGACCTTCGCCGCCCAATTTAATATTTCACTGGCAGTGTTATAAAATTCATGATTCGTAAACAAGAGTTGAATATTAAAAGTATCAACAATCGATTCGCAACCATGAATATTAAAAAATGTTCCTTGCGTAAATAGTAATATAACAATTATATTGTTTAAGCCTAATTCGTATTGCAAGTATCACGAATTCGATTATTTGTTTTCTTCATTTCATTTGTTCAGTATCCTATTGTGAAT
>JAWWEM010000044.1:9591485-9616336 GCA_035582935.1 Ormyrus thymus
GTGGAGGGGGGGGGGGGGTGAGGGGGCGAATGGAGGTCGGTTTCGACTGCGAGCGGCGAGAAAGCTGCTTTTAATTAATTGGGAATCATCGATGCTGTTTGTCAATTATAACCAGGGAATGTCAAATCGGGGCGAGACTGATTTTCTAGATTGCCAAATGCTTCATAGTCTAGGATTGTAGAGTATGATTTAGAGGTTCAGTGACATCGTAGATATGAAGCAAATATTATAGAACTTGGAAAACTCCAAGTTGTTAAATTTTACTTGTATCAAATGATTATTGGGAATGATACGTGCAAATTAGTAGTACCAAATTCAGCGACATTAAAAAATCTCAATCCTTCCTTGTCTTTCTTCCTTGATTTTGCAAATAACATTCTCTCGCTCTCCGCTAATTCAAATCTAAGAAACGTCGAACAGATAGTTTAATTGGAACGTTTTTAATTTGAATCGTCATTCTTTCCGACGACAGCTGAATGCGGGGACTACGTCATCGAGGACTACCCGGATCACACGTACTTGTCAACGTACAAATTCGTGCCGCATCAGGACAACGAGCTGGAACGGCGGATAATGGAGAATCACAAAAAACACGCGTAAGTTGTCGCTGCATGACTGAACGAGACGCGCCTTCCGCATAATAATTCGCAATGTTGCAGTTACGTAAAAGACGCGCTCGGAATGCCGATGCGTTCCTATCCTAGCCTTGTCTGGTGCAATTGATTTATGGAAAGATTAAGCGAGACTTCGAGTGGGAAGAAATTCCAAAAATTGGACTGAAATATATGTTTAAAAATTGCTAAAATTGCTGGCGAATCTTAGATTGACTGAATAATAATTTACTTTTCTCTTGAAAATTACTTTATTGGTGTTAATGTTAATATCGCAATTAAAGCTCTTTTTCAATGTTTCCTTAATTACATGAAATATAAAAGGCATTTTGGGCGTTTCTCACAAAATTAAATGGATTCAAAGTAAATTATCAAGTTTTCAAACATAAACTCTTGGATGACTTATAAATTTCTTCAGTTAATTATCTAATGGAAAAGTAACAAAATTATTTTTACATTATTTAGGGGCCAATCTCCTGCAGAAGCAGATCTAAATCTGTTGGAAACTGCTCGACGTTGCGAACTTTATGGAATAAAAATGCACCCTGCAAAGGTAAATTTAGTTTTCTAATTTTCTTCTGTATTACTAATAAAGATTGCGCTAATAATCTATTAACTGTTTTAGGATCACGAAGGAGTGCCGTTGAATTTGGCTGTGGCACATATGGGAATCATAGTCTTTCAACATTATACAAAAATTAATACCTTTAGTTGGGCGAAAATAAGAAAAATTAGTTTTAAAAGGAAGAAGTTTTTGATTAAACTTCATCCGGAAGGCTATGTGAGTTTTCAATCTGATACGTTAAAGTTATTAAAGCATAAACTTTCGACCATTTCTGAAAGTCTGGGCGTATTTCAGGGTTACTATAAGGACACAGTCGAATTCTTCTTCGAAGGTCGCAACGAATGTAAAAACTTTTGGAAGAAATGCGTGGAAAATCATGGATTCTTCCGCTGTTCCGTCGTCAAGAGAGTTGCGCGGCAAAAAACTCGAGTCCTCAGTCGTGGATCTTCCTTCAGGTGAGCTCCCGAACTTATCCGCACCGTCCACGGGATACTAAGTGTTCGAATAAAAATTTTAAGATCGACGAGAGCATCTTTTATTCAAGGCTTACGATTCTACGAAATAAATATTTAAATTTTCAGGTATAGCGGCAAGACTCAGAAGCAAATAGTGGAATTCGTTCGCAATAACTACGTGAAGCGGCAGACCTTCCAAAGGTGAGCTTAGCTAACATCCTCCTCCAAAAACTCGTAATTGTCCACATTTATTTCTGAACCGGGTTTCTTGACACCTGAGTGATTTGCCGTTTCTTATAAGTAGCTAGTGCATGAGTACCATTGAGTATGTCCCCGCTCAAAAGATAAACAGAATCAATGTATATAATTGTCTAAAGTCAACCGAGGCTCGTCGCAGAACCTCGTAAACCGCAAAACCCAGGGATTTCGCCGTAGACCCAACAGCAGGTGGTCACTGTTCTGTCGACTTTTCCATTCTTGATTTCACCTCCTTGCAGCACAGCGAGTCGCACCTTGAGCTCGTCGAAGCTCGACGTTGCATCTTTTGTAATCATGTTTTTTTTTCCCCCCTTTTGTGTATATTTCCTGGTGTGTTACTGTTCGGTGCACAAAGACGTCGAGCTTCGATTTATTTTGCGCGGAGAAAAATATCGGGTGAAGCTTTATCGATTGCTGTTGTGCATTAGTCGAGTAGAAGTACAAATTGTTGAAAGGTTACAATAGTTGATCAATTGCATTGAACGGATAGCAAATAACTAAGTGCTTAAAATGTGCAGTCGATTAAACATCAATTATTCGGTAATAAGAGGTCGATGACGTCCGTTGAATCTAAACTTAAATTAATGTTTTTTTTTCTAAATGTTGAAAATGATATATCACTTAACGAAATTATTATTTGTCGATGTGAATAGTGCTTTTTTCAATGTCGCTGTTTGTGCCTATAAAATTCATTCGTCTTAGTCGTGAAAAAGAGTATTTTTCTCCGCAATAAATAAACAACCAAACAATGAAACACAGGAGAAAGACTTATGTGCACTTTCCACAAGCTAGTTACTTTTCTGCATTATCCCGTTTCTTTGTCAGTGTTGCCTGCTCGAATAGGGGTGGCGGGGAGTCAGGCTCACCATCAGGCACGATACAACCCGAATGATCATTAATGTTATACCCTCCGTCAATATTTTTTATATATTATACACATATTGTCAATTACGTTCTCTTTTTTATATATTCATAAGTCGATGTGACCTTCATTATTATCTAGCAATTAGCGTAATTATTATATATGATCAACGTCGCAACCACAACCGTAAATCCAATCTGTCACACACATCACAAAGTTTCACTGAACCCTCGAGATTATTAAACTAACATATATAGCATTACCTGTTAAATCTATCTCGATGACTAGTATTACGATTTAGTATTGTAGTTTGATCTCTAGATCCAAATTTTTTCTCTCACTCACGTTTATATCACGTACCCGTTTGTTCTACGTCGTTATCATAAGTCGTTGACATTATAATATATTTAAAATCTAGTCGTTCTCTTTGCTACTTGATTTACTAAGTTATTTGCGATAATTCGCGATGCAATTACGACAGGAGCATGAGGATTCACTAACAGTTAATAAATGGTTACTTTGTTCGGTGATTTATTCGCTCAACAAAGTCACCTAAAACCACTAATTAACCACACCAACTCGCACAAGCTTTTTTACTGAACGAAAGATCGAAATGGCTTGTGGAGACTTTTTGCAAGTTTTTTTGAGGAGGGTAAATTTCAAGTATTTTGTCATGGCTTTTCATGAAAAGATATGTTTTAACAACAAAAGAAAGATTAAACCAAAAATTGGTAGCGTTAGGTCTGATGCTGAACTTGACTCTCTCTTGCTCGCAGGTCCAATTCGTTCCGGCAGACTAGCAGTGGTAGGGCATTGCAGGGCTCGGAGGGGGGAGGCTATCGAGGGGCCACATCAAGCAGCTCCCTTTTGGGCAGCTCCAGCATCTCTGCCCACCCCCTCCTGCCCCTCGGCGATCCTGGTATGTACCACGAGCGACACTAACCACTGAACACTAAAAAAAAATCAAAAGAAAAACGCTTAAACTCCATCTTATATTTTAAGTTTCTTAATTCTAAGTTACTATTGATTTTATTGTTTACTTGTACGTTTTATTGTTTAACACCTGTCGTTTACTTTTGTTTATAGTGAAATGGTGATTCTTATTTGCCAATATCTGATTATTGTAAATATGAGTTGCCACTGGTAGTGTAGTTAAAGTAGTGTGACGTAGGAGACAACTGGCTTATTTACTGAAAATATTGCTTTTTGCCTATATTTAGAGTATCACTGGCTATGAGAGAAACCACTTGTAGTATTGAATTTAAAAAAAAATCTTAAATAAAACTGTAGAAGCTTAATCAAATAATCATTGGAATAAAATTGAAATTCTAACGATCTCTCAAAGTCAACCGGGACTTCTGTCAATACAGAGTAGGTATCAAGTTAGGCAAGGTGCAATTTCAATTTTTCAACACAATCTCAAGTTTTATAAAAACAAAACAATCTCATCATAAGATTAATCGCAATTGATTTGCAAATAAAGTTGACGAAACGTCGTTGCTTACAGCACTGGAAACGCCGGCTCTGTCTCTGTCATGCGGTTCGATGACACTGGATTCTCCGACGACTGTGACGAGTGTCTCGATGGGCGGGACGAGTCACCGTCGCGAAGACACAGCTATGTCCTATCGGACGCTCACCTCTATCGACGTTCATTCGCCAGCCACACCGTACACCCAGGGCCAAGTACCATTGCATGTTATCAGTCAACAACAACAGCATCAGCAGCAAGCCAGGATTTCATCAACAGGTCGTATCAGCCCCTCTAACAGCAGTCCCCCTGAATTCCCGGGCCCGCGACCCCTACCGAGGTACTCGTGGCAGCGCTCGGCAAGCTGTCGCGAGCTTTACGTTACGAGCTTCGAAGACTCGGGCAAGCGATCGACGAAGGAATCGGACTCGGTTATCGATGCGTTCCACTCGCCGTCCCCGGGCGAGCTTGACAACAACGTGACCCATCGTTCCTACAGTGCAGCGAGCTCGAAGCTCCCCTCGTTGGATCGCGACTCCGTACCGGACAAAATCTACAGCAGCTCTTATCCGGGGGCGTCGTCGTTATCCACCGAGTCGGGGCACGAGGGATCGGCACAGGCTGGCGATCTTTCTCACGACGATTTGTCCCACGATTCTTACGAGCTTCTAGAGCGCGAGAACGAGTTCGAATATCCCGAGTCGTACTCGAGTCCTCGCGAGGAGAACGAACCGCTCTCTGATCAAAGCGATGAAGGCATCGAGCCGGAAATGTTCCAAATGGATTCCGAAACCGATTCCTTCATCAAGCAGAGATCGATTCGTTCGACAGACAAAAACTTATTTAAGTCAGTACTCGCGGAAATTAAGAGTTCAAAAAACGCAAAATCGGTTGATCGGTACTCGGCGTCGACTACCCGCACGGAGGAGGAGATCATCGTCATGGAATCGCGGATTCAACGGTCCAATACGCAGATAGAGAGAAAGTTTGAGACGCGCCACGCCACTTCAATCGAGAAGCAACCAAGCACTAAACTCACTCATCAGGACTCCACTAAAGTAGATCCTGTCGTTCAGCAAGTTCAAAAGCAGAAAATGACAGTATTAAATGAACTCAAAAGCCTCAAGTCAAAACACAAAATAACGCACGTCGATTCTGAGGTGCTGCGGGATGAAGGCATCATGCGGCCGAAATCGCGAATTGACGATGATCTCAGCCCGGCAGACTTAAATAGGGCAGCATATTCAGGTAGACAGACTAGAGCGCGAAGCATAACCAGTTTGGAAGAAAATCAACCCCCGCGCCCTTACGTGGAGACCGGTAGTTTAGGCAGAGCTCAGGGAGCCCGCGAGAAAAAGGCCAGAGAGGCCGAGAAGAAAGTCGAAAAGATTTTGTCCAAGATGCAGGAGAGAGAGCGCAAGCGCATGGAACGCGATAATTCGAGGGAAATTAGAAAACTGGAGAAAATGGACTCACGCGAACGTAGAACCATTGAGAAGGGCGAATCGCGCGAGCGACGAAGTATTGAAAGAATTGATTCTAGAGAAACTAGACGTAATGCGGAGTTGCGTCGAAGTATGGAACGACTCGACGCACGCGAGCGAAGTCTTGAGCGCCTTGACTTCGGTAAAGATAGACGCTCTAGTTGCCGCTACGATTTCCGTGATTACAGGGGAAGAAGTGCCGAACAGCTGGATACACACGAGCTTCGTAAAAGTATGGAAAATCTCGACAGTAGGAGTCACAGAAATCATCGTCAACGTGAATTGCGCGATCGAAGAGACCGTAGTATTGAACGTTTGGATTCGAGGCGTAGCCCGGGACGTAGTCCATTGTCAGAGCACGAGCAAAGATATTTTGATCGACGATATTCTGGTGGTTTGAGCAGCCCGTTTGACAGCAAACCTAGAAATAAAAGTGCTGATAGAATTGATAAAGAAAGATCTATTTTCGACTTTGATCCAAAAGCTATTGAAAGATTTAGTTCATTTGAACAATACGAACGAAACAAAAAAGAAAAGAGAAGAAATGATCGTAAAAGTTTAGAAAAAACAGATTCTCGCGAAGCTAGAGAAAGCAGAAAGAGTTTTGATTATACTGGTGTGAAAGAAAAAAGGAGTATTGATTATGATTATGCAATGGCAGAATATCAAGAAATTAGACGACACAGTGAGCAAATCGAAAGATTGAGAGAAACCAAACCGAAAGAAAGAGATGATTGGAGAAGCTTAGAAAAGGCAAGAAAGGATGAAGAGAGAAGAGAAAAAGAGCGTCTAAAGCAGGAACGTCAAGCAAAGACTATAGAATCAAGGATTGACACTATAATTGGTGCCTCGAGTGAAAGGGATATTATTAAACCTCAAGCTGTCTTTACAGAGTATGATCCAAAAGTAGTCGGCGGAGTTGTCCTTGGATTCCCTGAAGAACCGACAGCAACAATTCATATACCTATTGAAAGAACAAAGAGCGATCCTAATCCAGCAAGGCAAAGACTTGGATCAAATAGCAAACGACACATGCTAATGCATCAAAAATCCATTGATCTTACTCCTGCTGATTCTGGTGACGAAGATGCATTTGCCGATGGAACTCAATCTAGAAAATCAAATACAGATATACCATACACGCTTCACAAGCGTCATGTCATGAACGGCACAGCTTCTGACGAAAAATCTGAGTCTGATGGATCTAAGCTTGGAAAATTAGCTGCAAAAATTCTTGCAAAAGATTTTCCAAAGTTACCACTGAATCCTGTGACCGATGCTTCATTTATAGATTTAACAAAATTAACTTCGCCGGATAAACCTTGCGTTATATTATCATCTGAAAAACCTCGAAGTATTCTCGTTAGTCCTGATACCCCGAAAGTAGTTTTAAGTCCTTCCGATAAACCAAAGAGTATTTTAAGTTCAAAATTGTCGCCAAGTATTTCACCCGACAGGAGTCCCAAAGTAAGTCCTACGAGGCAGATCAAAGACAAAGTTTCTCCAAAGTCAAGCTCATTGGATAAGGTTAGGACGGAACCGTCTATTATAGAAATGATCGGGCCTAAATCGTTAAGCCTAGATAAAAAACATACGAAACATTCACCGACTGAACCAAATATTACATTTATTTCGGCTCTTGAAAGACGATCTCCAAAACATCTGTCTCCTACCGATCCCACCGTGACTATCATTTCTGCACTGGAAAAAAGACGATCTCCTGATTCTAGCTCTAGAAGCCCAAGTCTGTCAGAAAGATCTAAATTTAACTTTGCTAGCGTCGTTGGATTGGAAATGAAGCAGGAGCTTGAACGACGAGAAAAAATGAAAGAAAAAATGGGAATTGCAGATGATAGTTTAGAACCACAAGATAGCATAGAAAATATGCCTTTGCCCGAAATACCAGATCCCGATAAGAAGCAAGCTTGTATGAAAAAACCACCTATTCCAGAAAAACCACTAGTGTCACGTCCTAAGCCTAGTAGATTGATCGTAACAGATCATTCTCGAGACGAGCCTTATTATGAAAGTGATGGTAGAATGTCTGGTCCAACATCTCCTAAACCTCCTCCTTCTCCGAAGAAACAGAAACCCAAAGGCTTAGAAAGGCCATGTATACCAGAGAAAACGAAAGAAATTTTAGATAAAATAGAATCAAGATTTTGCGAAGCTAGTAAAAACGCTAAGATATCAAGACCTAAAATTATTGATACTGGATACGATGATTTTGTTGAACCTGTCGCTGACTTGCCTCTAGATGAAGTACCCGTAAAACCTGCTTTAGAACTGGATTCTCTTAAAGTTCCTGAATTTACACCGTTCATGTTTAGACCCCATGGCGAACCCTTACGTTCTAAATCACTATCATTAGCGGAAGAAAAAGCACCTATAGATACTCTTTTATCGCCTGAAATGGAAAACAAGAGCTTTACGCAAGATTTGTCTCCTAAGAGAATAAAGAAAATGAAATCAGATCCCATAAAGAAGGACTTTAAAAAGCAATCTAAATCTCTGGAAGGGGATAAACCGCCTTTTAAAAAGAGCGGTTCTAAAGAAATTAAAACTTCACCTTCAAGTTCAAGAATAGATAAATCAAAACTTAAACTTGGCGAAATGCCACAAGAAATTATAATTATTGATTCTACAGATATAGTGCCTGAAGTTAGTATAATTCAAAAAGGAAGATCAAAATCAGTGAGCAGATTATCAGACAGATCGTTTTCATTATCAAGGGAGGATGATTTAAAGAAACCTCGGGCTAAGTCCGCCTCTGTTGATGATGAACTTATTAAAATTGTTACTTGTTTAAAAGAAAAGACTAGACCAAAATCCCTTGGTATTTCTAAAAGTTTAAGTAGCACTGAACGAAAAAATTCGCTTGAAAAACTGTCTCCAAAACGATCTGTTAGCGTTAAGATTAGTAAGTCTGATGTATCGAAAGTATCTCCAAAAATCTCTCCAAAAGTATCGCCGAAAGTTTCGCCCAAAGTTTCTCCAAAAGTTTCCCCAAAAGTATCACCAAAAGTATCACCAAAAGTATCTCCAAAAGTATCGCCTAAAGTATCTCCAAAAGTTTCACCAAAAACATCTCCGAAAGTATCCCCACGAGCATCGCCAAAAGTATCTCCAAAAGTGTCGCCAAAATCTTCACCTAAAAGAAAAATATCTGAAATAACAATAGAACATTATGAATTAAAACAAGAAGATACGATTATAATAGAAAAACATGAAATAATTTCTACAAAACAGCGTGAAATTTTGCAACCTAAAAAGTCTGAAATGAAAAAATCTCCAACACCTGACGTTACCAAAGTTGAGCCTGATCAATCGACCGATTTTAAGAAATCTGTTAGTGACCTGAAAAAAGAAGCTAAAAAATCTCCAGTTGTACTTCGTAAGCCAGGACAAAGTCCTGTTTTGTTTGCTCGAGCTCGCCTTGGGCTCTCCGAAGGTAGTGGCATTGGTGCTCTACAACGCCAAGGAGCTACACAGTCACCCACTTCTCAGAGGAGAGCTAAGTCATTAGATGCTCCCGTTATATCTGTCTCTCGACTGCCACCAGCAAACGCCTTTTCAAGCAAAGATGATACAGTTGATGTAAGTGAAGAAGCAGAGGATAAAGAAAAACTAGGAGACCATGAACCTACAATAAAAGCGCAATCGTCCAAATTACCAAAACAGCAATCGTCATCCTCCAAAGAGAAATCGGATAGTACAGATCACACTACTGTTCCAGAAATACTTACTGATTCTCATTCTAGCACAGAAGCATCAGCACAATATCTGGAGTCTCCTTTGACAGAAAATAATGACATAGCTCCTTGCCCAGATTTAATTCTGGATGATTCAGAAATTAAGAAAAAGATTATTAGCACAACTATGCAAAAAGGACCTCCGTTTGACGTAAAGGATGGATTACAAACTAAATTTATTGATCAAAGTTCCGAATCAAATGCAGAATGTAAAAAAGAAGTGAAAAGTAAACCGAAATTTTCTCTAAAGAAGATTCAATCTGACAAACGAATGAGTGAAGTTGTAAAGAAATTTGTTGAGGCAGAAAAAGAGAAAGAAAAGCAAGAAAAAATCAAGGAAGAAGAAGAAGAAAAAGAAAGACAAATAAAAGCTGAAAAAGAAAAGGAAGCTGAAAAAATAAAAGAAAAAGAGAGAGAAAAGGAATTGGAAAAATTAAAAGAAAAAGAAGAACGAATGAAAGAATTAGAAAAAGAGAAAGAAACAACTAAAATAATTGAAAGTAGACCAAAAGATTTTGTAGAAGATTTACCAAATGTTACGATTAGCCGTAGTCAAGATCCAGGTCAAGGGCCTAGTAGAAGTAGGGATGGAACTTTCACTCCTGATTTCAGCGATTATCCACCAGATGGCCCAAACATGGCCAAGTCACCAATTCAAATTTCTATCGAAGAATGCTCTGATGATGAAGGGAATCAGAGCGACGATCAACAAGATGATGGAATAGACCCAGAAACTTACGAAATAGAGTATCAAGAAAAAAAAAGATTAGATTCTGGTGACACAAGTGAAGACACATTAGATGCCTTGGATACACAAATACAAATGCAAGCTATCGATAGTGAAATGAGTTCTCCTGATTATGGCGTTGATAAATTGGATGAAAAAACTTTAGTAGAAGTCGAGTTAACAGCAGAGTATCTAGAAATGCGTAAAGAAGAAGAGGATGGTGCTGAAGAACTCCCTGAAGATGAACCGGCTCAAAAATCTGGAGATTCGGACGATAATAGATTAAGTGTGGATAAAAAAGGAAGGCTCAGTACCGAAAGATCTAGAAGTGAGGAAACAAGTACGTGGACACCAGATCGAGAAGATCCTGATTCAAGCTCATGTTCTATAGCTCGCCCTTTAGGCATAGGCCAAGTTCAACAAATAGTTGATCGTCGCGAAATCGCATTGATAAGAGAACAACGAAAAGAGGCCTCGTTAGAAGATGAAAGTAGTAGCAGTTCCGTTTACCCCCAACCAATTAGACCAGAATTACATGGTTCTACATGGAGACCTTTTCCTCTAGAAAGTTCAGGTAGTTCAAGTTTAGAAGAAGGGTGGATTCCGCACGATGATAATCAGCAACAATCTCATTCCGAGGACAGTAATGGTCCAAACGAAGATAGTTTTCAAGATGATCTTGTCGATATGCCAGGCGGTTTTGCTTATCCTATTGGTCCTGAAATTCTCGCCAGCTACGGTGCTTTTTCATTGTCAAGAACACTTTCAAGAATATCTGAGCGTTCAACCACCTCAGAGCAAGACAAAAGCGATATGGAAGATTCATTCAAACCGAGTTCAAGATCTCCTAGTCTTGACGATGAATCTTTAATTTCAAGTGATCATCAGCCATCTTTATCATCTGATCCACCGTCCGCAGCTGCAGTACTGTCTGTGTCAGAAGATCGCAGGACTTCCTCAGAACTTCCTGATATTCCAATTGATGTATCTCGCGGCGGTACTGATGATGATGGCAAATCTCCTAAAAGTAGAAGATCGAGACTACAGCTGCAAACTTCTGAAGATTGGCCTTCTCCACCAAGTTCACCAATGTTTGAGACACCTATAGTTAGTCACGTAGAAACATATTACATGGAAATTAAAGAAGCAGAAGAAGCGGTTAAAGTAACAGTTACTGATAGTACTGAAACACCAGGAGGTAAAAATACGCAAAATAGTGACTCAAGTGACGAAAACAAAACTCTTCAAGATGACTTACAATCAACTTTCCTTGAAGATAATCAGAGCTCTTCGGCAACTATTGATGGAACAGTTAAGGTAGTTGTAAGACCTCGGTCAAATTCCCATATTACAGGATCTTCACATAGTGAAGATACTTCAATGGGTTTATCTATGTCAGAATGGTCTAGTTCTAATAATACTGTGCGACAATTTTGCCAGTATTCTGGTACCAAATCAGATGATAATTCTCTAGCGGAATTGGGTGCTTCAATTTCCGATTGGTCTGGTAGCACAACAATTATACCTCAACAGTACTACTCAGTAGTTGGTGGAGATAAAAGTCAAAGTGATACGACCACTTCTGAAAAAAGTGGAACAAGCATGAGACCAAACTCAAAGTGCCAAATTATCGAAAGTCTTCCAGGCACTCAAGAATACAACGAAGAAGAGTCTCATTTAAAAGGTGATCATAGTAAGCAATTTCAAGAAAGTAAGGATGAATTTGATGAAGCTAGAAAATTCGTCGAAAGTCAATTCGACGAAATGCAAAGAGGTCAGTTTGCAGTAGAAGAAGCAATTATGATGGCACAAGCTGCAGATATTTCTCCGCCTCGAATCACATTAAGAAACGAGTACGACGAAGCAATCGAAGAAAACTTTGACGTGTTACCAGATATTGTAGATCTCCCTGGACCAATACCTGAAGAAGACGAAGACCAGCTTTATGACAATGTACCAGCAATGCGATACTCTAGCGGAGATCAAGTTCGCATGGAAGTAAACCGTGGAGATAGTTCCGAAGACATGCACGAAGGTTACACTGGATTTTCCTCTATATCCAGATCGAATGAAGACGATTGGTCATTCGAGGAACAGCGTCCCTTACCTGAAGATCCACAAAAGCGCAGGTTTGGTAGAGCTCGATCCGACCCAGTTCAGGATCCGAAACGAGGCGGCACTAGATCAACTGAAAGACCGGTTGTGGTTCCTATTAGAGCAAAATCTACGCCTTATTATTCTACAACGAGCTTGAGCGGCGAATCGACAACCTCTAGTCCACCGATGCAAATTAAGGCTCAAATTCGAACTAAAACGCTTCCTTATTCTACAGGTAGAAGTCCGCAAAGTGAGGGCGATACCTCCTCTAGCATGGACAGTCCAGGTCACACACCCGATAGAGGTCAGAGAGCTTTCAGACGAAAGAAACAGCAAAGAAGACATAGAGTAGTAGTAGATTTGGAAATTAAAGATGGACAGATTATATCAAGTACTGATTCTAGCTTTGACGTTACTACTATACCTCCTCCACTACTTCCAGAACCAAGTATTGATATTGAAGATGATGAAAACGATGAATTGTCTGAAACTACAAAGAGAGATAGTTAAAACACCATAAAAATCGAAAACAAAAGTATATTAATCGAAAAACAATTCTCTTTCAAAACAACGAAAAAGGCAATAGATAACTGCAAAATTCATGAAATGTTTTGAAACGCTTTCAAAAAGCGAAGAAAGTCAATGGAATAGTGATAAGTTAACTGGCAAAAGTATTAAGGCATTTCCAAACGATGGAATTGAATAAAAGTCACGTGGAATTGACTTATATAGTTGCACATATCTCTAACAGATATGAATAACACACCAAGCTTAGGAAATGGAAGATTGGAAAGTAATATAATAATGAGTATGGTGCATAATTTTACTGTCAATAAAACCACAAAAACGATCAAAATGTTCCACACAAAATATGTATTAAATAAGTATATGCATCTTCAACGAAAGATTGTTTATTACGTGTCCAAGTAGTGATCGAAATAACTGATAACTAAAAGCACGTTATTTTACACAGAAATTCCCTTAATATAATGAGTAATTAGTAGATGTTTACACGAAGGGGAAGCGAAGAAAGCATTTTTTGTAAGAATAATGTGTTTACGAGAACGACAATCATCGCTGATGTTCAATAAAAGTTGAAAAAAATCAGATGAGCTGCATTGAATATCACAGTGGACGAAAATGTTGCTCCAAGTAGATTTTTAAAATATACTCTCAACTAATGTTCTATTAATCCTCGTAGATTGCAGTGTAGCTTAGATATTTTATTTAAATCAAGAACTAATTTGTGATAGTAGATACCCAACTGGATTTCGTATTCTATAAGCAATTTAACGTTTCTTACCAATACAGAGTAAAAGGGCAATTAATTATTACTCAGCCTTTCCCGATATTTCAAGAGCGATCCATTGTTTGTCCTCGTTTAACACGATATTAAACAATCGACGAAAAGTATTTTAAGAGGCCAATGTCCTATTATTTTTGTTTCTATTGTGTGCCTAGTTTTTATACCATTATCATCGTGCACATTTTTATATAAAAACAGGCAGACTGAAGTGCCTCGTTTCTATTCCCTTCTTTCCTTCCTCTTCTACGCAATCGACTTGAAAGGAAGATAATTACGTTATGAAGCAGCGTTTCTTCCCCTGTAGAAGTGAAAAGCAGAGACAAGAAAAGGCATAACGGCGGTAATCTTGTATTAAAAATCAATGATTTCTAGCATAGATTCGCGTTAATAAATAGGCAATCTTTGATTGGACCGAATAATTATTTAAGATAGAAAATTAAGTAAAAACAAATGATTGTTTTTTTTTTTAATTGAAAGTAGAACATTTACAAAGTAAAATGTCTTTCAATCTTCGTTGAGGTCCTCGTTGTGCATTATTAGGATTAGTAGAAACTACGCCGGGTACCGATTAATCGAGTATGCCGCGTACAAGTCTCATATTCATCAATTCGGCAAATTGTGACGAGCGTGAATGACCCATGCAATGACCCAAATAATGCGCGCGTGCACTGATGCGAATCCCGTTGATGCGACCTCGAACGAGAGATTTGGTTGTTACTACATTGTTAATGTATCGTTAAGACTGTTTTAGGGTCCGAGGACCTAATCCTCCTGTTAGATAATGTGTGGTGTAACCAGTTTTTAAGTTCGGTTCATAAAGCATGCGGTTGGGCCGATTTGCGTGTACACGTCGTTAATCAAATCCATCATTCATCTTTTATTTATTCATCACATAGTTACTCTCTCTCTCCCCCCCTTTGAACCCATCATGCATTGGATTATTTTAGAATAAAATTTAAATTTGTCATGTCTCAGAAAATTGCCCCGGCAAAACAACCCCTCATCCATCGAGAATGAGGCTGGATGTGACGTCGTGGCGTCTTACTTGCAGTGCTGTCAATTTGTGGAATAAATTTTGATAAAAGATTTTCTAAATAAAGATGTTCTAAAAATATTTTGATGTTTGTGAGATGATTAAGTCTCGTTTTGCTACTTGTAAACAATCATAGATATTCACCACATTAAGATAAATCGTCTTTTCCAATAAAAGACGTTAATTGTAAGTCTAAAATAAATGTAAAATCCGTGAATTGGCAGTTCTGTGAGCCCTTAAAACACTGCATTTGATGCATCTTCTCACCATCTTCTGGTCGCACAATTATACACGTCCTTTGTTCCGTCTTTAGTTTGTTCTTCATCCTACTCTTATCATAATTTTTACTTTTTATTTTAATCATTATTCATTCATTAATTCGAACCCTGCGAGATTATTATTAATAGCATAATTATGTAAGAATTTAAGCATAATAATGGCACTTTAAGTGTGTGAATTCGCCGAGTTCGGAACATTTTGCGCGCCTCGGTACGGCACAGCCTCTTCTTTTTGTAAAAATATTTGTGATGACGTAAATCCCCCTGCAAGTTCCGTCCGAGGCCCAAAAAATCATCGCGCACGGCGTCCAATCGATTCATTTGGCTGTTTCAGTATTAGCGAAGGACTGATATTGTACTCAATTACAAGTAAAGATATCTCGACAAACAATAGGTATATAGTATAATGTAAAGGTCATAATTACACTTGCAATTAGGGGAACAAGGTACTAGTAGCCAAAGTTGTGGAAATCAAGACATAAATAATTCAGAGCTTATCGATAACACACATTTCTTTCATAAGATCGCTCCTAGCGGTTGAGGCTTTTCCGGATACGTTAAACGGTACTCATACATGCAAATAAACAAGCATCCAACACTCGAAAATGAATTTCAAATTATTGACTTGAATCTTTATATTTTACAAAACGTCAGTTGCAAGTCGCTGTTTCCCAATAGAACTTTAAGTAGTCTCTATTAAATCAAAAACTAATTAATGTATCGTCTCGCCAAGTGACTATTTAAACTTCTATTAATCGAAACTCACGAGTGGTCCCACTTCAACTTAATAATTTGAGAAGGGAGTGTTGCCAGTGTACAGTCGAATGAAAAAAAGCGACAACGTCAGAATGCACAATTTCTTTTGAACCCTTTACGTAGGTGACTTTATTTCCTTCACTAAGATAAACTCGCAAGAGAGACAGACTCACAAGGAAGCGGGAAGGAAAGCTCAGTTAAAGACAAAGTACTTCTTGACAGGTGGTGGTGATGGTGATTACAACCGCTGGAACTACCAGAACGGGTACGTGAACTCGCCGGCTTGGCACGTGCCTTACCGGGTGAACCAGGTGCGTAACGTAATGGTTCACGCGACGCCCCGCAACCTGACCAATCGCTTCTTACCGGTCACCACACCCATCTATCCACAATGAGGCGATTGGATAATGGGGAAGTCTTAAACTGTAAAACACACCCGACGAGCCGCCGAATGGTAGTCGTCGAAAAACCACACGAGAGCTCTTTTGCTTCGTAATCTCGACAAGTGCGAGTTGGCTGGCATTGGCCCTCGGCACGAGTTTCGTTTTATTTTGTTGCATTTGTTATTCATTCACGACGAGTTTCACTCGAGACACACACACACACATTTTGCTTGTATCCAAGCACCTTCACCGACAATTAATAAACACGTATGACGATGAATCAGATCAGAATCAATTGAAGATTTTCATTAAACTTTTCAAATGTTGCGAAGGTGTTACTACATCAATAAATTTACTATATGAATAATTACGAGTTACTATTCGATAAACATTTAGCAATTTACTTCTGCTCTGATAAGCATCGACTAAATATGCACACTTGCAGTAATAATTAGAAAAAAAAAAACATCTTTTATGCACTTCAACATTTACACTTCAGTTCACAGAATAATCATCACGATTCACTGATAGAGAATATCACCAAAATCATTTTTCAATTGTAGTTACCAATAAATAATAGTTCATTATGTACCCTCACTATTACATTTTCACTCACAAATATACAGCGATTGACAGTTTAAGCAGATGCATTGTGTGAGCTTTTAATATTCGAGTAATATTATTCTGATAAAGTAAAGGGATATGTCAATCTCTGATGTTTTCATAATTCAAATGTCAGTTGAACAATAATCATCTTTTTATAGCGCTTTTATATCAATGTTGTAGGATACCCATTGAAATCAATAAAGTCGAAGTAGTTAATTGTTTACCAAAACTCTATGTAGGTAGATAAATTTTTCGAATCGAATCTTATTGTAGTAGTCTCCATTTGATAAAAGTACTTTTCTACTTAGTTGCATTATCGTTAGTATAGTTAATCCCATTTTCAGTGCCATCGTCATTATCGTAATACACGTTACCTTCATCTCAAAAGTGATACACATTATTACTCTACAAGTACTAATTCATTCTGAAAATTTACTCACTCCAATTTTTTACTTTCACACATGTTTAAATGCCTTCACTTCTATTATTATAAACAAATCTTAAAATACTTGTAAAATATTATAATTTAAAAAGTTTCATCTGTAATGATCTCATCAATCACCAAATCTCAATGTTTTCAATTAAGAAACATCACCCTACTGGTATAGTAAAATATGGTAACCCTTCTCTTGAAGTAATTGCTTCAAATCCTTTTGAAATGACTGATTTGTTGTGTGGTACTGACCTTCCCGCATTTATTTATAACTTTTATACCCGACTTTGTATACTTACTGTATATCTCTATATAAATATATACACTTGTGAACCATTACGTAGCGACCCTTCTTAATGATCGTTGAAAAGTATAAACCTCTTATCTCAATGTGTTTAGATTTAAACCTAATCCGTTCGTATTCGAAATTCGTATCAACAGTAAATCTCGGGGGTTTATACTTTTCGATGAATAAATATGTATATTATACATAGTAATCACCGATCACTGCCACTTGTCACGATCTACTCCTCTTCGCCTTTGAATTTGCTTCTTTTAAGGACCGGATAAATGACGAGATCATGTTGATACAATTATTATTTGATTGTAATTTAACTCAGTATTATAACTTCATTTGTAATTCTTCCAACAATCTATTTTTATTTAACTTTTAGAAAAGTCTCATTTAAGTCTTGCGTGTTCACGCCTGAGTCGTTCTAATCAATAAAATCAATAACTTATGGAACTAATTCTTTTTATATTCCTACACTCAAACTTTCAGTATTCTTTTTTCGTATACTTAAAAAAATGACACGGGTATTTCGAACCCTTTACGCACATATAATTTTTTAATTTTTTGTATTCAACACTTTGAGTTTATCCTGCAAAAAATAAGGTTTAGATTTTTTCTCGCAAAATCTATGATGCGTAGATAGACAATCCCCTACGTCGGAGATCTCTTACCTTGAAGTTTATGTGAGTGACTATGTAATTCACTGCATGTTAGGCATGATCCAACTTTATAAATAAAGACTTTTTCCAAATTTGATATTTCATCACTGGCGGCTCTCGATCCTCTGTAAAATTCTAGTCAAACAATTTTCATCAAAAGTAATCGCGATCTCAGCCAGAAGGACCTTCCAATGATGAACTAACAAATTGATCTAGCCAATTTCGTTGAGACTTGACTGACGCACCAAATTATGTTATATAAAAGTTGAAATTGTATATCTTTTAAGGTAAAGAATATAATGTGTAATGTTTCAGTACCTCGCGTCTTCCAAACGATAAAAGACCTCGGAATGATTCGATGAGGAGGTCCTTCATTCTTGTTTTCGTTACTTGCAAATACTAATGTTAGCAATAAACTAAACAATACTCTGCTATGCTTTTCATTGTTCACATCATCATTGATTAGATCATAAACGAGGACGTTTAACGATTGGTTGACTACATTTCAAAAATTTATTGTAAATAATTTGTAATCATGTTTTGAAGCAGCGAAGAACATAGGTGTCTTACGATGGATTTCGAAATTTTTTTAAGTACAATTCTTTGTAAGATATGAATGTTGCTCATTGCTAAAAAAAAAGGTACGTTTATATAAATTTTTTCGAAAAATGTGCATTTAAAAGTGAATATAATCTAATTTGAGATCCACATGTTTGGAGTGATCTTGCATTAGAATCCTGTTCGAAAAGGCCGAGACCGTACGAGATTTAAGTAGTACGGTGGTAGTTTGTATGTCAAAATAAGTAAAAACAGAGTAACAAAAGTGAAAAAGCGAGAGCAATGCATTTTTTTGCAGAATCGGTGCAAGAGAAAAAGCGACGGGAGAAGCAAAAGTATATACATATAGATTATGAATATACGGTATATGTAAAGGTATATTATATTCGTTGCAATGAATCTCTTCGTTTGTATTCGTGTAATTTTTGAAAGGATGAAAATAAGATGAAAACAGATACGATTATTATCAGAGGAGTGAATTAATAACGTAATTCTTGTTATAACTCTATATTATATCCGTTATAAGCACGCGCGGTTTTCCCCAAGGAGCGTTTAAAAGATTGACTCGATGATATTGGGAAAACATTTCGATGAGGAAAAATGAAAAAAATGCCAATTCCAGTCGTAGGAAGTCTATTGTACATTGATTATTGATACATTTACTAATATACATATAATATGATAATAAATTATATACAAAGTCAATTTCACAGGCCTATTATTGATTTTAGAAGTTGATTTTAAAACTTTTATTTTAAAGTTCCTTTGAACCATTGGAAGATTTTAATTACAAACTTATGATTTCTTTTCATTCTAGCAATTGAAGCTATACTTCGATAAGTAATTAAAACCTTGTTTGCTTTCTGACAGTCCCCCATTTACTTTTCTTTCTGACGGCAATAATTGGCGTTTCTCCTATATTTCAATTCTACCTTTTAGTCCTCTTTATTTCTTGTCATTGCGGTTTTCTTTGCCGTTATTATTTCGTATCTTTTATCGCACTCCTGGAATTGTTGGTCGACTGGATGACAATACCATGTGTGAGTAAATCCCAGAGAACAAAAACCTTTTATTAGCTGTGAATTCTTTTCTTGTGTCTTATTAGGTTTTTATTTTTTATCAAGATTCCAATTACATTTATCGTTTAGCCTATAGTCATTGTATTAAGCGATGTTTAGTTGCACATATATTCACTTGTCGTTGTCAATTACTGTCCTTACGTATCAAATTTTGCTTTGCATACAAATGTAAGTTAATTGATTGTCCGTTTTCGAACAGCATCGAACGAAGCTGTTTGATTGATATTTTATTTGTTCCCTTTAATTTTGCTTTAGTTAAATTGTATTTATTATAATTGTTAATAAAACTAACCGTAAATCCTTATTTTCCGCAATAGCCATTTACGTCAGTATGCATGCAAACGTTCGTACAATTGCTGTTTAGTCTTGTTATTATTGCGATTATCTACAGATTGCGCTTATGACGGTAGAAACGAAATTGTTGTATCAGTTATGCGCGATTTGCTTGTGTATTCGCGAAACATTAGACCCTCAGTATATCGGTCACTGATATCACGCACCAGTTGCGCCGTTGCTTCATTTCGCAAACAGCCGCGTGAGCGTCCCCAAATTATTTAGCTCAAGATCTCAGCCTTGAATCTGACCGCTTCGTATTGCTATAAAAACAACGTTGATAATGCGAATTTGTCAAAGCATGTTATCGTTTCTAGCTTATTAAATATGGAAATCATTATACTTTTATATTTGGCCACGTTCCTTTTAAATTTGCAACACTTATATTTAATATTGTACCTGGAACTATCCGAATTTAAACTTCTTTAAATTGATAATCATCCTCGATCGAGCTCACCCTGATCGTTTATTCAAATTCATTAATTCAGCACGAAAATTCGGATGCTCCCAGCCGCGAAATTTCGTTTCGAATTCGATTTTATAACGCCCTGACTTTTACAGAAGACGCAGGAGTTAAGAAGTCCCAGCCTTCGGCGAAGGACGAGCCGACGCCGCCGTCGCTCCGCAAGGCCGAGAACAACAACTCGGTGTACACGCGCAGCTCGCAGGAGAAGCGCGTGGCCAACGGCAGCTGCGTCCAGGACGGCGGAAACCTGGCCCCGGCCGACTTGAGCCCAGCGAAGCATGGCTTGAAGAACGGAGACGTTTCGGAGGACTCGGACGTGAGGAAGACCAAGAGGTGGCCGACTGACAAGGCATACTTCATCTCGAAGGAGTTGCTTATGACTGAGAGGACTTATAAAAAGGACCTCGATGTTATTAATGTCGTGAGTTTTGCATTTTCTTTGGTATGTAACAAAATTGAAAACTATGTTTTAATAATTGCAAGAAATTTCACGTAAACAATTATTATTCCATGCATTTTTTTACAAAAGCTTGGTATGAAGGTATAATATGTACAATGTATGCACAATATGTGAAGTGTAAATAACTGGGAATGAAGCCCCTCAACTATGAAACAAATAACTCGGTCAATGCTCACGATGATACGCGACTGCCGCTTTTAATAAACGAGGTGATAAAAGTTATCATATCGTAATTCATAACAATAAATAATTTTCAAAACTTTAACGTAACATGACTCTTATCTGAAAACAGCTTTCATCGAAGTTAATCAAAGTATTGAAATTCTAATTACCTTAATTTACCGAATTACATTATAAAATTATCTGAATAAGTTCATTGCATAATTTGAAAATAATTATTAATATGTATTATATCAATTAATCAACATAATAAATGTTTAAAGCCAACCAAATACTAGTAAAACACCTATAAGCTTGTATTCATAATTTATTCAAGAAAAGACATTTTTCATCAGAATCAAAACCAATCTCTTCCATCAATATTCCAGTGGTTCAGAGAGGAGCTATCAAAAGAAACGGACAACGAGGGCCACTACATGGTGCGACTCCTCGAGCTCCTGGCGGACGCTCACGGGCCGTGCCTGCAGGAGATGGAACTTCGCTTGGCGCGCTGGGAGAGCAACGCCCGGCACAACATCGGCGACTTCCTCTACAACACGCTGCTGAACGTTCTGCCTCTCTACGACCAGTACCTCGAGAACCTGCTGCCGGCGCTGGAGAAGCTCGAGTACTCCATGCGCACCTCCAAGCCCTTCGACCAGCTCTGCAGGGACTTCGAGGCCCACAAGCAGTGCTACCTGTCGCTTACGAGCTTCCTCCTGAAGCCCCTTCAGCGGTTGCTGCATTACAACAGTATTATCGATAGTAAGGAGGCTCGAGTTAATTTCGAGACATTTTCCGGGGGCGGCTTTTGGGGATAGCTCGCTTTAATGGGACGGTGTTTTTACCTTGCAGGATTGTTAGATCATTATCCGAAAGACCACACGGACTTTGAAGACTGCTTAGCCGCACGGGACAGGCTGGGGGAGACCCTACTGGAGGGACTATCGGTTCTTAATCAAGCTGTAATTATACTTACATTTAACTTTTTCATTCGAGTTGTTTTCAATTTAGTAAATATCATGTGAATTGTAGGAGAACTTGGTCCAGCTGTGCGAGTTGCAAAGAGACATTAGTGGTTTTGATAATTTAGTGCAAGAAGGCCGAAGATTTATTAGACAAGGCTGCTTACAGAAGTACAGCAGGAAAGGCTTTCAGCAAAGAATGTTTTTCTTGGTATGTAAATGCTTATTTTTTTAATAAAAAATTTAAAAAATAAAGTAAAAGTTGCAAGTTTATTAATGAATTTAATTTTTTGCAGTTTTCCGATGTACTCCTTTATACATTCCGATCACAGCAGCCAACCCAGTGCTTTAAGGTTCATGGCCAGTTACCCCTAAAAAGTATGAAAGTTCAAGAAAACGACAATAAAACTGGCACTGATTATACTTTCGTTATCCACGGCTTAGGGAATCAGTAAGTAAATTAATCCCTAAATCTAGTACGCGCATTTCTTCAATTTAGATGATTATTGGGATGGTTTTAATTTGCAGATCCTTAACGGTTGCGGCCAATAGCGAAGAAGAGAAGGAAAGATGGATGGAAGATCTCAACGCGGCCATTGCCCAAACTGATTCATCGGATGGAAAGACTCCTTATTTAAACTTGAAAACGTGCAGTAAGTTGATATGTTTCTGAATATCGTATCAAAAGATACAATACTGTAAAGACTAAAACTAAAAATAATTTGACTAAATGAAAATTTCAGTCTTGGGATCAGTCGATGAAGTAGGAGACGGTGCTGAAGGCGATCGCACGAGTTGTGGTGGTACCAAAGCTTCCCAACGTAGCAATACGACAGTCCACGTTTGCTGGCATCGAAATACAAGTATTAGTTATAGTGACCAGCTCCGTGCCTTCCAGGTATACATTTTACTTGACGAACAAATTGTAGTTCAATTATCTTCACAAATAATATGCTGTTGACTGTACTTTTTTAGAATCAACTGAGCGGTTTTTTGCTAAGAAAATTTAAAAACAGCAACGGTTGGCAAAAACTCTGGGTAGTTTTCACCAACTTCTGCCTGTTTTTCTACAAATCTCATCAGGACGATTTCCCTCTTGCGAGTCTTCCGTTGTTAGGATATACAGTCACTCAGCCGTCGGACAAAGATGCTATCAACAAGGACTTTGTCTTCAAGCTACAGTTTAAGAATCATGTATACTTCTTCAGAGCAGAAAGCGATTATACTTTTGGAAGGTAAATGTATATGTAGATCTCTTCAAATAATTGAATAATTGAAATATTAGAAATTTGGTCAATTCACATTACACTTTTGATATTCAACTTTGAATAAAAAACCAATATTAGAAAACGCGAATAGAATGCTAATCAACACTAAGCAATCAATCCTTTTTTTCAGATGGATGGAAGTCATTAAGAGTGCTACGCAACAAAGCAACGTAATGCCTAGCTATAATCTCAAAGAGGACTATTAAGTAATGTATGTTTGAGAAGAAAACCAAAATCGCTCTTGTCGTCTTAAGCGAATTTCTCTTTACGCGCAATAATTGTATTAAAATTGCGGTAACAATGATCTTGTTAAATTAGTTAACATTGTGAATGTTAATCGATAGCTTTTTTTCTAGAATTTGAAATTTATTTTTATTGTTTTAAAAATATTTAATAATTAGACGTAGTAAAGTTGAAATTTAAGTTAAAAAGTAAAGAGAAGTATTTTCAGCGGCCTTTAGAAGTCAAATGTAGACGAACGCCATATAATTCCATATTGTTAGTTTTCAAAATTCTAAAAAAGCGTTTTTCTACTTTTATTATTTTAAAGTATATTAATAGTTTAGATTATATATAGTATTTTGTTATTTAATCTAAATAAAAAAATCACCATTTCTTTCTAGATCAATTTTTAGTCTTTATACTCTTCGGGTAGAGCCCAATTTTCAATCAAAATAATAATCAACGTAAAAAACGAACCCGAATTTCAAAAATTGCCTTATTGCAAGGGCAAAACTGCATTTTATCCTGGAAATCCGAAAAACGAAACTCTCCGCGCATTTTTTCGAAATAATGGGATAGAAATCCCGAGCTCGAGAGTATAAAAGCCCTGCTCGAAGCTTTCAGAGCTTGCGCGCTTATAAAGCGGCCCGTATTATTCATCTCCTCGCGTGGGGCGATTACACATTTGAGGCGGGGCGGCATCGCGTGTAAATCAATACGTCGAGGGCGAAATTTGTGCGAGCACCAGAGATGCATTTGCATTAAAAAGAAAGAAATGTCTGTACATAGAATCAATATTTAGCAAGTTTTTCCACGTACGAGGGGAAACTTTGTAGGAGTAAAAGCGAACGCCTTGATTAGAACGTCTAAGGTTAACTTTGTTTTTAATTCTTAATATTTAACATGCTCAATATAGTCAAATGTGAAAAATCCTATGCAAAAATATTCAATGCAAGTCAAGTTTTTATCAAAAAATAATATAGTGCTGGTTTTAACGTGTTTCGTATAAAGTATTTGGTGCTCATTCAGTTGTGAATTTTTGCATAGGATTTTGCGAATAATTCTGTTAAAGTTAGTGCGTACAGCACAAAGTTTAAATCTTTTCGTCGAATTTACATGTCCATTGTCAATTCTGAAACAATCAATAATTAAGACTGCAGAGATAACTTATAAGTATCTGTCAATACAATTAATAAATATCAATAGCATTAAAAATAAACTTAAGAAAGTACAATTCATTAAGGGGATCTCGGACAGGTTCGTCACAATACGCGTAACTTTACAGCACGGCCCATCTGGCTTATGTTTATCTT
>JAWWEM010000044.1:9619928-9676362 GCA_035582935.1 Ormyrus thymus
CTGAACCATTTTTCCGGAAAATGCGACCCTGGAAAGTTATTTAGGTGGATCCATACTTTTGGAACACCCTGTATATACTTCAAAGGATTATATATCATCTTTAAGTACTCCCCCGGGTAACGTGGTTGTCGACTTTGTATATTATTCGTTCAAAGAATTATTTACAATCTAATTTCTCCCTCAGGTCATGTTGGTGCTGGGCGCTGGTATTTATTGTTTAAATAATTATTGAAAATTATTAACTACTCTCCCGGGTCATGTGGTTGTTGGGGGTTAGTATTTATTGTTTAAACAATAATCTTTAAATATTCCCCTGTGCTATGTGGTTGTCGCGCTTGGAGATTTATTGTTTACAGTATGATTTATAAAATTTAAATACTCCGGGCAATATGGTGATGGGGCTTGTGTATACATTGGTTAAAAAGTATTTATAAGTTCTAAATAGTCCCTCGAGCTATGTGGTTGCCAGGCTTGTATATTACTTGTTTAAAGAATTATAGTATAAGTTGTTGGACGCAGCTATTCATTGTTTTAAGTATTAGTTAATTTCATTCAATTATCCCACGGGCTATGTGGTTGTCACGATTGCATATGAATTATTTAAAGAATTATTTATAATATAAATACCCCCCGGGCTATATGATTGTCGGGCGCACGTATTTGTTGGTCAAAAAATTATTTTTCACGCTCGCTTCGCTCGGGCAAAAAATGTCTCACGAGGTGAATAATCAACTTCCTCACTATCTAAAAATCTGTAAGATATCTTTACAGAAATCTGTGTAGAAATCTATATGGATTCTATACAGAAATCTATATCAAAACGCTGTACAAATTTCTGCATGGAATTCTGCCCAGAAATCTGTCAAGAAATCTGTATCTTCTAGAAATCTACCCAGATATCTGTAGGAAGTCTGCATATTTTAATCCATAGCCTATTAAAAATATCCATGCAGATTCTGAACAGAAATCGGTACAGATATTATATGGAATCCATGCAGAATTTGTATAGAATCTATGTATAATCTGTGCAGTAATCTGTTCCAAAACACTGCACAGATTTCTGTACAGATTCTGTGTAGATTTCTGTACAGATTCTGTGTAGATTTCTGTACAGATTCTGTGTAGATTTCTGTACAGATTTCTATATTGATTCTGTATAGATTTCGATATCCTTATGGAATTGTATAGATTTCTGTATAGATTTCTTTAAAGATCCTGTATAGATTTCGATATCCTTATGGAATTGTATAGATTTCTATATAGATTTCTTTAAAGATCCTGTATAGATTTCGATATCCTTATGGAATTGTATAGATTTCAGCATAGATTTTCCAATGGATTTCTACACATACTTACAAGGAGAAGCCAGTACCTTCGGGTCATGGATTCTCCTGAAACTTACAGAGACTCATCGATGGCGCATATGGAGAAACTATGTACAGTCCCAGGGTCTAACGCTCTCTTGATTTTGAAATATGACTTCTTCGCTTTGGTTCTCGACTGCATCTCCAAAATCATGAATTTGACCTTTCGTCTCTCTCAAATTTCATTACTGAACCTCTGGACTGCCTCCAAAAGCTGCATAGTATTAAAATATATTAAAATTACGCATATATGCATTACAATAAAAAAATTTTAATTGTTTCTACCAATATTGGCAAGATTTTTTTAGGAAAATTAACATTATTTATAAAAATAACTTTAATTTGATCAATTTTCATAAAATATTTGTACTTTATCGTACAAAATATGCTTAATATTTGTAGTAACATGTGTATATAAGTAATACACTTAAGAATAACTAATTTTATCTTAAAAATGCTACTTATTAATCACTAACAACACACAGTTCTCATTGAATCTCAATGAATTTATTGTACTTATTACTCTTTTATCACAATTATGGTGCTCCATTATTAAAAAATGATTTGAAGAAGTCCTGCACCCGCTGAATCTGTCAGCTACTTGAAAAATTAACATAAACACAAAGAATCAAAAATTTTTATTAGAAAATTTTTTAAATGGGTTATATTTAAATGTGTATACTTATTTGAAATTGAATTTCTTCTTTCCCAATACACACAATTTCCAACTTTTTCGCTTCATTGCTAATTATTATTATATAATTAATTTAAATTTGAATAACTTGTTGAATATTTATGCTCAAGTAGTCACATACATGACCCATAAAGATAATATAGATAGAGTGGAGAAGCTATACCCTCTCCCGTAAGTGAAATTGACGCGCTGTCAGAAAGAGAAAGAAAACGAGCTCTACTACCTTTCTTTATCTAACAGCAGAAGAGCGCATACGCGCGCGATAATATTGGTCATATCGCAGGATCAGACTGACATGTTTGGTTATGGCACCGTTTTGCATTATTATTGTAAACAAATACCCATCTTTTTAATACCATTAAATTGCTTTAATTAATTTAAATCGGTCTATAATTTCTTTTCTGGTACCGAGATCAATCAAAAAAATTTCAAAAAGAAGATATTCCCTTCTCTCCTACTACGCATGCGTTGTTGCTAGAAAGAGACACATAGTAACTCCTAAAGTTATTTTTAGAAATAGCGTTAATTTTCATAAAAACATTGTGAATATTTGTAGTAACAATTAAAATTATTTATATACACATGTTACTACAAATATTGAACATAGTTTGTACGATAAAGTACAAATATTTTATGAAAATTGATCAAATTAAAGTTATTTTTATAAATAATATTAATTTTCCTAAAAAAATCTTGCCAATATTAGTAGTAACAATTAAAATTTTTTTATTGTGATGCATATATGCGTAATTTTAATATATTTTAATATTATGCAGCTTTTGGAGGCACTCCAGAGGTTCAGTAATGAAATTTGACAGAGATAAAAGGTCAAATTCATGATTTTGGAGATGCAGTCGAGAACCAAAGCGAAGAAGTCATATTTCAAGATCAAGAGAGCGTTAGACCCTGGGACTGTACATAGTATCTCCATACGTGCCATTGATGAGTCTCTGTAAGTTTCAGAAGAATCCATGACACGAAGGTACTGGCCTCTCCTTGTAAGTATGTATAGAAATCCATTGAAAAATCTATGCTGAAATTTTTTGAATCTGTGTAGAAATTCTTGTAGAAATCTATCTACCTTGGCATTCATACAGAAACCTATGTAGATATCTTTACAGAAATCTATATAGAAATCTGTACAGAAATCTATAAAATTCCATATGGATATCGAAATTTATACAGGATCTTTAAAGAAATCTATACAGAAATCTACACAATTCTATAAGGATATAGAAATCTGTGCAGACATCTATACAATTCCAGAAGGATATCGAAATATGTACACGATCTTTAAAGAAATCGATACAGAAATCTATACAATTCCATAAGAATATCGAAATCTTTACAGAATCTGCACAGATTACTGCACAGATTCTATATATATTCTATACAGATTCTGCATGGATTCGATATAATATCAGTACAGATTTCTGTTCAGAATCTGCATGGAAATTTTTAATAGGGATGTATTTTAAACGTACTTGCTGCGAATTGATGAATAAGGCCAAATACTTTCCTATAAGAACTGAAAAGAACATAATACCCGTTGCATTCTCGATAGTAACAAGAGCGTCTTCACTCCATCTTTGGAAAAAATAAAGAATCTGCGAATTAAAATAATGCAAAAGTCTTACATTGTATCAAACTAATAAAAAATCTACCTGGTTAATTGAGTGCTGGATTATAAACTTACCTGCGGTACACCTAAGATACTATTTGCTATTACAAAAAGGATGCAAGCTCTTATTTTTTTTAATGATTTTAGATATGGCCATAATCCTACTTTCATAAGCGAAATCTTAGATAGTTTGTAATGACTGTCAAAGATTTCCATTTCACAAAAAAGATTTTCTGTGTCTATCTTTCCGTCTAAAATAGTGATTATAATACTATTGTATTCTAAATGATTTACTGTATATTTTGGAAATACTTACTTTAATTTCGACTCTTCTAATGTTATAAAACTACTGCCTGAATGTAAAGATATGCCAGTGTACCGGCTATTATCTTAATTTTCATAATTAATAATAATACATAAAAACAATTTCTTTGGAATCGACTGAAGGCTAAACTTGTTTTTCTTAGAATCGATGTGTAAGTGCTAATGCATGAATGTGTATAGAACAAAGTCATTTGAAAATGATTCTAAGAAATTTAATGAATAAAGATTGTAAAAAATGCATATTATATCTTAATAGAAAATAAACTTTAATTCAATTGGTGTTATAGAATTATCCATATATTGATTTAAGAGGAATTTTAAATAAAGATTTATGTATTATGCAGGAACAAAAAATAAATCATTGGATAAGTATAATAAAAAATATTTGCCTAAAATTAAGGGACATTAAAAAATAGCGTAAGTATGTATACTATAACCTGCAGATAGACCCAAAAAGGAACACACTGCAAGGCTGGTTATTAACGAGCCAGGGTGTCCGTCACACCAATTCAACATAACACGACGTAAATAAACAAATACACACACTAACTTGTCATCACATCAATACGAGGATGATCGGCACGAGAGATAACTGCGGGAAGTGCAAGCAACCGCCAGGCACACGTGCCCCCCTAAATCAGTGTGTCGTACAAAAAGCACTATAATAAAAAGTGCTTGGGCACCCCAAAGCAAACGGCTAGGAGCATCACGAGCCCGGCTCCTCCGACCCTATGCCAGGCTTATAGAACGGCCAAAGAGGTCTCGGCGTGCAAGCCGAAGCTCCAAACTCACGCGAGCGGTTCGACGCCGGTATCAGCTAAGCAGCCAGGCCCACGCCACGCCCCACCACGGTTGCTAGACAACGAAGGCGGAGCCTCGACGTCGCGTCAACCGACTCCACCGCGACATCCATGGGTAGAGGCACCAATCACAAAAACGAGTGCTTCCATCTTGAGCTTTCTTTCTAAGGTCTTGGAGAAGATTGTCCACCAGTAGTTTATGGAATATCTCGATCTGCATAACGTGCTAGATCCACTCCAGGCTAGGTTTTGCAAACACAACTCCACGCCAACAGCTATACTGAAATTGACGGAGGATCTCCGGTATGTCACGGACTAACAACAGATTACTAGATTTTTGACCAGGCTACGGGGTGTTGGGGTATCCAAGACCGTACTGAAGTGGTATTTATCTCCTATCTAAGGGGTAGAGAACAACTTATCAAAACCAAATCGCATGCTGAATCGCCGCCTCTATCTGTAAACCACCGGGTTCGGTCTTGGATTCCCTGTTGTTTGACCTCTACATCAACGTGCGTGATGTCTTGGGAAATGGCATGCATTATGCATACTTAATGCGGGCAAAATAAAGGCCATGGCCATCGGCTCAGGCCACCTGGTGTGCAGACTGATGGGTAAAGGGCATTTTGAAGTGCGTGCTGGGGGTGAGCTCATCCCTTTCTCAGACTATTTTTTGAGCCTTGTGGTTACCCTCGACTCCACGCTCTCCTGGACTGGGCACGTGGATGCCATTACTAAAAATTCAACAAGATCCTAGCTCTTTAGACGGTTCTTTAGAAAATACACCACTCAGCTTCTACACAAGAGATTGGCCGAGTCCCCCTTGTTTCCTCACCTCGACTATTGCTCGGTGGTGTATCTAGACGCATCAGCTAACCCAAAAACCAGAATACACACACTTCTAAATTCAGGTGTCAGGTATGTGACGGGCGTAGGGTGTGTTCATCGTATAGGTTGTCCGAAAAGTAACGCATCCCCCGAAAAACTCGCTTGGGAAGGTCTAAATGATATAGAAAGTATAAGGATAAATCTTTCTTAATTTTTCGAGTTTTTCGGGGGGTGCGTTACTTTTCAGACACCCTGTATTACCCCGCATAGGATTATCCTGGGCTGCTTGCGTGTTGAAAGTCACAGGTCATACTTCATGGCCGACATCACATTCATCTGCAAGGTCCTACGGATGCATACCCCGTAATACCTGATATGAGGGTGATAAAGAAGAGCTAACAAGCCCTGTGGTTCGTACAGAATTCGGTTTAAAATCTTTTTCAGTTCAAGCTGCGCAGCTATGGAACTCGATGCAATGCGCTATCATGGACTCGGCATCTCTCTACACATTCAAAAAATTGGCCTGGGCATACTTCGCGAAGCTAGACTAATTGTATATATTAGAACGAGCATACTAAAGACAGTTACACATTTATTCTGACGAGCATTGTATCGAACGACTGACTTACATTTATATGTATTCATGCTTTTAAACATTGACTGTGCAAACTTGGACTTATTTGACTATAAAACTGTATTGTGGGAGTACCAGCCCGCACCATTTTAGTATATTTTATACAATAAACGACATATAATATAATACAATAAAATTGATTTTAAGTAAACTACTGTTATTTCAATCTGCATACTATTAAATTAATAGTATTTTCAGTCATGCACTTTAACTGTACAGATTCTGTTAAATCAATATGGCACTATCATTGAAATATCCGTTAACTCAACTAAATTTTTCTTCTCGGTGTACTGCTATTACAAAATGACTAGTAATAGATGGGCGCGCTCCGCGCGCCGATGTTTCACGTTCGTTGTTCAACTGTCGCTCTTTCGGCTGATGATCTCGAAACGATTCGAGATTCTCGAGAAAACGCACTGTTCGAGAAAACGATAGATCTCGAACGGGATTTTTATATAAAGGATTCTTCTAGAAGTGATTTGTCAACTGGATGATACTTTATTGCATGGAAAAGGCAAAATATTTATAGCAATAAATACTAGTTTTCATATTGCAGAAATATATATTAGATTCTAAGCTATGTATAACATTTATCATAATTTACTACGAAAATGCTAGATTCTATAGTAAAGATATAAATACAGCAAAGTAAGATGCTGCTGTTTTTATAAGCTGCAAGATAAAGATTTAATCAAATATATCATTCATTAGTAAAAACGAACTATTATACTCACGCTTCCAAAGGTTGCCAAGCAAAGAACTCCAAGTTTACCTGCAGTTAATTTGCAAGGAAAGTAAGCTCTATATAATATCAATACAATATACTTTCTACATTGTATAGGAATAAGGTACCACTTATTGGAATATCTGTGAAAATGATAATCTAAATTTAATGAAACCTGTGATAAATTACTGTTAGGCTAAAATTTTTTGACGATACTTTTCTATATAGAATGCAAAAATAAGATTATTTTCGAAAAAGTGAGTGATGGTAATAACGTGTCGAAAATCCCATGAAACTACACTGAGAAGCCAAGGTGAGTAAAATTTACAAAAATATTTGTAAAAATTACCAACCTACTCGGTAAAACGATCATAGACTACGAGAATGAAAACTTTTACCAACTAGATTTGTAATTTTTACCATTCTGGCTTGTAATTTTTATCAACTAGCTTGTCATTTTTGCCAGTCTAGTTGGCCAGTGTACGACGTGAATGAAAATCCATTCGAATCTTTTACTTACGCAGCAGTATGTACTTTACTACTTGAATCGATAATTTGTTGACCGATGTAGTTGACGAAAAAATGGTGTATCATTGTGCCGCAACAGACTATCAGTGCTCTTATCATTAGAAGGAAGTTGTTGTGAATAAGTATCATCTAGAAAATAATTTCGTAGTATATTAATTATTATACTTTAATTTTAAAAGTAGAATTGTGAGACTTACATAAACACCAATTAGTCCAAATCCAATAGTACTCAAACAATTTAGAAGAAGGAAGCAAATGTTGAAAGAGTCTTCTATCAAGTTAGTACAACTGTTGAAAAAGTATAACTTCAATGTTTACTGGATTGCATGTTTCAATTTTCATAATATTGTAAACCTTATAGCTTCATTGTGCAAGACAACAATTTGACGCAGTTTATCATCAATTTCCTTCTTATCAATAAGACATTTTAATTCGTTTTCTTTAGCAATCACAGAAGTTTTGATCAAATGTTCCAATCTATAACTAATTTGATTATTAATTCTATTTTATAGCAAGTAAACATTTCTTTACTACTACTATCCTATATCTTACCAGACAATGTCAAATAATCCACAGCAATGCTTAACCGATATGATGTAAGTAGAGTCTACCCCGCAGAACAGGAATATGTTGACAATATGGATGGCCGACATCAAGAGGCACACAACGTAGTGATTTTCCTCCGCATCGAAGACAATAAAATTGCCATACATCGGCGGCACGAGGGTTCGAGACTCATTTAGCGGTTTTATCAAATCCAGCAGCAGCGGTATGTACGGAATGTTGGTATATACGACCCAACCCATAACTATATAAGCTAATACACGGGGTGTGAATTAAACATTGAACCCCTTGGATAAGCTTAGTTTGCAGATATGACTTTTTAAGAACAGTTTCAAAGTTTATGGGAATGTCAAAGAAGAGATTGATAATATCCTAGGACTTTACCTTGAGCTCAACTTTCAAGCTAATTTGAAGATCAATCTTACTCTTACGTGTAAGTTATAAGTTTCACTTATTTGTTTAGAAATACGATGAGCAATTTTAACAGGATATCTTCTTGGAAGTTCTCTGCAGATCTATTCTGCACAGGATATTGCAATACCTACATTGACCTTTCGACTATTTGATATGCAACTCAGGCTCTATTCTGCGTGCGTAAATGTATCAGCGAAGTAGTACTTTTTATGATTCATGCCAGACCCGACCTATTATGCATTAAAATTTTTGCTCATTTTTCTGCTGCGTGTAGGATTACATCATACTTGGTGTTTTCGGCACGAATGAGATGTATTGGGAGGCTTTTTGTAAAATATAAAGTAAAGTTAATAAAAGTAAAATAAATTATAAAAGTCAATAAAAGTTAATTTAAAAAATTAATTATATAGTAGAGAGAAAGATGGTTTGCAAGAGGGTGACAAGAGGTTACGAGTGTCTTAACGCAACCGGTAACGCGCACGACAATTGTACAGTATTGTCCGGGGCCGCATGTTCTCTTTCACCGACATTAATCGTTAAAAGAGAAGGATATGGGGCGAGGCAAACGAAAAGAATTGCTCTCGGACGAAAGGCTATAGAGACGCTCAAACGGTTTTTGTTTATGGAATCAATTTCCTTCGCTTTTGTTTTTTTATAAAAAATTTGAGGACTAACTCTCTAAATGCGTCCTTTTTGTATTTTTCTTTATTTGTTTTTTAAAACAGTTAATTTTTGCTTTGCTTGCAAAAAGGCTCTTGCGTCTCTGCACTGAAATTCAAGATTAGTCACTTTGGATTATTTAATTAATAAATTCTATTTAAATCAAAATTGTTTTATAAATCTTCAAACGGGATTTTTCACGTTGCACTCAAAAATCATTCTTCTTTGAAAAAATCGAGTTAACCTTCAAATTACCTTGAGGGTTGGTCTCAATGTCGAGCCTTAAGACCATCCAGTTCTTCATTAAAATACCAACTACCTTTAACCAAGATATTTTTTTCAAAAAGTTTTTTCTTTGATTCCTTTCCTTTTATTCAAGGAATTTGGTATTTAATTAACATTGCTTGTAAAAAACATTTTGTGTGTTAGTGATAAATAGCAATCGCAAATAAAAGAGCCTAGCCGGATAAGATGGTCGAAAATGCCCCCAACGGTATTGCCAAAAGGGACAGTGGTCTGATGTGGGGCTTGATGAAAAACTCCTCTATCCAAAGTTTTAGACCTTTAAGTGGTCAGGCAGTCCCTGTAGACCCAAAAAGGTGTCAAAACTTGGTTTCGACATATCTCAGCTTCTAAGATAGCTAGCAGAACGAGCGGGATATAAAAAAATTTGTAATTTTTTGTCTTTTTCATATTTTTTGGCGCTAAATTCAAATTTTACGTGAAAAACCGTAGGAAAAACAGATGTATGACTTGTTTTCATACTCCATATTTCATGATTCTAAACATATCAAAATTAGAACTATATAATTTTGATATAAAATATGATAATACAAAACCTTTTTTGGCGAATTCCATGGCATACAATGAGTAAAAATACCGAAAAATAGAAAAAAAACGGGTGATTAATTTTTTAAACCATTGCGCACCAATTTTAAAAATCTGAAAAAATTCAAGATTATGGAAAAAAATAAAATAAATTTTTTTCATTCCATCATAATTTTTAGTTTTAAATGTATTTTGAAAACTTTAAATCCTTCTGAAAATACAAATTTAGCGCCAAAAAATATGAAAACACTTGATCAGATAGCCCTTTTAAAGACAATTTTTTTTATTCCCCGCTGCTACCGCTAGCTATCTTAAAAGCTGAGATATCTCGAAACAAAGTTTTGAGACCTTTTCGGATCTACAGGGACCCCCAGTTATTTCCTAACGGCAATACCGTAGGGGACATTTTCGACCATTTTATTCGGGCAGGCCCCTTGTTTTAAACCTGCATAAAAATTTGATAACATTCGTCCATCACTTTTGTATTTTTCCATGATTTCACGTTCATCAGGCTTGGCGATCAGTCGTTGCCAATCTTTGGCCATTCGATCAAACAGTAATGCTAACTTGAAAGGAAAGCAAATATGTGAAACTTTATTTTTTTCAGAAACTTGAAAAGTGATTTTTTTTAATGTATTTTAAACATACTTGCTGTGAATTGAGAAATAAAGCCAAGTACTTCCCTATAATAGCTAAAAAAAACATATTAGCCCCTGCATTCTCGATAGTAACAAGAGCGTCTTCACTAAATCTTTGGAAAAGATAAAGAATCTGCGGATTAGGATAATAAAAAAATTAAATTTTATCACACTACTAAAATATCTACCTGTTTAATTGACTGCTGGATTGGATTACCTGCGGTATACCTAAGATACAGTTTATTATTACAAAAAATATGCAAGCTCTTATTTTTATAAATGATTTTAGATATGGCCATAATCCTATTTTCGTAAGCGAAATCTTAGATAATTTGTAATGGCTGTCGAAGATTTCCATTTCACCAACAAGATTTTCTGTATTTATCTTTACGTATAAAATGTTAATTATGATACTATTGTATTTCACATTACTCGCCCATAGGATAGAATTCTAAATGATTTACTGCATATTTTGGAAATGTTTACTTTAATCTTAACTGATCTAATGTTACAAAATTACTGCCTGAATGTAAAGGTAAGCCAGCTTACCGACTATTATCTGAATTTATATAATATCGGGTTTAATAATGCGTGAAAACAATTTATTTACAATCGACTGAATGCTAAATTTGTTTTTCTTTACAATCGATGTATAAGTGTTAATGCGTGAATGTACAGAACAAAGCCATTTGGAAATGATTCTAAGAAATTTAATGAATAGGGTTTGTAAAAAATGCATACTATCATAATAGAAAATAATAAACTTTAATTCAACCGGTGTTATAGAACCATATATTGATTTAAGAGGAATTCGAAGTATAGGTTCATGTATTGTTTAAATGCAAAAGCAGGAACGAAAAATAAATCAATGGATAAGTGTAAGTACGATAAATAAATATGTTTGCTCGAAATTAAGCGACAGTAAAAAATAGCGTAAGTATTATTTTTTATTTAATCTTATTTAAAGCCACTCTATCTATATGCTCGCATACGGTCTGCTTAGCAGCGACGGGGGTCGTCGGTGTGCTTTCGTAAACAAGCACGTGTCTTATCACTGTACTTGTTTCGATCTGTATAGAGACCAGTATAAGTATGTACTAATCATTTTTACACAACGATGTACAAAAAGAAAATGCAATTGATAAATGTACATCACAGACTTAAACTTTACAACGGGCTAGTCTTGCCAAAGTAACTGTTCCAGTGATCCTAACACTCTACGTTTATTCCTCCAGCATATCCGACTTGGCCTGGCCACCAACATGCACTCTCACCTTAACGTGCTTGACACCGTCGGGTCCGTCCTCGGCTTTCACCGCGGCGGACGTCGATGCTCCACCTGCACAATGAGAGCCATTAGCACTCGGCTCCGCTGAACTTTCAGTAAACCCTGCCCAAAAACTCACCGCGCAGAGACGGATCCGAAGAGACACGGGGCGCCCCTTGACGGAGCTGGCGGCGACAGAGACGGTAGCCTTGACGGTAGTCTTGGCTCCATTGGCACCCGTGGACACGTCGTGGGCGACGATGTGCGCGACCGTTCTGGCTGTGCACTATTGCCTGGGCATTGGTGTTGATTTTTGATTTACCTTTGTGGGAGATCGCTTCCGCCTTGGCGATGGTCTCTGACGGAGTGGCCGTTGTGGCTATACGTGTTTGTCTCGGTGCTGGCTTGCGTTTTATCGCCGCGGGCGCTTACCCGTGCATTAGCGATCGCTTTTGAGTCGACGGCCAGGGGGTAAGGAGGCGGAGGGAAATCGAGCTCTCCTGCGATGAGTCTGTAAGGAGAGCTTTTTTAAGTTTGCCGAAGGGTCAATTTTTAGGCGGTATAAACGATACGAAGAAATGGAACACTTTTAAGATCGTTATATGTAAGTTAAATTTTATGGATTCTCGTTTTCAAAATATTCATCCTAATCGACTTTTCGTATCAATTATAAAATAACTCGGACCCACTTCTTCTTCTAAAAGTCTTTCTGAATTTTCCCTTTTCAACTACCTCAATGCGAAAAAATATCCACTTACCCTGTTTTAAAACCTCCATGATCGTCACGTCCGTATTGGTATTTGTTCGGCCAGTTGAATTTCGAGTTCGGGGACTTGACGTGGTGAGTGATAATCGTGATGACGTCTCCGGGCTTGTTGTCGGATTTGTATATGTCTTCTATTTCCTTCGTCTCGCCCGGGAAGTGGATCAAAGGTCTTCCGTACGCTGCGAGCAGTGGATGGATTAGTTTTTGTATGGTATCAGTGGTGGTGGAAGGATTAAGCGTATTTGCTTTGAAGTAGAGTGGAGTCAGTTTTGAAAAATGTGGAGATGGATAATTAAGAAGTTGACTTTTTAATCAGTGTTGTTGTAAGTAGATAATTAACTTTTGGTATACATTTTAAATCCTACATTGCTTATTAAAATTTGAAAATAAGTCTTACCCTCCATTAGATAAGTCGTTAGTCTTATGTATATCCCTGTCATTAAGATATTCATATTCAGCAAATTTGTTATTGTGCAAACTTCATTCGTGACCAATAGTAAAACCCCTTCTGTACAGAACTAATCAGAAAAAATAATCTACTTTGCATAAATCAATATGAATGCCGCATTATTACTCTAATAAAACTCACAGTACTTAATCCATTTCAAATTTTGATTAACGTTTTTAAATCTCAGTATCAAAGTAAGCAGCCCGGTAGAAGTTCAAAACAATTATCCTTCAAAAAATGACCTCATCATCCACTTTAACCCACAAAAAAAATGAATCCCATATAATTAAACATTACCAGCAGTCACAGCCATCAAGAAGTAAAAAATGGTCCTCAAATCCATTTTCCCAAGTTATTCTAACCTAAAACCCGCCAAAAATGCTCAATCACAGCTCGAGCATCTCAGAACATTGGCACACAACTGGCCATTCGGTAGCGAGCTCCACCTTTATAAACGCCTTATTTCGAGCCTCCGCCGCTTACTCTGCCAGCGACAAATGCAAAACAAGCGTCCCGGGCAATGCCGCCGTTCGGCCGAGGCTGTTGGATTTGACGCAATGTCGCTGCGGTTTCGGGATTCCCTGTCGATTTCCCGACCGATTGCCACTCGCTTTCTGAGTAGAGAACTCAAGGGATTTCGGAGAGGAGTTGCACGAGATCGCCTTGACCTGGGAGAGTTCAGTTGAACGGTGAACGTGTATCAGTCGGTGGTGTTGATTTTTTAGTTGGATGCGCATGCGCAGAGTGAGGAGGTCAAGGAGTCAATGGAGGCGGTGTTTGTTGACTGAAATTTCGGGGATCCAGAAGAAAGGATTTTATGTTTGCGAATGAACTTCTTTGTTACTTTCGAATGGAAATTATAGATTTGCTAATCAAAAGCGTAAGTTAAGAATGTATGATTTTACCTAATAAATAGCTTCTTTACGAGAACTGGGAAAAACCAAATGAGGATTTAGCAAATTTAATTCTTTTTTAATTTCAAAAATTGTATTTACTTCTAAATTTAACGTGTTATTCATAATTTGTTAAAAGCCTATTTTTAAAAACTTAATCAAAAAAATCTTATTCTTCCATAAATTTTTGAAATTTATATATTATAAATCAATTTTACTCATATATTATTTGTACTGGATAAAAAACAAGATAGAAGTTGTTTAAAATTTTCGTTTATTAGCAAAACAACAGCTGCAAGTTAATTGGCACGTAGCTTATATGTTTAAGGTCTTTGAAAAATTATCTGATGATCGATGTTTTTAGAATTCTCAATATTATATGTTTCCGACTAACAGAAATGTAAGAAAATTCTCGGCTTGATATTAAAGTAAATTCGCAGACTGTTCTAAATTTGTCTACAGTATGTTCTAAATAAAGACCTGTTAGGAAGTAACTATTTTTTTCCGAAATCTTCAGAACAGATATCAATAGTAACAATGCTGATTTCATTCAATAATAGGATAATAAGAACCATAAACCGGGTCGTAAAATTTTATTTCAATTATATCAACAAATAATTTAATACAATTTGTTACGCAATAAAGATACGGCACCGAAAACCTAAATTACTCCATATCCAGGAGCTGAAAAAACACAAAACGTCAGTTTTCATTTTCTCCTCTGAAGCTTCAAAAGTTTTTACGTTACCTGGTCCATAACCACTATTTACATAGCCACCGGGAACGTAACCTCCACGAGCGTAGGGCGCAGGATAAACGGGTCCCGCAACAACAGGACCGTAGCCTCCTGCGGTACCATAATAACCAGGATTGCCGATTCCTATACCTATGGGAATACCTGCGTGATTAATGGGGTCAATATTATTTACTTAAAATCCAAAACAAATACATCTGTGTGTTAACATATTGCTATAAACTTTAATTTTTAATTTCTATAAATAATATGATTACTCTTTTTATTATGGACACGATAGCGAGTAACGACAAGTACAACTCTTCGATTTTGAAAATTCACGTTTATATATTTTACAAATTAGATTACAAATTAAATTTTTTTTTTAATTTATTGTTTGATATGGTTTGTCTAATGTTGGAACGTTAATTTGTATCTCTTGAGAAAGATTAATTTGTCAAGTTTGACGAAATTCATCTGGATATGGAAATATATACATATCTTGTATCACTTTGTTTTATTTTAGATCTTAAATAAATTCTTCGGGTGCATACACTAAAATATAAGGTAAAAATAAAAAGAATTCGAATTTTCGACTATTTTTTGTAACATTGTTTTATCATTATATACAGAATGAAAAAATTTGTACTTACCAAACTGGGCTTGGCAAAGTTGCAATAAAGCCATTAAGGCAACAAAGAACGAAATGAAGAGTTTCATCTTGAATTCTATATGTTTGACTTGTGACAAAACGTAAACTACAGGATTTTTCTGATTTCTATCTCTTTTATACTTGCCAAGCAGAATAAAAAAATCATTTTTTAATTACTTTTAAGAAGCTTAGCTGTCTTTGATTAAGTTTTCCTAGAACCTAGTTCAATTTTGTTGTTTAAGCAGGAACTTTTTTGAAGGTATTGACGTAATCAAATTATTAACGACGCGGCAAATGAGTCGCATCTTATTTTACGTATGCAACTACATTACAGATGACAAAGTAAAATTGTTATATTACGTTGAAAGATTGAGCAACATACTAAATCTTTTATATTTTAGTGAATTTTATTTTATTATTATGCCTATTATGATTATAGAACTATGAAATAAAAATTCGAGAGAACTTATTGTGAATTAAATTAATTTATTTTTGTAGATTTAGTTAAGAAATCGAAGTATCACTTCAGATATTTTCTATTTTTCATAACGTGTTCATTTTAGAATAAAGAAGGATAAATTAGTTGGTAATTGAATTTCTACACTGAGAGAAAAATTTATTGTTTTCAAAGAAATTTTACTTGATTCAAGTAAATGATTTACTTCAATAGTACTAGCTAAATATTTATTTGAAGGAAGGTGTATATTTTCTTTTTTAATTAAAAAAAATATTTACTATAATGAAAAAAAAATATTGGCACACAACTGGCCGTTCAATAGCGTCGTTCACCTTTATAAGCACCTTATTCCGAGTCTCTACCATTTACTCAGCTAGCGACAAGTGCAAAGCGAAGAGAACTCAAGGGATTTTGGAGAGGAGTTCCGCGAGATCGTCTTAACCTGTGGGATTTCAGGGGTGCCGATTAATGCCGATTATTGATTGGATGCGGATGCGCAGAGTGAGGGGGAGGGAGTAAATGGAGAAGTTGTTCGGTAATTGATACTTCGGGGGTCGAGAAGAAAGGTTTTTATGTTTGCGAACGGACTTATTTTTTATTTTCAAATGGAATTTATAGGTATGCTAGTCATAAGCGTAAGTTACGAATATATGACTATATATGACTATAATATTGACGTAAATGTAAGTAAAGTCATATATTCGTAACTTACGCTAGCCATTTCGACCAAATTCGGCAAACCTACAAAACATTCGTCAAAAATTGGACAAATATAATAGTGAAAACTTTCAACCGAGCTTACAGTGAAATAAATTAAATATAAATTCATAGATTTACTCAAAAAATGGAGGTAGCTCTTCAGATATTTTCTATCTGTTTTTCCTAATTTGTTTATTTTAGAATAAAGAAGGATAAATTAGTAAGTAATTCAATTTCTATTTGCTAAATATTTTTATTTTCAAAAAAAAGTTTTTTAAGAAAACTGTATGATTTACATTTTTATTAACATGAATTTTACAAGCGTTGAGATCCTTTATCTACCGTATCCATATCCCATACCTGCAAACAGATAGTTTTATTCAGATCAGTACAATATATTTTCAATAGTCAAGTATAAAAAACAAATTTCTTTTAGAATAGTAATTCTTTTTGATTGTACCACAGTCATGTAATTTTATTTTACGTGCTTAAATTAATTAATTTAATATTTATTGCATCGAGATCTATAACGCTGTATCGTGTAGTGATTTCAATAGAAATAAAATACTCGTTACTTAACTTGGGTTTACAAAGACTAGCTTACGTTGTTCAAAAAACAGAATTTTTTTATTTCATTTTCGTATTATACGCGAATCAAGCAATTTGAAATTAAAACAATAGAATAGGAAAAAAACAACTTATTTCACTGCAATAGAATTATCATTCTCCTTTGATTGATGAAAATGCTTAATACGCTTTTTTTGTCTGCATTGTCATAATTTTTTGCTGTTATTCAATTGATTTTACAAGTAACTATAAATATTCAACGGAATTTAGTATTTTTCATATTAAAACATAGTTTTAGTGCATGCCAATAACATAATTACTATCCAAACCTCCTAGTCCGCCGTAACCTCCGCCTCTGCCGCTTCCACCTCTGCCGTAACCACCGTTACCGTAACCTCCTCTCATTCCACCCATTCCACCATAACCACCGGAACCTCCTCTCATTCCACCCATTCCACCATATCCACCTGGATAGAATTGAAAACATTAGCAATTCATTTTTTATGGGTTTTGAAAAGTTTTGTAATTAAAACTGATTTGAATTTTTTTTACGTTCTAATTTCCATTAAAACGTGGTTCTTGTTGAAATATATAATTGATTATTAAAATATTAACAATCTAGGTGCAAGCTATCGAAATAGCTGATACACCTTAAGTGATATTATGCAATTTATTTTTTAGGACTAAAATTAATTTACGATACGTTGGGATGAATTTTGCTGTCACATACTTTTATAATAATAATAATAATGATATGTCAAAATAGTATTTTAAAATAAAAAATATTTAAGGTAACTGAATGACTACACAAATATATTACTACATTTCTAGAAAAAGTTATTAGAATTTGATTTAATTTAAATCCTTACAGCGTTATGTAATATTTATTTTAATTTATTTATGTCATCATTTTAAATCTTATGAATTGCTAAATGTTGTAAGTCTTACCGTATTGAGCGTTACAAACGCTAATCAACATCACAAAAGCAAAGAGCAAAAACGCAAGTAACTTCATATTTACTTATTTCGTGAATCTCACAGAACAGAAATCTCCTTTCTAGTTAAAGATCAATAACTAACTGGGTTTTCATCAAGTTACCGCTTTTATACTCACCCACCGCGATAATTGACCGCAAATTCTTATTAGAATTCTGGTTTTCTTGGTACATTGCTTAATAATTAGCGTTATGTGACGGTTCAAAGAAAGATTTACGTGGACAAATTTGATCAGCTCTTGGAAAATGGTTATCGTATAATTAAAATGTTGCGAGATCGAATCGAGTTTATTTATTTAGTATGCCATTTATGTTTACAAAAAAATATCTGTTTACATATAAATGAAAGGATTATTAAATATTACCAAAAAAATTTTGTTTTTTATTTTTTAAATTTCACATCTCTCTTTCCACTATTTCGAACTAAAAATTAGTGAAGCTTATGATACTGTTTTAGTGAGTTTGAAGAGCATTTCAAAACGAGAAGGGCGGCCGTAGGACTCCTGTTCTCTCTCGTCTTCGAGTTCGGTTACTTCTTCGGGATTTTTTACTTCTTCTGCAACAAAAGCTTCTTCTTGAATCAATTTGTTTTCGTATGGCTCTCTAAAAGGCGGCAGAAGAAAGGGCGATGGGCTTAAAGAGGCTGATTTTTCTTCTACAAACGAGTCGCTTTGAATGATCCTTCTTTCCAATTCGTCCTTATATGGGGGTAGAAGTGATTCTGATGGATTCACAGGAAAGTAATCTAGTAAAAATATTTTAAACAGTATATTAAAAATAATAGTATGTGAAACTATTATTGCATGTACTTGAAATATATTTACGTGAAAGTTTACTAAATATTACTCATACATGCACAGTACTATGTAGAAGGCTTGCAATTTAGTTTCCAATTTTTTAACATTAATTTTTATCGAAAGAATGGTTAGTAATAAATTAATAACAATTTTTAATAACTTAATAACAGCTTTTCAGCAATTAAAAATACACGGAAAGTCAGAAATTAAAAAAACGAAATTTGTATTACGAATATTGTGTTCAAGGAAAAGATAGTTACAAATATTAAATTTTTACCTTGACCATAACAACTAGAGGATAAAACACCAATAACAAACAGAATAGTCAATTGCTTCATATTTCCGGCTGTCTATTTCCACTCCTGACCTTCTTTACTGACAAAATGTCGAGAATGAAAATGATTTATGTTCAAAGGATCTTTATATTAGCGCCCGATATAGGAAGAAAATACAAGATAATTGGTCCATTATGGCAGACATTCGATTCTGCATATTATTATAGTTGCGCAAGTCATAATAATTTCTCATTAACATCTTCGAGATTTATTGAAAAATAAAAGATGCCTTCGGTTGGAAATGCTATTTTTTTTAGACACCCTCTGTACTTCAGTTTCGACTAACCTTGCTGATTATTCAATCGGTAATTGGCGCTTAATCATTTCGACGAACACGGATATTTATGTTAATTGGGTGTCCACTCATTTGTTTTTATCCAAATCAATCACGATTATTTTTTATCTAAGCGACGAAATAATGATAATCTGGGTTTTCATTTTTGTACAAACATAAGTATTTATTAGTACCTACAGATAATTTATTGCGCATATAAAATTAAATATAAATATCGTTTATAAAAATACATGATTAATTACAATAACTGCATAGCTTTATTTGTACAGAACGTATAATTGATAATAATGCATACATAGGACCATATATTTAATCCACTTCTACTTCTTGCCGTAGTAGGTCGTGCGGATTCTCGCGTTCATCATGGGCATCGGCGAGCCTATCCTGAAAATCTGCACCCTCGTCGGCGCCTGCTGCTGAGCGGGTTGCTGCTCGTCGTCGCAGCCGCAATCTTCGGGGTTGTCGTGCTCGTGATCCGGGGGCGCTCGCTTCATTAGGAAGGGGTTACCGGGGAAGGGACCGTCAGTCTTCATTTGGTCTGGAAATATAGAAGGAGGGGGGAGTCGTCTCATCAGAGGTTCTATGAAGTCAGCGAGGAAGGGGTTGGTGAGCCATCTGGGGTTGATCATCGGGAAGTCTGGGAAGGGGGGAGGCATCGGGAAGTTGTTGGGGAACGGGAAGTTCATAGGGGGGAAAGTAGGGGGTCGAGGTGGGAACATCGGGGAGGGGAAGGGCGGGAAATTGGGGACGTTAACGGAGAACGGTCCGTTCTCTACGTCGCCTCCGAAACCTCCTACGCCTTCGAAGGGATTGTTTGGGTCAGGCTGCGGCTGACCTGGAGGCATAGGGTTTTGGGGTTGTTTGGGCTTCTTCGGTGGCTTTGGTTTTTTGGGTTTCGGTGTGGTCGGTTCTGGATTATCGTCGTAATCGTTCTCGGGCTCACCCTCATTGGGTCCGGGTTGGTAAGCGCCTTGCCAACCATTATCGTCTGGATCCTCTGGATTTTCGTTTGGATCTTCAGGATTTTCGTAATCCGGAGAATTGCGGTTACCGATTACTGGAGGCTTAGGTTTAGGCTTAGGTTTAGGTTTAGGCTTTGATGGTTTTCTCGGTGGCGGTGGTGGAGGTTCCTCATATTCTGGCTCTTCTGGTTCTTCTGATTCTTCCGGCTCTTCTTCTGGAGCTTCGGTTGTAGTTGTAGTAGGCTTCTTTGGAGGGCGTTTAGTAGGTTTGCGAGTCGGTTTCTGGGGCCTCCTTGTAGGTTTTGGAGGTGGAGTTGGTTCTTCCTCTTCTTCCGGTTCTTCTTCGGGATCCTCTTCTTCAGGTGCCTCAGTAGTTGTAGTGGGCTTCTTTTTATTTGGTTTAGGAGTGGGCTTTCTTTGTGGTTTTGGCCTTCTTGTAGGCTTTGGCGTCGGTTCAGGATCTTCATCTTCATCTTCATCAGCCGGTTCTTCCTCAGGATCTGGAGACTCTTCTTCTTCTGGTTCAGGCTTTTTATTTGAAGGATTCTTGGGTTTTGGTCCATTTTTGTTGTTGGGTTTCTTAGTTGGTCTCTGTAATTGAGGAGGTGGAGAATCTTCATCATCTGGATTTTCTTCCTCAGGATCTTCTGAATCCTCTTCTTCCGGAGCTTCTGTTGTAGGTTTCTTCTTATTTGAAGGTCTTTTTGTAGGTGGAGACTTCGGTTTTTTGGGGGGCTCTTCTACATCTTCATCCTCGTTATCTGGACTGTCTTCATCTGGATCCTCTTCCTCGGGTGCTTCAGTCGTAGGCTTGCCTTTATTTTTTGGCTTACTAGGTTGCTTGGCTGGTTTGCTAGGTGGTGGTTTCTTTTTGGGAGGATCTTCTGGTTCATCGGGAGAATCTTCATCCGGATTTTCTTCTTCTGGTTCATCTTCCTCGTCTTCTGGTGGTGCTTCAGTTGTGGGTTTAGGCTTCTTCTGTGGCTTTGGCTTAGGAGGTGTTGGCTTCTTGGGTGGGTCTTCTGGTTTATCGGGAGAATCTTCATCCGGATTTTCTTCTTCTGGTTCATCTTCCTCGTCTTCTGGTGGTGCTTCAGTTGTCGGTTTAGGCTTCTTCTGTGGCTTTGGTTTAGGAGGTGATGGTTTCTTGGGTGGGTCTGCTGGTTCATCGGGAGAATCTTCATCCGGATTTTCTTCTTCTGGTTCATCTTCCTCGTCTTCTTGTGGTGCTTCAGTTGTGGGTTTAGGCTTCTTCTGTGGCTTTGGCTTAGGAGGTGTTGGCTTTTTGGGTGGTTCTTCCGGTTCATCGGGAGAATCTTCATCCGGATTTTCTTCTTCTGGTTCATCTTCCTCGTCTTCTGGTGGTGCTTCAGTTGTGGGTTTAGGCTTCTTCTGTGGCTTTGGCTTAGGAGGTGTTGGCTTCTTGGGTGGTTCTTCCGGTTCATCTGGAGAATCTTCATCCGGATTTTCTTCTTCTGGTTCATCTTCCTCGTCTTCTGGTGGTGCTTCAGTTGTGGGTTTAGGCTTCTTCTGTGGTTTTGGTTTAGGAGGTGATGGTTTCTTGGGTGGGTCTTCTGGTTCATCTGGAGAATCTTCATCCGGATTTTCTTCTTCTGGTTCATCTTCCTCGTCTTCTGGTGGGGCTTCAGTTGTGGGTTTAGGCTTCTTCTGTGGTTTCGGTTTAGCAGGTGATCGTTTCTTGGGTGGTTCTTCCGGTTCATCGGGTGAATTTTCATCCGGACTTTGTTCTTCTGGTTCATCTTCCTCGTCTTCTGGTGGTGCTTCAGTTGTTGGTTTAGGTTTCTTTTGTGGTTTTGGCTTAGGAGGTGTTGGCTTTTTCGGGGGTTCTTCTGGTTCATCTTCCTCGTCTTCTGGTGGTGCTTCAGTTGTTGGTTTAGGTTTCTTCTGTGGCTTTGGCTTAGGAGGTGTTGGCTTTTTCGGGGGTTCTTCTGGTTCATCGGGTGAATCTTCATCTGGACTTTGTTCTTCTGATTCATCTTCATCTTCTGGTGGTGCTTCAGTTGTGGGTTTAGGTTTCTTCTGTGGTTTTGGCTTAGGAGGTGTTGGTTTCTTGGGAGGATCTTCTGGTTCATCGGGAGAATCTTCGTCCGGATTTTCTTCTTCTGGTTCATCTTCCTCGTTTTCTGGTGGTGCTTCAGTTGTGGGTTTAGGTTTCTTCTGCGGTTTTGTTTTAGGAGGTGTTGGCTTCTTGGGGGGCTCTTCTGGTTCATCGGGGGAATCTTCATCCGGACTTTGTTCTTCTGGTTCGTCTTCATCTTCTGGTGGTGCTTCAGTTGTGAGTTTAGGCTTCTTCTGTGGTTTTGGCTTAGGAGGTGTTGGCTTCTTGGGTGGTTCTTCTGGTTCATCGGGAGATTCCGAATCTTCATCTACTTTATCGTCTGTAGGATCTTCATCCTCAGGTTCATCTTCTGTTGGTGCCTCGGTTGTGGGTTTGCTTTTGTTTTTTGGTTTGCTTTTAGGTTTTGGTTTAGGAGGCGGCTGTGTTTTATCATCTTTAGGTGGATCTTTTGACTCATCCTGTGATTCTGCATCCTCATCTGGCTTGTCATCTTTAGGTTCTTCATCTTCTTCTTTTGGAGGCTTGTCATCAGATTCTTCCGGCTTATCATTTTTCGGTGACCTGGTAGTTATTTTATGCTCTTCAGGAGCATCTTCATCTTTTGGATTATTAGTTGTTGGTTCTGTATTTTCTTTATTCGGTGGTGCATCTGACTGATTTTTATCCGGTGATTTTTCATCATCAGTATTTTCATCAGGTGATTCTGTAGACTTCTTTTCGTCCTCGTCATTATCCTTTGGATCATCAGATGATGGGGTAGTGAAATCGTCACTTTTTTTTGATTCTTTATCCTTATCTCCCTCATCACTTGGCAAGTCGGCATCTGGAGACGCAATTTTGGGCTCTATAGACGGTGGAGTCTTTTTGGAGTCCGGAGAATCGTCTGAAGGTAATGCACCTACATCTCTTTTCTTGTCGGGCATTAAATCTTCTGGAATATCTTCTGGAGGTTCTGGCTCTTTTTTATTATTAATAGGAGTATTTAAGCTGAGAAGTAAGCGCGATAAATCGGGCAGAAGTGGATTTTCGGCCGGGCTCGATCCATCAGCACTCTTTGGAAGTGATATCGCATTGGCGCTTGCGATTCCATTATCGTTTGTTGCTGTCGCTGCGGCAATACCTCCAGGTCCAGCGATTGCATTGGCTGTCAAAAAATTAAAATTAATTACCTTCATATAGCAGATAAAAACTATTTAAAATTTTTTTTTACTTTTTTTCAAATTATTTAGGAATTTTTATTAAACTCTGCTGAATTTTCATTAAAATTCTTTTAAATATTTTTAGGAAAATTTAATATATTGATTTTATTAATTCTTCAACTTTTAATAATTTACAATAAATTTTTGTTGCAGATTTTTTAACGTCACAAATAAATATATATATATATATATAGTAATATAACCCGTCATAGTAAAATAACCCGTCGGGCTCCGTAAGCCCCTATACACAAGTTTATATATGTATATACGGAGAAAAAATTTTTATTCAGAATTATTATCGATTTGAGAAACGGAGATTTAAAAACTATATTATTTTTTTCTATACTGCAAGTCTGTCTTCTCATTGCTCAAAAGTAAAATAATTTTTAATAAAACTTTAATGTCTTAAAAAAAAATAAGAAATAAAATTAAATTATATTCGCTAAAACACTAGTCGTCTTATGATAAACGCATTTTTTATTGTTTGTAAAAATGGTTATATCTCAATCTGTCAAAGTTGAAGGTCAATAAACATTCTATGATGTAATGCATAAATCGATGTAATGGTTTCAGATAATCAATGTAATAGAAGATTCAAGAAATGCATGAATTAATTATTTAAAATAACTTAATTTGTTTATTAACACAATATTTAATTTCTACTTTTTTTAAGAATTCAATACAAAGCGTGAACTTACCGATTGCTGCTGTCGGCTTTTTAGATTCCCCTAAAAATTACAACAGAATAATTTTAGTACGAAATTCTAAAAAAAAAAAGAATCCTACTCAATTAATTTATCACTTTACTACACTATTACGAAACTCCGCAAAGCACAATCCGATTATTTCAAACAAGGAAACGCAGCATCACTATCAATTCCAATTTTATTAGCACTAAAAGTCACTTATTATCTTAATAACGAAAGCCAACTCTTTGACAGCTTCCGAGAAACGAAAAAATCCAAGCAATCACCTGCAGGAAACGCTCGTACGCAGACGTGAGAAATAGCGATCAGGGCCAGAACGGCCCCGAAAGGTCGGATCATCTCCCCTTTCCTCGAAATCTCCGCTTCGCTTCTATCGCGGCAATCCGCAGCGATCGAGTGTTAATTGGCGGGCGGCGGTGGTGGCTTTTATAGCCGCGCATCGCTCAGAAACGAGTTTACAGGATGAGCGCAGGAGAAAACACATCGGGAATATCCGCGAGAGAGGAGTGTCGATAAGGATCGAGCATTGATTTTTCATTCGCGAAGATCACTTTGCAGATTAGCGCCGGGAGATTACGGCGGCGTTGAATAACACAGGCTGGGAATCATTTATGTTTACGCAGAAGCAGAAGATGAAATCGACGCTCGATATTCGCAATTGGAACTTAATTTTCGAGATCCGCCTGCAGGAGAGCAATTTTTCGAGGAACTCGATAGACTATTGATATCAGTTTCTTGCCGATTAAGATGATTAACAAGCTGAAAGTCTTGACGCGAGTTGTTTCGTAAGTAGCGGCTCGAAAAAATGTTTTTCTATTCCAGTGTGAAATTAAATTCTTAGCTGTAGTTTATGAGGAATAATTGTAATGAGTAAACTATTAATTAAAAGTACGTTTTTTAGCAGAATCTATACGCGCGTAATAATTAATTATTTATGAACGAAGTTTTTAATTGAAATAAAAGTACGCGTGATTTAATGCGCGAAGCCTTCGTAAGATGCACTTTCGTATTCTTGCTTACTGCAGTAATCAGTTTACTGAATGCTGCGCGATAAATGCGATGATCTTCAAGGAAATATTGTTATGCACTTGATCTATGACTTTTTATGTCGGTGCTAAAGCTTAGTTAATCTGCAGGCCAAAACAAACATAAAAGATGAAGCTTGTTCGAAAATCGAATTATTTTCAATTTAAATTCTAAAATCAGTTTAGTTATGATCGGAAAGTAATGCAAAAATTAGAATATTGTTTATTTTATGGTACATTTTTATACTGTGCAAAAATTAATAGATCAATTCCATTTAGTTAAAAATCTTTACATTTTTTCAAAACTTCCGTGGAAATTCAGTGTCTTCAAATAAAAAATTAATTGGAAATTGATGTGGAATTTCTCCTCTTTTATCTATCCGAGGGCATTTTTTTGTTTATCTACAAATCAAAACTTCTACCATTTTAGCGATGATTTGCATTCTGTATTTAAGATAGATAACTGCGCTTCTGACTAATCAAGGGAAAACCCGAGAAAACTGACGCTCATCAATCTATTCATTCGAAATTAAACAGGAACCTTAAAATTTTTCAACCATTTGAAAATCCTCTTTATTACTGGCCTTAATGTTGTCTTTACTATCCTTAATGTTGAATGGAAACTATATTTTTCTTTTATTAAAAATAGTAAATATAATTTTTACGTTAATTGCCGTCTCGTCTATCTGTTTCAATTTTGAAGCTTAACGCCAAGAATTATTAATAAAAATCAAAGTTAATTTTCTAAAAATATTTCAATGCGCGCTGGGAGGCTATTTTAAAAGAATCAAAGAGCTGCGGCTAGACATTAAATGACGATTGAAATCGGCCTGCCATCAAAGCTTCGCGGAATTTCTTTGTATTCCTCGGCATTATTATCCTACATCTTTCTAGCCATTCAATAATTTTTTCAGCTGCTGATGAGTAAATTGACCTGCGCGTGAATCATCGCCTTTTAAATATGAAAGACGTAATAGCGCGCACGTGAATCTATAACAAAAGATTTATTCAAAACGACGCGTCGAGACTCGCTGCACTTAAATCGCATTTTTCGCAAGAAATTTATTTCGTCCGTTAACTGCAGATTTGTAAGCTTCTCGTAACGTAAAGGGTGTATCCAAGGTCAAAGATCGCCGTATTACGCGCAGATCTGGCAATGCAATGTGCAGTACTGGTGATTACAATGTAACATAATATACGTAATGTACGAGCTAAAGGTTGTTCGAATAATTTTTTTTCTGCAAGTGGGCACGTTTTGTAAGTCGAATAAAACACCAGGAATCAAAAAATTAATTTAAAAACTAGCTGTGATTCCTCCCTCGCTCGGTCGGTTGATTGGATTCTTTTGAAAGATGATTGGATGCTTCGTTACGAATATTACCTGTTTTTCTTTGGTATATTTTAAATAAAAAGATTTTGTTAACATCTTTTTGTTTTATTTTACTTTATAAAGGAGAAGAAATATATATGATCAGTATTTTTTACATATAAATTTTAGGATGAATAAACGTTTTACAATTTTAGACATTTTCATATAATAAATTTATAAAAATATGCATATAAAACATAAAAGGTTCGATTTTTTACTTTTGTCTAAAATACATACGAGTGCACACTACGGTTTTTAAATCAAGAAAAAAAAAGAAAAGTTTTGATCGTAATGAAATCTATACAAGAAATATAGTTTAATTTTACAGAAATATTGTAAAAATGTAAAGAAATAGAATTTTTTAATAATAATGTACAAGTGTCATAATAATATACTTTTAATCCACAAAAATAAACCGCTAGTTTAAAAACTTACTTTTATATATTTATAGTTACAAAAGAAACTACAAAACATTTCATTTATACGGTCATTTAATCTCTTTATTATAAAAATTATTCATATTTTACAAATAAATATGTTAGTAGACAGCGTATTTGCGTTGATAAGTCAGTATCCTTGAAATTTTGGGAAATAACTATAAATAAACCTCAATTATCAATTTCAATCAAAAATATTAGTCACTTCTTGTAAGCATATAATATTTAGAATGTTTCATTCGAAGCAGCGATTGGCTCATGTGCAGAATTCCATTTTAGCAATTTAAATTTTCCGCGCTCTGCGCTCGGATAATTGTAGTTCCGGCGAAACTGCGAAAATGGCAGGCGCAGGCGCCGGCAGCGCCTCGTTGTCTCAGCGTCAGCATGCAGCGTTGTTTTAACTACCGTCTACGCTTAGTTCTCCTACCACTCCAAGTCCAGAGCAGTTACTCGGCGTAGCTTCTAATTACCATCCAATTTCTAGCATCTTCGAGTTGGCTCATTCGGATTCACGATTCTGTGGGTTAACGTCTCCAACTCCGTGACCCGACCTCGGAAGGCTCAAGGTAAAACTCTATGCCCGCCCATTGGCAAGATCGAATGCCGAATTTTCCGGAAAATAGGACGCCGCATGCGTACGTGGTTTTTGCAATTTTCTTTTTAACATGCGGTTTGGAAGAATATGGGGGTGTTTTTGAAGATTTGAGAATCGGTGGGAAATCGAAGGAAAGCAAGTGCCTGAGATGATACTGAAAGTTTTTAGGGTGAGGTCAAAGCGTGCTTGATGAGAGGCTAGTGTGATAAGAACGTGTTTATTACTTTCTCTTAGGCTATTTAGCTTAAACTTGTTGATTTCAATTTCAATTTCAAAGGTTGAGTGTGCTTAAATGAATTTTTTTTTTAGCGTGTCTTATTTACAAGTTTGGCTTGAAGGTGCAAGCTGGTGCATAATAAGTAAAAGTTCTTGAGCCATGAATGTGAACTTGTTTTTATTTTCAATTATTTAGTTAGGTTTAAATTCTTTTTATTTATTTTTACTATGAGTTATTATTATTAGAGATGTGCAGAATGATGATCTTGAGTTTTCTCTTAATATCAATGATTCATAATATATGGCAGCAGCTGCGTAGCTTTCAGATAAGAAAGTACTATTAATATAGTTTAAAGATACAATGATTTACCCAATACGCAGGATGGAAAGAATTTTTGACTTTCATGTTTGAATTTCAGGTAGATAAAAATGGCAGACTCGGATGATGAATATGATCGAAAGCGAAGGGATAAATTTCGAGGTGAAAGAACCGAATCTTATAGGGAAGGAAGAGGACGTGAAGATCGAAGAAGAGGAGGTGATGATTGGGCTGATAGGTAATAAATTCTTTTTTTTTTTTTCAAAAAAAGTTGCCTATGGTATCTGTAACATCTTATTCGTATATAAACAGTGTACATTTTTTTATTGTAAGGCAGATGTTTTGTTATTTCAATTGTTATTGATTATTCACAGTATAATAAATGCAACATTATTTCTGTTACTATTTCTACTTATTCAAAAAAAATCTGCAGTATTTAGTCTATAATTTATTATGTAGGAATTTTCTATAATTTGTTTTAAGAGATAATTTAAATTTAATTATTAATTGTTAATTTATTTGATATATAATACCTGTAAAAGTAGAAAATATTGAGTTAATAATAGAATTTATCTTAGTCGATCTATTTAAGCAATTCTACATTTAATATATCAGTTTACTCTTTACAAGAAAAGCTTGGCATGTCTGGGTCATGAATATCTTTTTTTTTGTCATCGAAAAAATTTTCTGTTTTTAGCGTATATAAATAGCATGTATAATATATATATATATATATATATATGTTTATATTTATATTTTATGCTTTGATGTTTTTAATTGTTCAATTAATCGTAGAGTATTCTAATTAAAGGGATTTAAAGGATGAGATCAAAACTTTTTAGAAAAAATTTTCTTTCTTCAAAAATTATTGCCAAAGGTTTAAAAAAAAATAGCATGAAAAATCTAAAAAAATTTAATTATCTTTTCTTTCTTCTTGTATTTGGCACCAGATGGAATCTATACGGTCATCAACAGTCGATCTTTTATTTGCTGTATATCTTTATTTGGCAATAATTTTGTGGTAAAGATATTTTGATCATTTTTTTTTCAGTAAATTAGATTCAATCTCATCTTTCAAATTTCTTCAATTAGAATATCAAATTTCTTCAGAGCAATTTTTTGTATAAGAATGAAGCTTTGGTTATTAAAGAAATATTGATTTTTCTTAAATTTTATTTAAAAGAGCACATAACTTTTGAAAAATTGAAAAATTTACATTAAAAAACATGTCCCAAAAATATAACAAAATCTGTGACCCAAGCATGTCCTCAGGGCAATGCTCTCCCTGTTAATTAGATTTTCTTTGAGATAATTTAATTAACAAGTTCTAGATATATAATTGAGTGTAGAATGCTAACTGTTCCTAAATACTCAAATGTTAGTTTTGTGTGCAGCACGTTAATGTGGCATGAAATATTACTGTTAATATTTCAGTACAAAAACTAACATTAACATTTCACCTAATAAAATAAAACAGCGAACCTTCCTTCAGAGAGTGGTCGAGCAGACCGCGCACTCGCCCGGATTACCGCGAGTACAGGGGCGGTGGTCGCGAGCGTTACAGCCCAGCGCGTTCCCAGGACATGGCTCCACCGATGAAGCGGATGCGTGGTGACTGGGAGGACCGGCCGCCGCGCGGTCACAATTACGGCGACTACTACGGTCGAGACACCGAAGCCGGAGTGGGAGGCGGCGGCGGAGGCGGAGGCCGCGGTAGCGGTCCTGGTAATTGGGGCCAAGAACATTACACCGCACCGCATCATGGAAACCACCACTACAGTAACCATAGCAACAATAGCAGCAGGTAAACGATGCTCGGCTTTTAAGACTTGGGTTTTCTAGCTTTTGTTTTGAGAGACATAACCTGCGGATTCGCGGGTGGAAGTCAGTGGTTTGAAAGAAGTTCTCTGGAAGAATCACAGATGAATTTCAGAAGGCCAGCAAAGAGGAGTCGACTGACTCCCAAGTTACTAGCTCAGTTGAGGTACTACTTTAGAATGTCACTTAGTAGTTTGAGGGAATTTTCATTTCCAAAGTTAGGTAGCAATTAATTGATGATTTAGCAGAGTATAAAACAATTAAAGGAATATTAAGTGATAGATGTAAATTCAAGATTATGAATTTTGTAGTTAAATACAATTTTTTTAATTCATCAAAATTTTGATGAAAAACATGAGTATTGGATGTTAATTCTCATCAAAAACTTGTATAATAAAAAATAAGTTTGTAAAATTACTGTTTTGGATGATAAGAATAGGAAATTTTCTAATATTATTTGATTAAAAATTGATAAAAATTTATATTGTGTACTTTTTACAGTAGAGAAGTTGCTGGAAATTTCAGTAGTTCTAATGTAGAAACTCAGCCCCCCATGATGACATTTAAAGCTTTCTTGGGGACACAAGAAGATTCAATCACTGACGAAGAAGCTATAAAGCGGTACAACGAATATAAGCTAGAGTTCAGAAGACAGCAACTAAATGAATTCTTTATTGCTCATAAGGATGAAGAATGGTGAGTGTTCATTTTCTTAAATTTATTTAAACAATATACATTATTCTTACTTTGTATATATGAATTTATTTATCTTTTTTTTTAAGTTTTGTTATTCAGTACATATTATGCATGAACTCCATGTGCGCATCTAAACTTTCCTCAGTGTCTGTTAATTTGAATTTCTTTGAATTTCAAATGTATTCTACTTTCAAAATCATCCTTAGTTCGACTTTTTTTCTATATTAGCTGCGTATTTCAAGAACCTGACAAACGGTTATATAAAGTAGTATTGTAAATTTTCATCTTTATTTTTTTACAATTATTTTATTTTTAGAAAAGGAAGTAGAAAATATTTTCAATTATAATTAATTTACATTACTTTTTTTTAGATTTATTTACTATTTTTAAAAATGACTTAACTTTTTTAGTTTCAATATGCAGCTAATATATTCAACCAAATTCATTAAGTTTTCAAACATTAATAAACACCGAGGAAGACAACTTAGTTGAGGTAGTCTTTAGAGAATGACTATTAATAGAAGAAAAAATCGACGTGTACAACGGATGTTTGATATTGTGACCATTAACTTAATAACTAATAATAGCCCATGAGCATTTAAAAAAAAAATCAAAAATTCATCATTTAACAGAAATTGTGAACAGATATCTGTCTATCCCTACAGCAAACAGCCACCGCACGGGTCTCGCCTCGTCCAATTATTATATTGCGCACGAATAATTATCTTATTCATGCGAGAGAGCGAACCAACACCCGCGGCGTCGAAGAGACTCTTGAAAAATACGAAAAAAATATCATATTTACCGCATTTAGCTTAGCTCTCGTTACTGCTGACAAAACAAAATTTCTATGCTTGCAAAGATGGAATGATTAAAGCGTCCTGGGCGCGCAAAGCCCAGTGGACGCTCGGTCTTTAGGTCGCGTTCTTAACCCGCTCACATGATTAGGGAAAACTTTAAACCGCGAATGAGAAAAAATTTTTTGCTTCATGACGATTTGTTAAAAATAAAATGTATTAAGCATCGATCAATGACGATTGCACTGGTTGCCACAGGTGAGGATTCATTTCGAAACAGACTATTGACCGTATTGTCAATATATATATATATATATATATTATACGTATCATCATAGTTACACCAATTTTAAGAAATGCCATTAGGATACAGTTTCTCTTTGTGTATTATTAACAGAGTATAACTTATAAGTTATTCAAAATTATATAAATAAACAAATAAAAAGTTCTTTTTGAGAAATTTAAAAAATACTTCCAATTTAAGAAGTATTTTTTAAATATGTAAGTTATGCTCTGTTTTGAGTTTCATTTTTATGTGACCTTCTTTATATTCTGCAGAATATTATTTAAATTATATTTTCTTTTTAATAATTGCTTTTTTGCGTATAAACAATGAAATTATTTTAAATATCTGATTATAGTTGTTTTTCTTTCTTTTTTTTTTATATATATTTTTGAGTCGGAAACAAATGGCAATTATTACTCATAGAATTATAGAATTATACGCTATTCCTTATAGACAAAAAGTATAATATAAACAACATGTTTGAAAGTTACGTTCCAATATTTTTTAAAGGAGGTCTCCAAAATATCTTACATCACAAATTTCATAGCTGATTTCGGATCTATTAATATATTTTTTATAAAAGTTTCAATTTAACAATTTACTAATTTATTCTCATGTATCCATTAGGTTCAAAATAAAATACCATCCAGAAGAGTCAGTTAAAAGAAAAGAAGAGCAATTTGCTGCTTTAAAAGTAAGTTGGATAATATCTTCTATTATGTTAGAACTTATAAAACTTGATATTAATGCCTAATGTCTTAATATTCTCTGCTTAGAAACGTGTTGAGGTGTTCCTTGCGATGTTAGACAAGGGTGAAATAGATAAAGTAACAGTGGATGCAGATCAAACTGATGCTCTGTTGTATTTGCTTGATGCTGTGGTAATCAAGCTTGAAGGTGGTACTGAAGAAGATCTTAAGATTCTGGACATCAAACCTCCAGCTCAACCAACCAAGGAACCTGCTGTTAAAGACATAGTTATTAAGAAAGAAGAGGACAAAGAAGTAAAAGAAACTGGTAAGTTGGAAGCTCATAAAAGTTATATTTTGTCATATTAATTTTATTTTAAAAAATATTCTTTTTTTTTAGTAAAAGTTAAAATAGAAGGGGAAAAGAAAAAGGAAGAGGCTGAAAAGCTCGAGGAAAAGAAAGAAGAACCAGAAACAGAAGAAACTAAAGAAGAGGCTTCAAATGGTGATGTTGAGATGAAAGATGCTGAAGATAAGGAAGCTGAAGAAGAAACCGAGACAGCAAAAGAGGATGAGGAAAAGAAGGACACTGAAGAAGAAATGAAAGACGAGGAAGAAGAAAAAAAGGAGGAGGAAGAAGCAGAAACAGAGGAAAAATCTGAAGAGTCTAATTCTAAAAAACGTAAACGATCAAATAGTAACAGCAGTTCAAGTAGTAGCAGTAGTAGCAGTTCCTCTGATAGCGCAGATAGTACTAAACCTGCAACTCCGCCAGGTCCTCCTCGTAAGTTTAAACTTTGTATTATTTTTTATGTATTTAATATTAAATTTATCATTTGGTGATGAATACCATTAGTTTTAATTACTACAATTTATGATTCATACTTTACTTTGCTTCAGCTGAAGAGAAAGAAGAAGAAGAAGAAGGAGAAGAAGAAGAAGATAAAGAGAAAGAAGAAGAATCTGAAAAAGCCAGTGAAGATAAGGAATCTGAGAAGTCAACCAAAGAAGATACTCCTGAGCCTCGGAATGAAAAACCAAAAAAGAAAGCTTCCGAAACAGTCATTGATTTAGCAAGCGAAAAGGAACCTCGAGCTTTACACAAAACCAGTAGTATCTTCCTTAGAAACCTGGCACCTACAATTACAAAAGCTGAAGTCGAAGCAGTATGCATTTATCATTTTTTCGGAAAAAATTGTTCATATTTAAATATCAAAAGATACATACTAATTATTTATTTACTTTTAGATGTGCAAACGCTTTCCTGGTTTCTTAAGAGTTGCCATTGCTGATCCTCAACCAGAAAGGAGGTGGTTCCGTAGGGGATGGGTATCTTTCGAAAGACAAGTCAATATTAAGGAAATATGTTGGAGTTTAAATAATATAAGGGTAATTATCAAACGAAGTTTATTTTATTTATATATCGTTGTAAAATTGTGATAATCTGTATTCATAATTTTTAATGGTTTCGCAGCTACGAGATTGTGAACTTGGAGCTATTGTAAATCGAGATCTTTCTCGACGCATTCGCACTGTAAATGGGTTGACTTGTCACAAACAAATAGTCAGAAATGATATAAAGTTGAGTGCAAAAATAGTACACAATTTAGATGGTCGTTCTGGTTTATGGATTGAAGATAAGAAAGAAGGTGCAGAAGAAGAGGCCAAGAAAGAACAGACAGCTCATGAACTTGAACAAGCCGTAAGTTTTTTACGCGCTTATAGGAAATTATAGGAAATTGAATTTTAAAAATTAAATTGAAATCTTATTAATGCATTATTGAAATATTTTAGGCATTTGGGTTGACGTCAAAAAATCCAGTATTAAAAAATATAACAGACTATCTTATAGAAGAAGCCTCAGCAGAAGAGGAAGAGTTACTAGGGGTTTCCGGTGATCATGAAGAAGGCCAATTGTCCAGTGAAGGAGAAGAGAAGATTGAAAGAGATCCTTCCCTTTTAAAAGTACTTCAATAAAATATAACTGCTTTACTTTTTATAATTTAGATTTTTGATGAGTTTTAATAATTAGTACTTTTTAATTACCTTAGGTTTTGGATAAGTTGATTCTGTATCTCAGGATAGTACATTCTGTAGACTACTATAATCATTGTGAATATCCAAATGAAGATGAAATGCCGAATCGCTGTGGAATCATGCACGTAAGAGGATCGCCCCCTTCCACAAAAGTTGCTAGTAATGAGATAATGGAGTATTGCAAAAATTTCGAAAGTAAAATGGCAGCTTTCTTGGCTCCTGTTGCCACAGTTACTTCAGCTGAATACGATAAATTAGGTCACAAGAACGCTGAAACGTAAGATGAATATTCAATATCTAAAGGTAAATGTAAACATTGCTTTGCTTAAAATAATAATTCCTTATATTCTCCACAGTGAGGTGGAAAAATTCGTTCAAGCAAATACGCAAGAGCTTTCAAAAGATAAGTGGTTGTGTCCACTTAGTGGTAAGAAATTCAAAGGACCGGATTTCATTCGCAAACACATCTTTAATAAACATGGTGAGAAAGTTGCTGAAGTAAAAGCTGAAGCTGAGTACTTCAACAATTATTTGAAGGATCCCAAAAGGCCGCAACTGCCTGAGCATCCCGGCAATAAGGCACCTGCCAGCAACAGTTCAAGAGACGGTTACTCATCTTACAACTCAAGCGGGTAAGTAAAAAATGTTTATTTCTGATGTAAACTGCATATGTAAACGAACAGGAGTGTAAGCTGCGTTTGCAAATAACAAAAGCATTTAACTTTATTGTAAGGTAACAAGTATATTAGAGTGTAAAAGTTTGAAAATTCTTTATAACGAAAAGATAGCATTAACTATTGCATTATTAATTGCTTATTTTTTATAACATTTTTTAATAATGCTACTCTATCTAAATCAATATTAAACATGTTAATTATTAACGGCGTTAATTTGAAGGGAATGAAATAGTATTTTAGAAATAATTTTTGTAGCCTTTTTTTAATAGAACACTTATTTAATTATTTTTATGCTTGGCACGCGATTTTTTTTACTGTTTGAAACTGCTGTAATCAAGTTTAAATCTTATAATGTATATTTTTATCTATTTTTTTAATATGTTGTATTTTGCTAGCAACCATTTTGGTTTTATTTAAAAAGAAATATATTTTTGCAAACCTATAGCTTTAACTACGTACTTTTACCCGACAATTCTCACTAAAAGTTTTCCAATGATTTATCTATTTGCAGATTTTTTTTCTTTAGTGTTTTTTCTTTAATGTTCGTTATTACTCTGAAATCTTTCAGTAATTCGTTATTCTTCCATGGTTGTCTGAACTTGGTTAACGTGCATTTCTAAGCCATTTCAGTCCCTTATACAACAAAAATACAATTTTTTTTACGTTTATTTAAGCCCTCGGACACCTGCTAGATTCACAGGCAATTACGGAGGTAACTTTGGCGGTAATCGTGGAGGTTTTGGCGGAGGTTATCCTGGAGGATTCGGTGGTGGTTTTGGTGTGCCAAGACAAAATCGTGGTGGTTTCAACAGAGGCCGGTAAGCATTATTTTTAAAATAATTTTTCATTAAACTTAATTTTGTACCAAAATAGTTTTCTTTTTTGCTAGACAAAATTAGAGAAGCTATGCTAATAATTAACTTTATTACTTTTATTTTTTATAATTACGAATATTTCTTTCTCAAAGATAACTAATTTGCCAATTTTCATAGAAATTAATAAATTGGCGTAATGATAATTCAGAGGAGCTCTAGTTTGAAATATAAAAATGTTGAAGAAGCTGCAAAAAAGAAAAATAAAAACCTAATGTATTTCCAGGGTTGCTCCGGATTCATCAAGACCACTTATTAATTATAATGACTTGGACTAGCTGGATACTGATTTCTTTTGAATATTTTGATTCAATTTGTAAATTATTTACTGTGCTTATAGAGTTAATCTTGATTTTGTATCACGTGTTTAAAGTATTAAAATAAGTTGTACAAAAACTTAAAAATGTATATATAGTATACAGTATGTATATATGTATTTGTAAAAGGTAGAATCATGTTGCCTATTTGTGTTACAAAATCAGCACGTTATAATTTTACAAAGTGACATTTACAAATTGACGTTTTTAGAAAAAGTTGAGTATTTAGTTTTGTATAAAGTACAATACAAATCATTTATATTTTAAAAATTGAAAAAAAGACTCAAATTTAAATGAATTTTCATTTCCTAAAATTTATGAGTATATATATATATATATATACACTTTCTTGTAGTTGCACAGATATCTTGTCCAGTTGGTCTTGCACAACATAAGTTATTTTCTATAAACTAATGTTTGTTTTTTTGTTTGTTTTTTTCAATGATAAATTGCAGTGGAGGCAGTGAGTTCAGGCCCGTCATTCATTATCGAGATCTTGATGCACCGAGAGAGCCTGACGAGTTTTTATAAAAGCGAAAGTATCTAGGACTCATAGAATATACACGACGAAAAAAATGAGTCCGAAGCCAAAGAGAATAAATACTTCAGGGCTGGAAAATACTTTTTCATCGCAGACAACTTTTAATTATATGAATTGACTTAAAATCATATCAGCTAATTTCTTTGAATAAGGATAAAATATAAACATATATATTTTGTGATATGTAATCATACTGTAGAGTGTATTATATATAGATGATGTTTTAAAAACTATTTATAAGTATTCGAACCAAATGAATTGATAAAATGGGAAAATTCCTTTCGAAAAAATTTATAAATTAGGTACAAAAATCTCGTAGCCTAGCATGAGATTTTTGTTGCCTTTTTATCAGGCATCGTAAGACTGGGTTGATGTTTAACCTTTACTTCTTGAAACTAATACTTGTAACAGTATAGTTGAATCATTAAATGGTAATCTTGAATTAATGTATAAAGTAATCGTATTTTAAAATTTCATTTTTGGCAAAATTCAAAAAGATAATTATTTATATTAATATGAGTTTAATATACGTAACTCTATGTATCCTTTGCAAAAATTGAAATTTTTGTTGTATTAAAAGATGTTTTCAAAAAATGATTAATGCTAATTTGACGAATATGAAACGCTTCCAGCCCTGACGAGAATGTTTCAAACTTTGTGACTGGAGAATGACATGAACAAGATGGCATTGATCTTGCGAAATGTAAATACGTGACCCTGGAGGTGAAAATTTGGCGATGAGAATGAATACAATTAATTCATATGTTCCTTTCGCATTCATGTAAGGAAGACAGAAAAGTTCCGTATACATTTGCGACATTTTATTAATTTCATTTATTTTTCAATTTGTATCGTCTATATTATGTACAAGACATTATAATATACAAAAGAAAACAAAAGTCTTCGTAAAATGCTAGCAAGTCACGTACAATTCATATATATGTATATATATATATATATATATATATGAATGTGTAAGAACGAAAAAGGTTATAACGAAACAAATGCTATTAAACAAATATATTAAAAACAAAAATCACATTTGCTTCGTCTTTTCTCCTTTATCTTAGTAATAAAATATTTTACTTCTTTCCTTGAAAATACTAATAATAATATTAATAATATACTATAATAATTAATAATACATAACATTAATTCATTAATTCAACTATTTCTACCTATACAATTACAAACGCATATATTACTCGCGCCTTTTTCATTCGAAATACTGCAAATGTAACGTAAAGGCGATTGCTTAGCCGCATTTTCTTAACTTTGCGACACGATTATTTATTTTTATAGTACAATTTGCGCTCAGCGTCGTTTTATATATAGTATATTTATATATAACAAGTAAAAAATAGATCTAGAATCTTCTATGCTTCAAAAGCAAAGGGCACAACGTGATTATCTCTTCTCTCTTTGCTTTTTACAATCATCCAATGCAGTGCAGCTCGTCACTGCCGTCGCCGCAGTCGTCGATGCCATTGCACTTGTTTGTCTTGTCTATGCACCTGGCATTGCTAGAAACAAAGATTTTTTAATGTTATTTACTGCATTGTCAACTCGCGGGTAACTTCAAAGAAAATAATAGACTCATTTCATTGCATTAAAATGCTTATTTTCGCTCCTTATTTTAAAGAGCTTTCAGATTGAATAATGCAATGATCATAAATGGAATAAGTGTCGATTGAGCACCGGAGAGTGAGAAATTGTCGCTAGGAGTTTTCAGTTAAGAAAATTATTGAAAATGATGCAGTAGATGATTCTAAATTCGAAAATCGGGACTTAATCAATTATCATTAGCAAACTCTACGTAAGAAACTTATTATTGTTCATAGACTGCAAAATAGTATTATATTATAGGGATGCAAAAAAAGGATTAATTACGTCAGTCCAAAAAATATCTAAACTTGTAATTCTTAATTTTATGCTTTTATGTTTAAAGAAATGGCTCAAATATTTTCTCTTAAAATGTGTAGGAGTTCCCAACTCTCGCATTATTCTTACCCATAAATTGCATTCAACTATAAAAGCTTTAAAATGTTATTTCGCTCGTTTAAATTATTGTATTTCTATGAAAATGAACAGCAACCAGTAGGTCGAGATTATCAACATTTTCAAACCTATATTACACAACTTTTCTAATGAACTATAACTCTATAGGAGCACCTTTCCATAATCCCATTGAAATTTCACCTCGCGAAATCGATTTCACACCTTTTATCACGCCCCAATCGATCGGCCCAGCTCGTATACGAACGCCGCGTGGGCGTCGAAAGTCCCATTCCCCCCAGCAGCTGCTTTTCCCCGGCGCGGAGCGGCTCCTTGTATCTCGCGATCTCGCAGGAACTCTCGCGATAAGGGACGCGCGCGAGATAAGCCGGCTCGGCCAATTATGCAAATGCCTCGCGCGGCGCGCGGCGCGCTGAAAGATGTGGGAATCGAGATACGACGGGCCTCCGTACGAATTAATCGCGCCTCTGCACGAGTTTCTCGAGCGCGAGGACGAGCTTGATTGAGGACGAGCCGGATGCTGCGCCGCCGATGCTCTTTGCCTTTCTCGCGTGAGTTTTCAGTGGGAAAGGAGCTTAATTGAGTAATGAGCCGTGATTTATTCGGTGTCGGGGATTCGACTTTCAGGTAATGTATGCGCGTCGTTGCGGTACGAGTTAGATAAGATGCGGAGGCTTGTAGGAATTATTTTTTAATGATTTTGTAAATTATGTCATTCGGGAAGTGGCGTAGCATTTAAATTGAAACCTTTTTTGTATTCTTTGCTAAATGTTTGGAGAAGTCAAAGTTGATTATTTTTCAAGATGAGTATTACATTATTTATGTAGGTAGAGTGGATATTGGCAATGTTCATTTATTATTCAAAAATTATCTGAGACAGTTTCTTCTTAATTAATTTTTGTAGTGTTGAATTAACTATTTAAATTTTTATCACCATACAATACAACGATTTGTAACGATTAAAAGCGATTTAGAAAATCAATAATTTAATTTCAAGTAAGCATATAGCCATTGATCAAACCCACTTATACGTGCCGACGACAAAACTACAGTTTTCCAAAGCAATCAAGAGCTACTAGCAATCTAATAAACCTCCGTCTCCTTAAACTCCATAAATCACTCCTTAAGCAGCTCCTCGCCATTCCCCCATTCAATCGGCCACGAAACCCTTCAGCCCATCCATACCCATCAAAATCAGCAGTCCCTTCAACGACCCGAACAATTAGGCAAACATGCCAAAACGACTCTCTTCCAAAAGAGAAAAAAAAAGGAAGGAAAATAAGCATCAGCACGACTCTTTGCACGCGATGTCTCTCGAAACGCGGCATAGAGCCCAGGCATTTGCATAATTACGCCTGTAAATAATACGTACGGCGGAGGATTTACGGGCTCGTCGACACCGCGGGCGACAGTTCGTAAATTACGCAATTACCCTCCTCCCTCTTCGAGAGAGAGAGACAGAGAGAGAGAAAGATCTCCCCCGCCTTTTCAATTTCGCTGTGTGCATAGGCGCAATTGACAATTGCCGGCTAATAGAATATGTGCGTGCTCTCTGGCATTGCCTCGCGGTCGAGGAATGCGGAGCTCTTCGAATTTCGCGTAAAAAATTAACGAGGAACGAGTTTAAGAAGCTAACGAGGATGTGCCGAGGGTAAAAGGAGACTTTGATTTAAGACTGATTTAAGGAGGTTCGGGGCACGTTTTGGGTTTAAAAAACGAAGTAGCCGGAAGGGGGGAAGAGGGAGCTTAAGGAGAAATTTACCCTGTTTAATTTAAAAATGGAGCGATGTGCGGCGAATTATTGTAATTTGGAAGTGTCGGTCGGACATAGAGTTGTGGCAGTTCTTACTATTAAACGGGTGTGGCAAATGTCGGGTTTGATAAACTGTCACTAAAGATTAGTATTCATCGTAGGGTGACGAGAAAGTGCTTTACTGATACTTCATATTACAGTAATTTGTAGGAAACTGTTATGGAAAAGCTAGGCTTGAAGCAGGAAGAAAGTCACGTACGACAGTTACGTCTCTTGTAATTTTTAAAAAGTTATTTTAAAATTACGAGCTAACCCACATATGACAAGTTTAAGGGGAATGTACATTATTTTTCATGAATCATTTTATATAATTACTATATTTATATATTTATTACTTTCTAAAATAGGAAACGTATAGCAATCTATTGATTTTTAAATTGTCATAGAAAATGTTTACTTTAGAGTATACATCAATCTACTTCTTCAAAAATAAAAAAAAAGAGTTTTAAAACAAAATTTATGCACGCAACTTTCAACTTTCTAATTGATCGCAAATATGTAATTGTAGGCAAAAGACTGTAGAAACAAAGAAATGACTTAAATCTCCCTTAAATCTGCCTGCTCATTCTTCGAAACGAAGCAAAACCCCACAATGCAAGAAGATTCCACTGAGCCCCCTCTATAAAACAATATCCCAAGCATCGCCGGCATCATTATACGGTTTGTTTTACAGCAGCGCATATCAAATCTCGGCCGAAGGAAACTCCAATTTAGATTTCCAGCGAGTCTCGCGCAAAAACAAACAGCGCGCGGATATATATATATATATGTATGTGCGAGCGTCACCTTGTGACGTTCTTCTAATGATCGCGGCATAAATTAGTCCCGCCTCGCGCGAGGAAAACAGAATTCCGCGCTTGTCCGAGTGATTAATCACGCGGGTACATCTTTCTTCGCTGTCGTGCGGCCTGCTGCACCTGACGCGCGCGCCTCCAGAAAAAGCGATTGCCCGGCGCTTTTTGCGCGCCGAGGTTGATTAGCGATTTTTATGCAGATGTGACGGAGGAATATGGTTGACAGTTCAGGGGTACGTACGACTGTGGGTTGATTGGACTAACTATATAGTTTGTCTCGGCGGTAAAAGTTTGCTGCTTTAGAATGCAAATTAATGAATGCGTTTGTTTGTAAAATAAAATATTGCGGCGTATGACTCTTCCTATTTTTAATTAAGTATTTTATTATTTTACTTTTCAATTAACGGATGATGGTGAAAATAAATATTGTTTTTTGTTTCAAATTAGCTTATTGTCGTTGATATATACCAACATACCATAAAGGCAGCATAAATAGAGCGACGTTAAGTAAGGAAAATAAAAATTAGCTTATTATTGAATTAAAATTGTGTGGTTTTAAAATAAATATTCTATTTGTAAAAAGTTCCTAAACCATATAAGTAAAATTTTAATCGAATGTTCCCAACTACAAAACTAGATTGCAGTCCACAACGATAATTCTTTCAAACTAATCAGCGACATTAACAACACGTCGCATATCCCTCATCCCTCATTCCTCTCTCTCTCTCTCTCTCTCTCTCTCTCTCTCTCTGCTTGCTCTCGTTTTGCTCTCAGCAAAATGTCATCGCGATAATCCATCACGGGCGCAATTAGACCGTGCCATACTCACTGGCAGGTGAACTCGGACTTGTTGCAGCGGTCCCTGTACTGGCAGCCTCCCGGCTCGTCCGAGCCGTCGCTGCAGTCGCGGTAGCCGTCGCAGAAGCGCGTCCGCTTGATGCACTGATGGTTGTTCCTGCACGTGAACTCGTCCTTCGACGGGCAGACTGCAATGGCCAAGGTTGTTACTCGGGTTGGTGCTTTTTCGCTTGGACGGGGGGGAGGGGGGGTTGTTAGAAGGGTGCTGGGGTTTTTTCTTTTTTTATTGTTATTCACACAGGCATGCTTCGGGTTGGTTTGGGGTTTTTTGTGCTGTTTCTTTGGTTTATATTAGTTATGTTTGGTTGGAAGACTTGTGGAAGTGAACATTTTTCAGAAGGATTATATTCCTTGGCAAAATAATTTAGAGAAAGCGTCTGACTAATAACGTGACGAGTGCGGATGATATATCAAAAAGATTTATTGAAAGACTTATAATTTAAGATGCACCGTAAATCTTTATAAGATATTTTATATATATATTAATTGTTAAAATAATATTTCTTTTAATCTTAAGAACAATTATTTTCTGAATGAATTAAGCACAATTTATACAACGGTATTCTTACGCTGTAGGTGACCTTTCTCTTGATTAGATAGTGATAGATATACGTTTCGTAAATCATTCTTGCTTCTAATTATCCAATTAAAATGCATAGCTCAATGTCTTAAAAATAACTGAAAAAGTCATGCTTAATTTTCTTTTCACGCTTGCATGAAAACGGATATTTATACTTAAATAATAATAACAAAAAATTTATGAGCAATTTTTCTACACAATTGAGATATTCTTGTGTTTTGAAGGTCTGCAATTAGTAATTAGAAAATTTATTCACTATACGCAACCTTTAAAAAAATGAATTTTTAAGAGGCTTTTACAAGTCTTCGTTTGCAAAACACTCAATAAACAGATCGTTAAAACAACGCAAAACATACCTGTGTTAGCTTGTATTAAAAATACTCATTACGACTTTACTCGTTTGATTTTTAAAAGCGGCCAGTACCATGCGCAAAAACATCTACATCTAAATATTCCTTTTGCAATACGTCCGTTTCTTTTGCAATTTACATTGCTTTGAATATTTTGCAACAAATGGGTTAATAAGTTCAACTCTCTAGCCTTTACTTGTGCACGTAATGGAAGTACAGTGGGTTTTAGTCGTTTTAAAGGGTGAGGCTTGTTTTTTTTTTGCTTTAGTACGTCAAAGTTGGAAAAATGTGTTTCGTTTTTATTTTCTTGTAAGCGACAATGTAGATTCAGTTCTTACAGTTCCATTACTTTCTACGATTTTGTGATGAAACAGTTAAAAAAGAAGATTATGCAGTTTACTCGTGAACATTTAATTTGATATTCAAGATGTATCAGAAAATTGTCATTTTTTGTTTGTATTTATGAAACTGAGTAAGTAATTGATCATACAGAAAAGAAAATAAATTGTTTAGATTAATTTACATAGAAATTTATGCAAATAAATTTTGTAAGAGGAAAAATACCATTGTCCATCAATGCCGTGATTAAAAAAAAGAAAAAGAAAGAGGAGCAAGTCGTTTTTAGTGTACTCACGCCTACCAAGTTCATGACCTATAAAGAAAGAAAACAAAGACGGTAATAAAAACAACATAATTTAAAATTTTTCTTTTTTAAAAAACAAACAAAAGAGGCAAGTGTTCTTAAAAAGAAAATGACTTTACGCAGCTTCGCAGTTATGCAAATGAGATGGCAAAATTATAATTTAACGAATATGGTTTAGTTCTTTTGCTCTATATAAATGCGATTTTGCGATACGTTAAATATTTTCAAGAAAAATCCAGTAAATTATGAGTGCAGGTAATTTCAATTCGATCGCGGATGCTTGAATTTTAATTGAAACTATTTTACATACACATTCTTTTATTGAATTTAAAGCCGAGACAAGTGTGCGAGGTAAAAATTCAACTTACTCGATGTGCAGTTCTCTTCGTCCGTGGCGTCGAAACAATCCACATGACCGTCGCACTTCTTTGACAGCGGAAGGCACGAAGTTTGGTTGCCGCAGTGGAAATGCGTCTCTAAATTACATTCTTCAGAGACAAAAAGAGAAAAAGGACAGCTTTTAAAATTAAATTCAATTAAGAAATCTAATAAAGTTGCGCACTCGTAAAGCAACCGGAGTAAGTACGAAGCCCTGCGCGAGTTAATTTAAAAGTAAGCACAAGGTAAGTAAAGCCAATAAATAAAAGCCGTGTACCGGACAACAATTTGGGTTAATGTCAGATGCGATCGTTTGCAAAGTAGATTAAAGTCAACATGTAAACTTTACTTCTTGCACGTTTATTAAGTAGGTATTTATAGTTCTTCTTTAATTGCTGAAATTACTTTCTTTAATTTTTAGAAGTATTTTGCAGAATTTTTTTGTAAATTTGATCCAATATAGATGAGCTTTCCTGATTTTGATATACATATAATTACAATTTTAACAAATTAGGCCTAAATCAACCGAATTATAAAAAGAAATGAAAAATTACTTTTTTTAGATTCCAAAAAAAAATTGCGCGATTGAAAAAAGCTTCATTATTTCAAACACAGTTGACTTTCCTAACCCGAGAAGCGCCAAGACTTTGCCCCCGTCTCGCTAAAATCGCGAGGACCAAGCACCTGTTTCATTGCCCCCCCCCCCCCCAACCTTAAAAGCCCCATAAATATGCAAGAAAGCAGCATTCCCCGGCGCAATAAACACGTCGTCGTCGGCTGCGGCGGCGGGGCGAAAGGGGCAAATTGAATTTCGTGATGGATCGAGGGCTGTTGGGCGCGAACAAAGGCCCGCATTTGTTTGTTAATGCGACTGATTATCTCGGGGGAAGGGGAGGGGGGACGAGAGTAGAAGATCGAGCGGCGCGATTGCCGACCGCCGCAGCCGCGGCCCCGCGCTTCTCGACTTACCGCAATTATACTCGTCCGAGTGGTCGTAACAATTCATCTGGCCGTCGCAGCGCTTCACCAGCGGGATGCAGAGGATGTTCAGGCACGTCCACTCGTCGTCCAGGCAGTGGTGCTCCGTCTCCGTGCACCTTTAACGTGATAATCGGGGGATGGGCTTTTCTCTTATTGGCTCGTTAAGCTAGGGAGATGCCGAGCTTCGCGGTTTTTTCTTAGGCGGTAATTGCCGTTTTCCTCCGAACTTGCATAAGTGCGCTTGTTGTTTACTTTTCGTTGTCTGGCAAAGTCTTTCTCGTTTCGTCTGGTTTAAAGCACGATTTACTTAGCCAACTTTTAAAGCAGAAACATTTCGAGATTCAAAGAATCGCTTAAAAGCCTCGCTTCAAAAACAGGCTGTTTGAAGTTAAGCTTCCTGCTCCCAGAAAGTCGAATAACATATTATCAAAAGCGGAGCACTCAAAAATGCCTACACGCGCCTCCTTATTTTTCAAAAACCGCTTCCCGCGCGTAATGAGCGAGCATTTTTCGAAATTGCCGGGCACGAGAATCGCGCAGTCGGTCGCCTTGACTTCTCGGTACGCTTAACGGTTATGTATACCCGCGACTGCAGATCCCTTCGCCGCGCGACGTCGCGCGGCGACAATGGAAACCGAAGAAGGGCGAAGGCGTAATCTGTCATTTGTATGCTCGCAAGAAGCCGATGAATAATGGAGTTTATCAAAATGCTAATTCCGTCGGAGGAGCGAAAAAGAGGGCCTCCCCCCCCCTCGATCGATTGTTCGCCTCGCGCGCCGCGGGATCGGGACGATGAACTCTGCGCTGCCGGCTCTCCTTTATTCGGGTTACACGATTGCTTTTTGCGATTGAGAGCAAAGCTCGGAGGGGGCTTTATTATCGCGGAATTTCTGTCCATGACTGTAATTTTAATTGTGTTATATGCTTTTTTTGACGCGAGAGGCGGGGTTTATATGGAAGTTGGCGTTGCTTCGGGTTCTTAAATTAAATTAAAGGTCTGGTTTTCAGAGGGATCTGCATAGCCATTAAGTTCTTCTGGAAATCCGCGCGAGCCGCGGGCATAGAAATGTGACGAGTTTTTAGCCAGTTTTGAAGAAATGCCGTTTTATTATTCGAATTACGCCGTCGTTTAATTAACACTTTCATGAATAAATCCTTATTTTTCGAAATAAAATTTTTAATAAAACGAAAACAAAAACAATTACCAACCAGCAGAGAGCTTACACATTAACGCGAAAACGATCGCTCGTGCCCTTCGCGCTACTCACCTCAAAGCACCAGAATCGAGCTTATGGCACTTGTGGCTCTTATCGTCGCAGAGTCCGCCGCAGCCGGTGGAGTCGTCGGGGTCCAGGGGGCTGCGGCAGAAGGGGGCCTCGTCCGCGTTGCGGGCCAGGCAGAGCTCGTCGGCGCGACACTCGTCGCAGGGCCTCCGCCGCCGCGAGTGAGCCTCCAGGAAGGCCGACGAGGACGAGGAGCTGGCCGGAGCGCTGATGCAGACGGAAGAGAGCTTGCGTGAGTCGCCGCGCGGCAGGCCCGCGGTCGAATCGCCTCGCCGTACTTACCTGGTCGTCGTGGTGACGGTCGGCGGCGTCGCGGTGGACGGCCTCGTCGAGGCGGTGCTCCACGTCGTGACGAAGATCGGCTCCGTGTCGTCGAGGTCGTTGTTGTCGTCGAGGCCGCCGGGGACGTTGTTGGTGTTGATGGAGGAGACGGTGGCGTTGAAGAGCAGCGCGTCGAGCAGCGTCGAGGTGGGCGGCAGCGACGTTCCCGACAGCGTTCCCGGCTCCTCGAACTCCGGCCCGGAGAAGCTCGTGCCGTTCCTCGGGGTGCTCGAGTTGCGCGCTGTGGAGCGGAGGTATTGCTGAATTACGTGCAGTTTTTCCGGCTCTGCGGGAAGTTGGAAAATGGAATTGCGATTAGTGTGATGCTTTTGGATTTTCGTTTGGTTAATTGTAGGGTGTTCGTGTCGTAATATTGAGGAGAGCTAGAAATTTTAGTTGTCTCGGCTCCAATGTCTCTGCAGTTTTTATCGCAGCTGCAGCGATTGCTTTTAAGACTCATCGTCAACTGTAGGCTGTAGCGAGTATAAATTTTTTTCATCAATTTCGGCTGCTATTTAATGGCTTCAAATACAATTATTATTTCAAAGTGTTTTATACGCGTAAAGTATGTTTCATCCTTTAATAAGCCTTCGGCAGCCTTTTATTAGCAAAATCTTTCCTCTTCTTCATAATTCTTGCAAACTGCGCAATGCATTCTTTTTTGCCGATTTGTTTTTAACGAGCAGTTTCTCAAATATAATTGAATTCAAAGAAGCATCCTGATTGAAAACTCACTCAGTAAAATTGACAATCATTACCTCAAAAACCTCGAGCGCGGCAATAATTACCCACTCCCGCTAAAAACCTTCAATCTTCCATCGATCACATTAAAAACCCTCTCGGCGCGCGGCGCGCCATTTATTTTGCTAAAACAAAAGCCCGGAAAAAAGAGCCTCTTCTCGTCTCGCCTTGAAATCCTCCTCCTCGAAAAGTAAAAAAAAAAAACAGCAGCGAGCACGTCAGAGCATCGCTACCGTGCAGCGATCGACTCGAAAGTTCAAGGAAGGCCGGGGCAAAAAAGTCCGGCGCTGCGCAAACATCCGAGAGCTAACGGAGGATGCACTCATTTTCACGCTACAACGCGGCGTGAAGAGGAGCCGCGCGCAGCCGCGATAATCTCTCTCACACTTGTCGGCGGGGAGAGAGAGAGAGAGAGCGGCGAAACGTATTTAAGCAGCTCTCCCCGACGCTGCAGCTCGTGGCTTCGTTCGCGCGCGGTTTAATTGAATTAAGTTAACCGCGAGAGGGACTTTTTTTTCTTTAATTAATGCGGATTCTCGCTGATAAATTCGCCTTTTGAGCGCCGGAGTTATGTGGATTTTAAGGACGGCTTTCCGATCTGATGGACAGTTATTTAAGGATCTCGCGCGGTTCGTTTAACGGTTGGACTGCTTATGGTTCTTTAGGTTAGATTTATTTAAGATTTTTCTAATACCGAGTAGTGGTTTTAATCTATTTAGGAACATTTTCAAAAACAGAATTTTTGTATGACGAACAGTCTTAAAACTAATGTTTGGCATTTATTATTTGTGCACAGTTTATGTAAGTAATAAAGTAAACAAGTTTTACGAGGAAGAAATAGTTCAAATATTACGGAATTAAATGCGCCTATTTCATTATTTATGAGTTAAGCCTATAAAGTCGTTTACAGGCTTCTCGGAAATGAACTTCGGAGAAAACAATAAGAGCCTGAAAGTACAATTGAGGAATTCAATGCGAAGCAGTTTTATGAAATCACATGAAAAATATTAATCGACTTTATTAGAGATCTGAAGGATTATTGTATCATATAAAAACTATACAAATTAAACAAATTACCTTGTATAATTTTGTTATTAGAACTTGAAATTTAAAAAAAACATTAAGCAGTATCTAAAGTATCTTTTAATTTTCTCAAAAATTAAATAATTTTAGACTCAAAAAGTGACTCGTGACCTTTAATATATACTTATATAAAATCACAAACCCGTTTTTTCTTCCATTCAAAAAACCTACGATTTAAATTACAGCTTTTACAACTTCTTCCTGCATTGCAACGCGAGCCAATCTTATACAAACTACAATTTGCATGAGATCATTTATAAAAACTGATTCTACCAACCGAAGTAAAACCCAATGAAAACAAACCCATCGCGTCTCATCGCCTCCAAATCATACGCGATCTAACCCACAGCCTCAAACACTCCGCCGCGCCATCAATTGACATTCGTACTTTCCTCCTCTCTCGAGGCCCAACAAATCTCAATATCCCTCCGTTCCCAATTTCAATTTGCGCAGGAGCAGCATCAGCAGCAGCCCTTCTTATCCTGGCGGGACGATAAAAATTTCAATTAATTTTACTGCAAATTGGGCCGCTACCAATGCTCACGGGCGGAGAGGGGAATCCCTCGCTCGAGTGACAGGAGTTAACGATAGCCGATTTATCGTCGAACCGGTTCGCTTTTTTCTCGAGAAAGAGAGAGAGAGAGAGAGAGAGCCCCGACGCGTTATTGTGCCGGATATCGGCTTTCGCGCCTGCGAGCAGCCGAATTTTATCGCCGAGTCCCCGGGTCCGCGTCCGGGACCTTAAAGTCGGGCGCGCGGGGATTTTTTGAGCTTGCAATTGCGCGCACGCGGCTTTTTTTAGCGGGGGGGGGGGGGGCTCTTTACGAGCGGGATAATTAAAAACATGGATTACCCCGGTAAAAGTTTGACGGGTCGGATGCATTTTCGGACCGTTAATTAGACAGCTTAACGGCATATTTCGGTAGCTTTTCGCCAGATTGCGCACATCGGTGTAAATTTACCGAAATTGTGGATCGCCCTTGGGGTTGTTCGAGTTTGGAGCTGAAATTGGAATTTGGTTCTGTTTGCATACTAAACAAAATAATAAAAACGACTAACTCTCATATATTTATTGTATTGTAAAATTGTAAAAGAAATACTTTGGAAGTTAACATACAAAATTCGAACAATGCCAAGCTTTCGAGCCGTTAAATACATTTAATAAAACTTTGTCATTCGGAGAACGTTTCGAAAAATTAGTACGGCACGCTCGACCGTTTAAATGTAAATTCCAAATCGCCCGAAGAGCTTTAACATACAGGAATTTTACATTCCCTTACCACTGTTTACTATTATGTATCTCCCATTGTTCGTCCCAATTTGGCATTTCCACAACGGCCTCTTCCCCACAAAAGCCCTTTATATACCCCATTTCCACAATTACCTTATAAACCGCGATTAATCTCCGGGCATAAACCAACGGCGCATCTCATTGTTTCCCCGCATCACGAATCCATCTCCCCCCCCCCCTGAAAAATCACTCTCGCCATCGGCGCAGCTCTTATTACGTAAGCCGGTCCCGCGCGCAGCCGCCGCCGCGTTTCAAAACTCTCTCTCTCTGCTATGGTATGTATTAAAGCCCGGCCGCATGTATATATGTATGCACTTGACTTGTAAATCCCCGGCATTCAGGGCCATGGGAACATTATTCGCCCCGTAATCCCGGGGACTGTCGCCGAGCGCCGCCGCCGCCGCCGTCGCGGCCGTGTGCCATACCGATCTTAACTCGGGCATAAATGCTGGAGGAGCCGAGGCTGGTGAGATCGCGGCGCTGCCGCCGAGCGGGCAGATGCCGGGCTCTTTTGCAGGTCGTAAATTAATCGAGGAGGATGGGTGGGGTTGATGGGTCAATTAGGGCGGCGATGGAGCGGTTTAGCGCTCCTCGGAATGCCGGGGGAATTTTATTGTTTGGGTCGTTTCGAGATTTTTTTTTTTCATTCATTTCGGGAATCGCGAGATTTCTGAGCGCGTTTACTTCATTAGCGTACTTGCGGCGTGTACATCGTTGGGATTTATTCTTTTCGAGTTGTTACAAATCGCGTTTACTTTTTATTCAAATTTTTTAATTTTATTTTAAAAGAAGCCCGACGACCTTCCACGGGAATGTTTTTGCATTCGACAAAACTAATTTAACATTACACGTCGGTATACAAAGAAAGTGACAAAGGTCTGAAAATTGCAATATCAAAATTACCATTTAAATTCAAACTCATAAATATCTTCTTCAGGGATTCCCAAAAAAAAGTACTTCTCCCACAGGCTGGGCAAATAAATACGTATCAGCCCTCGCATATTCCTCCGCGTTAATACGGCAAACTTGAGCTTTTCAACTCGGACGCAAACAAATTGATTATGATCGTGACGCTAAACCCTCTCGAGGGTGAGAAAGGTGACTCTTCTCCTCTCCTCTCCCCTGCCTCCCTCCAATCCGTTCTCACTCCGTGTAATCCAGTTTCTCTCTTAAACGCGACTCGGCTCATAATGCAGCCCGTAATAGGATTACGTTCCGGATCTCATTATAGAGTTCGCGCGAGAAAAAGGAACCGCGAGCGGATCGAGAAACTTTAATCTTTTCGTTAAACCCAAGGGGGAGAGGGGGGGGGGGCTCGAGTGTCGCTTCAGACGAGCTCCGCGGCTCTTTTTACGATTCGTCGGGCTTCGAGTTCGAGTAATTTAATAAATTAATTGAATTTCAAATGGCCGCGTATCGCGCCGAGGCATCTGGGGGGGGGGAGCTTTGAAGATCGCTGATAATTTCGTGCGGAGAGGGAGGTTTATCATAAAAATTAAGAATGCCGAGGGGTAATTATTTAATTAGGCAGTTGAATTTAATTTAAAATTTAATATAAGTGTGGAGGTGGACTTTTTTTAAATTTAGTAGCTTTATGATTTACTGCGTCAGTAAGTGGGAAGGGTTCAAAATTTACGACGGAATAAATAAAAAAAAAAAAAATAAAAAGACTTAAGATAAGTTGCTATCGAGTAATTTAAACATGATCTGAGATTATAAATAATGCATGAAATTAGCCCCGACAAATTTCCATACTTCAAGGTATCAAAATTGAAATTTAGGATGCCCGTATCACACTAAGATCCAACGAGCTCGGGCCGTCGACTGCTTCAAAACTGGCTAATACTCACCGAAGACAATGTAGAGGGCGATGCCGCCGATGCCGAGGAGCGCGAGGACGACGATCAGCAGGAGAACGAGCGACTTGGTGCAGGTGGTGCCGCCGAGCGGCCGGCCGAAGTGGAGCGTCCAGCCGTGTCGGTGCTTGCGCAGCCTGGCCGGGTGGGGCGCCGGCTCGTCCCGGACGCTGCGCCGCAGGTTCGCCCGGTTCTCCGAGCTCGGGGAGCTCGCGGACACCGCGCTGTAGGCTCGCTGGAAAATAGAGCGTTTTGTTTTTGGTTTTTTTCTCTTTTCCACGAGGCTCCTCGCGGCGTTCTCCAAGTCGCTTTGGCGATTTTATCGCCGTGTTTTATTGGAGGGTTGATAAGACGTAGTTTTATAAAATAACGATCCAATTTTAATTTCAAATATCAAAAATATATATATATTTTTTTTTTATTGAGAGAGAAACAATGGTATCGAGAAATCGACAGCGGTTGTTAGATTGTAAATCAGACAATAACTGTCACTCCGCGCCCTGTACACCGGCGCGATATTGTGTTTCACGCTTCTTAAAGAAGCACGGTTATAAAATTTATTTATGGGAAAGTAAAAAGTGTAAAATTTGTTCCTTTTTAAAATTTATTAGATTATCTTATCTCATTGTTTCTTTCTCAACAAAGGTGTAAAAGCGCACTTAAAAGTTTCGACTTGTGCGACTTCTTTCTCAGAGTCGTATTTACTTATGGTGCAATATAAATTCTTAAATAAGTATACACCGGCAAGTGGAACAAAGATTGTATAACGATAGTCGTAAGAATAGTAACAAGTCATTTCCGAAAGCTGTACAGAAGAAATAACGGCGCGATAAGAAATAAAGTAACAAGTGTAAGCGCAATTATAAATGTTGTATACTCTTTGCACCGAACGTTTCAAAATTGTGAAAAAGTTTGTACAATAGTTTGATTTTTAATTTCAGTCAATTATTTACATCGGCTAATTTGGTTTTGCAATGGATGGCGAAATTTTTTAACACAATGGCTCCGCGGATCCTTGGCGAGTTCTCATTGTTTTGAGGAGTAAAATTCTCAAAATGACTTTGCTTAAAAGTGGCCGTGAAGTAATTGTTACGACATAAGCTTAAGAAGCCTATACAATTATCTAAAATTTAAAAAGTGACTGCGTACGTCAAAACAAATAATTTAAGAATCAAATATTCAATAAGGCAATGAAAGAAGAATCTTTTAAATGTCTGGTCTTTTAAATAACTTTTAAAATCTAGAATAAGAAAACTGAATAACAATTCAATAGAATTGTTTACTTTTCAGACAATTAGGTCAACTGAAAAATAAATCATACTAAATAGACGAAATTTTAACGTCAAAAGCTCTCTTTCTCAATTTGCAAAGGCAATTCTCACTTACGAAAGCAACAATTAAGCCAAAACTAATTTTCAAGTACAATCGGCTTCGCAGAAAGCGAGAATAGACGCTCCGGTTCTGCTTCCGGCGACGAATATAGTAGGCCCCCGCGGGTTTTCTTATTGCTTTGGCGTTCGCTCGTGAAACCGACAAACCGAGAGGTGCCTCAAAGTTGTCGCTTCGGCCGGGCGTTGCTTCGGCGGCTATAGTTAGATCCCCGAATAGGCACTTGCGCTTGTTTATGCTGCTTTTCGTCTATTTTATTGTTTCGTAAATTTGGAAGTTGAAAGGAGGCGGCATAAAGCGACTTTAATTCTTGAAGCGTATCGGCTAATTTTGAGGAATTATGATCTGGACATTTTTTGGGCCTGTTATTCGATAAGATTATGTCAAAAATAATTTTATTGATCGGTCTATAAGGATGATAAAGATTTAAGAATTATTTACATATTCTCTACTTCTACCAGTAAAAGAAATCAGATTATTATCAGGATTTTCTATTACACTACGTGAATTTATAATATCTAAAAAACCGTAGGCCCCCTTTATAAAAAAAATTCCAGCCTTCGCGAATTCAGCATGAGCAGATTGCAGCTTTTTCACTGCAAGATAAAGAATTAACAATAGGATATATAACTTGTACAATGCATTCATTTTTTAAATCATTGTCCGCGGGGAGAATCGCACGATTAAAAAAAAAACAAACAACAGATGCTCGCGAGAGCAGCGACTTGCCGCAAGTGTGGTGAAATTAAAATAAAAGATCGATTGCCCAAACTCTTGTTAAAAGCAAGGATTACACGACTGCATTGTTCGTGCGTACCTTCGGACCGAGCAGCCGAGCTATTCACGCAATCTAAGATTATGATCGATAAGAGTCGAAGGTGTCTTTTGTGTACGCAACTTCCTAAAATCGAAAATACTTTCATTATTATAATATCCTTGTTCTCAATTTTTATCATTTGACGTTCGTATATTTAAATTAGATTCTGTAATCCACTCAATGAACTTGTGTTTATCAAGTTAAACAATGAAAAGTATAATATTTGTAAAATACCAAATTCGCACTATACACGGAGAGAAATATTGCAGTAAAAATTACAATATTTCAATAAGAATTACTAAACTTTCTGGTAATGGAAGCACAGACTGTCAGAACCCAAAAAATAAACATACTTTTTAGTAAATTTTACTGAAATTTCAGGAACATTTAATAAAATCACACGAATTTTTACTAAAATTTCATTAAAATTTTACTAAAAAGTATGATAATGTTTTGTGGTTTGTCAGTCTGCGCTCGCTTCTCTAAACGGTATAGTAATTTCCACCGAAACTTTTTCTCCGACGCACATTATAATAAAGTGCCATAAACAAGAGACTATCTTCTCCGCAGAAGAAGCCCGCGCACTAAACCGCAGAGAGCCGCCTGGGAATCGCGGCTCGAAATCCTAAATCCCAAACTCCGCGGATAGCCACCGGGCAGGCACGACTCCGGCGCTTGCCCCCGACGCTCCCCCTCCCCCCCTGCCGCGGCCAAGCGCGGGTCCAGGGCCATTAGCCGCGCCACGAGGTCAGGCGCGCATACGTATACGCGGCACGATTCCCGCGCGCGCCGACGCGTATCTGACCGGGCCTCGATCCGCGGGGCGACGACGGCCGACGACGGGGCGACAAAGCGCGAGAGCGACGCAACAATGAGAAATCGGCTCTTGCTTTCGCGCGTTCGCTTTGCGCAACGGGGAAATCCTCCGGCGTCTCCTGGAAGGGGAGAGGAATTCGTTTGGGGAGATAAGGAAATCGCGGCGCGCGACGCGTTACATAGGATTTTGTTCTGGGCTCTGTCTCGGCGATGAGTCGAGGATGTCGGCGGCGCGAGGAAAAATCGCCTGTGTGGGATTTGAGTTATGCCGGTTATTAGGCGTTTAATGAAGTACTTGGAAGCCGATTGCGGAAAATGAGATTTTAACAGCTGGAGGAGGTATTTGCGAAATTTATTGAGTAACGGTAATGTTGAATTAATAAGTTGACTTGGCTTTTTTGAATAAAAAATGTTGAAAATGTACAAGCTGAAGCTAAAGAGTAAAAAAATTCACCAGCTTCTCAAGTTTAATACAGCATTAGCATAAAACATATAAAAATTATTAATTGTGCAAATTAAATTTTCAAATTCCCAGAGTAAACGCATTTTTCCACGGAGCAAAAACTGTTTCATCCTTAGAAAGCCGTTTACACTCGAATCACTCGATAAATACTCCACCCTTGCGGAGCATAAAACGAAGCGGCGATAAAATCATCGATTTTACGAATTCAATAAACGCGGCACTCCGCGCGCCTCGAATAGCGTGATAATTGCACGAATCCTCCCGCTGCGAGGCTTTTTTTCTCGGAGCTTGCGCAATAATTTAGCGGCGAAGCGTCAACTTTATACGCTCGCGGACGAGCGCCGATAAAACGAGCTTAATTAAGACTTTAGGAGTGCTTGGCCTACTTCGCCGCGCTAAGTAGCAATTACAACTAGGCTCTGAAAATAGCCGCGGGCAATGACGTGCGAACGAGTGCGGCCAATTGAATGTGCTTCGGCTTGGCTCTGAAGCTGCGGCGTTTCGAAATTTACGGCAGTTCGGATGGGACTTCAAAGGGGAGTCGGTTAAAAATGTTAATTTCGATGTTATTGAAGTGTTGTTGTAAATTTAGTAAGTGTATTTTAGGAACTAGATTTGATTGTAGTTTATAGACAACACGAAGTAAATTACTGTTTTCAATTAACTAACACAAATTTAATGTAAAGAAATGAATATATTCATTATACGTTTGATATAAGTACACGGAGAAAAATTTTGGTTAAAAATTACAAATAAAATTCGGGTAAAAATTACACCTACGATGTTAATCCCGAACC
>JAWWEM010000044.1:9676462-9705220 GCA_035582935.1 Ormyrus thymus
CCCCCCCAGAAGAAAAGAAGTCGGCCGCGAGAGGCCGATTTTATCGGCCGGCGAATTTTTAAGAGGCGACGGGGAGAGGGGCAGCATAATGGGATAGTTAGCGCGACGCGTGGCGTTCGGCCCCGAGGCGGTGCTGATTTCTAATCGAGATTGGGAGAGGCTGGTGTCTGGGTGGTGACATTGTGGAAAAGGCGTAAGGCGGTGGGGGGGATTTTCGTTTGAGAAGTGAGTTATCGTCCGCGTTTCAATGGGTTATCGGCACGGACATAATGACTCGTGTATCGAGATAAGGCTGGATTCATTTTTTCGTAGCTGGAATAATTAATTGAGTAATTTTCTAAACTAGTCGAGTCTGAGAACGACTGAAATTAAGGCAGTCGGTGTGTATAATTAAAATTTTTATTCTCCACGTCGAGCTTTTCATTTTCACGAGGCTCGATGTCGATCGAGAAACCTTTTTCCAAGAATGTTTATCTGTAATAACGGTGACTGGAAATAGAAATGAATAATATAACAGGGAAGGGAATGAATAAAGTTTTTCTACGTAACCCTTATTACCGGGTGCGGCGATTCAGGTATTTTAACGAAATTGAACGTATGCCGCGTGTCTGCTGACAAATATCCGCGGGTTATCATTTATACCACCTATATGCTTTTGATTCCATGAATTTTTCATAACTTGGCGACTTGTCCGCGAATGAAAATTGAACCGGTGTCGCGAAGTATTGCGACGATCGAAAAGCTATTTTCTCTGTTCGATTACTTGTACATTCGGTCAATGCTACATTCTTTGTCACAGATCATTAAGTAGTAAATAGATCTGCGCTGTGCCGTATGTGTTTTGGTATTTTTACGTTAATAATAGATCTGGATCGCTTAAAAAATGTAGCAAAATTTACCCATGGATTAAATAATTTAATGCACGAAACATTTCGAAAAATACAGTAGCAAATAAATCTCCTCCCTCTCTCCAGTCGAATAAAACAGATTGATAAGACGGGAATCTCCGGCGATAAAGAACACCGGGGAAGAACTACTCGTCGAAACACAATCGCGGCAGCGTAACTCAACGTAATACCCGTAAGTGCAAGTGAACAAGGGGGGGCTACAAGCCGAGGTAGCATCGGGACAGCGGGTTTTACAAGTCGAATGAAAATATATCCGTAATTTAAATCTAGGCAGAACGCTCGCGCGCGCGGCGCAACCTTCCCCGCGAGAGCCTCGACTCCTTCTCTTCCTGCATTATTCATAAAGCGCCGCGATAATGCGCAAAAATAAACGCGATCATCTGCCGGCGGGCCGCTCGCCAGTCGTAATTCAAGCTAATCAAGCGGCGCGCGCATAAAGACTTCATTGAGCCGGGGCCTTAAAAAGAAGCGAGCCGGCATAAAAACTGAGAGAGAGAGAGAGAGACGGCGAAATTTCTCCCTCCCTCTTTCGTGCACAGCTCCGAGATCGAAATACATATTCCGGCGTTATGAATAATCAATTGCACGAGTCGAGGAGGCTTTTCCCTCTCGTGCAGTCCTTTTTTCGGGCCCGAGAGAGAGAGAGAGAGGAGGCCGCATAAATCACTCGGCGAAATTGTTTGAAGAAGCGTCGAGGCGCTGCTCCGCGCTCGGCACTCGAGGGACCTTTGCGCGCCAGCGCCAGGATTGATGAAAGGATCTCTCCTTCGGGGAAATTTCGCGGATTTATTATTTAATGTTTATTGGCTCGCGGTAAGAGCGGGGACACACTCGCGGGTTAACGGGGCCTTACGAATCGCGCGAATGCCGACGAGAGCGACTCCGCGACGGTTTCGACTGGGGCTTCGAGAGAAAGAAAGGTCTTTTGCCGAGCGGCAAATGCGGATTTTAAGCGGAGTTACTAAATATAATGAGCCCCGGGACGTCGTTGAGGTTTATGTCGGATTGCTCGGGCTGTTTTTAGTCGTTTAGCGCGGCATTACACTCGATTACTTTTGCGCTCGACCGGAATGTAAGCATGATGCAATTGCTTTTTTGCTGCAATAATCTTATAAATGTTTTTACAGGTGCTTAACGAAAATTCGGGTTAATAAATAATCAAAGGGCAGAACGATCAATTTTACATTTCACTTATTTTATAAACGTGCGTAAACCAACAGCAGTTTATAAACAATTCACATTGTTTCCATATAGAGATATATAACAATTGTGAATTGTTACCATGAAAAACGAGAACATCGATTTCCTCTCCCAGCTTATTACCAAGCCACTGTGTTTGAATTAATTATTCGGGTTAGCGCGAACGCAGACCCGGCTAACAAAAATTATACGCCCGAGATATCCACGTTAGGGATATTCGCAAGGGTCAGCTCAACCTTAGTGCAATGGAAGAGCCTCGCCCTGGAGGAACCGCCTTTATGATCACGGTAGCCTCTGCGCCAGGTAAGTATGCTTTTCGCCGCTCGGCCAGTCCTACTTATACTCTCAACTTAGCTGGTTCGCTTGCGGGCGCATCGGAGCCTATTCCGGATGCACGGCGACGCTTGGCATCCGCCGCCTAGCGGTGGATTAGGGAGCTGTGCTCGGCCGGGCTGAGGGGAGTACAGGCGACGCAAAGGCGCGGGGTTTGAATGAGATTGCTTAGACTTTCGGTTTGTAGATTGTTAATTTTTACGCGCTCGTGGAAAAAATGATGAGTGTTGTTTGTGACTGTTGGGAGTATTTTTTTTTATCGCCTGATCGATCGATGAGCTATATAATATAGCTATATTAATAATAGTTTAAGTAATAATTAAGTAACGAAAATTTAATGAACAGTAAATGATCAATAATTTACAATTTTTAATTACAGCGCAGTTCGTCAAAAAGCTCATTTGCATACACCAGAGTGCAAATTAGAATAAACAACTGCAATATTTGATTTTTAGTACAAGACTGCAAAGCATCCCCTAAATCACCGTGATCCCAACCTACAATTTTGTGCGTCGAGTCCTCGCGTGTAAGATTCCTCGTTAAAAAAAAAAATCGGAAAAAAAGCTAAACGAGCGATAAAGCCGTAACATCCCTAAACATTAACTGCTCGAGAAGTTGTAAACTAGGTGAGCGTAAAAAAAATAGTTACTGTTCTCGTGAATGAGTAGGGTCTATATATAACTACAAAGTTGCTCTTTATTGCTTAAAAAAAGGTACCCTGTATAAAGATGTTATCAAATTAAATTGAAATTTTGACATTCAAAGTAAAACTTTTTTTTTTCTAAACTTTGCGAGCATGATCAAACTGAGACTTTTTCTTAAAAAATGTTTTATTTATACTAAAATAGAGCAGACATTTTGAACATGTAAGAACATTCGACTAAATAGACTTGATTTTTGTACCACATTGAGAGCCGAACAGTCGAAGCGTTTTTATACAATAAATAATTTTGCTGCAAATACCAGCAGTGACTTGTTTTCTAAAAGACGTACAGTTATATTAATCAACTTAATCAGAAATTTCGAGCTACGCGTCTGGCCCAAAACGAAATAAGCCCTTAAACCAGAACGCGAAGTACAATAAATCGTTTATTCCGGTTTTAGGGCCCCATAAACCGCGTAAACAGAGCGATCTCCTCCTCCTCTCGCTTGTCCGCTCCGTCAGTTCATAAATAATTAATTAAACCAGCGTCCTCAATCACGGCGCGGCTCTCAACGGGTAGCGCGTCTAAGCTCGCTCGAAAAGATTTAACGAGCTCCAAACCCACCTGGAAGGGCGAGTTCTGGTCCTTGGGGTCGTTGAGGAAGATCCTGGGGTCCTTGGCCGCGTGCTGCCAGTGCTCCTGGGCGTAGATCGAGTTGACCTTCATGCCGGCGGCGCGTCCGCCCTTCGTCGTCGGCGAGATGAGGGCCTTGTCGTCGAAGCTGCCCTCGGGCGCGTGCGCGAACCGGGAGGAGGCCGTCGTCGTCGTCGACGTCGAGCTCGTCGTCACCGGACTCTCCGTTCCTGCGGCGAGGGGAAAGAGAGGGCGGTTTAATGACGATATTGTTACGAGCTCTCGTGTTGCTGCGGGAGTTTATTGTGGCGGGCATTGTTTTGCTCCTGGGCGCGATAGTTGTGAGAAAAGCTGGCGCTGGTGGAGATAATGATTGGAAAAGAGAGGTCGGTGTAGCCGGGGGATTTTTTTCGTTAGCGGGCGGAGCGTTTATTATCGGGTTTATGGAAGAGGGAGCCTGGTTGTAGGTGAGAATGGTTTATTTTGAGGGACTTGTTTCTCGTCGGGGGATTCGAGAAAATGGGATTTTAAACTGAATTTTAATTGGGAATGTACTTGTTCGATTGAAATTGAATGGAAAGGCTAGAATTTAATTGTGTGTATTTGAATTTAAAAGCATTGTTAACTCAAAGTTTTATACGGCTATTAAAATTGCATGCGCCAATGAAGATTTTAATTTACTTTAATGTGCTTTAATGAAACAGTTTCGTTAAATTTAGTCTAACACGATTTTCATGCTCTCAATATCAAATAATAAATTTGTTATTTTAAAGTTACTATCAAATGCGTTTAAAAATCTTTGTCTAATATTTGTTTGAGCGAAGTATTTCAGTAGAATTTAGGCCGTCTGAGAATGTCAATTTTTTTAAATTACTTTCTTAATGCGATTTTAATTACACCTGAAATTTCTTATCGTATAAAAAAAGACGTTTCTAAAGCCAATTTAAGACATCTATTCAACAAATGCTTTCTGATACGTAGCTTAAAAGAAGAATCGTGTAGACTTTTTTGAGACCAGATAATTACTGCTTGTCCACTTCGTTTCCAAAAATTTTAACTACAATTAAATTGGCGCGTAAAAAAACAGTTTCCCAGAGTCATTAAAACGATCGGCAACTTTTACAAAAAAATGTCCGTAGCCACCCACGAAATCACAACTCACCCATGGCATTATTACAGTCCGTGCCGTTGCATCCGATGGCGTAGACGACCGCGGCGCTGAGGCATCCGGGCGCGAGTCTGCAGACGCTGGAGTCGGGCAGCCCGAAGATGGCGCGCAGCTCGGCGCTGCGCTCCTCGTAGACGGCGAGCTCGTCGCGCTGCTGCTGCTGCTGCTTGCAGCCGGCCTCCTCGCGGGCGCCCGCCTTGATCTTGCAGTGCTTGCAGTCCTTCTTGCGGCGTCGGCGCGCCGGTCGCTCGGCGCTGCTCAGACTGTCGTCCCCGCGGCTGCTGCCCTCCCTGCGGGGGGGGGGAGATTAACGAGCGAGGTGAGGCGGAGTCGTCGACGGGTGTATCGGTTTGACACAGTTTAGCGGCCGAGGGCCGTTATTAATGAGGAGTTGGAGGGCAGGAGGGGTAGCTTGACTATGCGGGAAGGTGCTGGTCTAGATTTCACGCGGGGGGAGAGGTTTGTTTAAAATAGGTTAACAATTTTGACAGACTGTAGCTTTTAAGCATCTCGATGAGACTTGAAGAGTACAAGGAGCTCTTAAAAAGTTCATTGTACCGATGTGGATTGGCCGGGTATTGAAAGACCGATTCAGAATATACAAAACGTGCACTTACTCGGATCCATACCGATTCCTGTCGTCCCTATTGAGCCGATCGATCACCGATCCCCTGGTCCGTTCCCTGTTAGTGACTCTGACCGAGGAGCTCTGCAGATTCGCGTCGAGCGACTCGCAGCTCTGGCTGGTCCTCCTCAGAGGCAGGGTGAGATTCCGGTGGAAGCCACCGCCGGGCTCGAGGGCGAGGCCGTAGGGCGCGACGATGTCCTCGTAGACGTGGCAGTCGCTGTGCTGGCTGTGGCCGACGCCCCGGTAGGTCTCGAAGCGCGGCAGCTGCTGCTGGTGCCGGTGGCGGTGCTGGCGGTGATTGCGATCGGTCATCTGAGGGTGATCGGGCAGGTAGCCGTCCTGCGGGTGCGGGTGGTGCTGGTGCACGTGGCCGTGATTGTGCTGCTGATTGGGCGGGGGCTGCTGCGGCTGCGGTTGCTGCTGGTGTTGCTGGTACTGGTGAGGATGCTGGAAGTGGTGATTGCGGTGCCCTTGCTTGTTCGGCTCATCCTCGTAGGCACGGTTCTCCATCTGGAACGGAGGGGAGTAATTAGTTCATTAGTTTTGGTCTGTATAATCGTTTTAAGTTGTTTCTGTGTGATTTATATTGAGTCAGTGTTGTGGGATTATTGCAAACGTGTAAAAAGAAAAAATGATCGGTATTGACAAAGATTATTTAATGACATTATATAAAAGTGTTAGTAGAGTCTTAACAATAGGCTCTTTTGATCATTTTTAAGAAATAAGTTTCACTTTCTTTAGTAAATAAAATACGCTTCTATTATCCTGATTTTACAAATTCCTCGGAACAAATAAAGGAAGTAGAAGTAGCAAGTGCTGATTAAGTAAAAACTATAGAGACATTTTAAAACTAACACAATCTCCTCCGTTTTCCTCCGCTTCCAACAACTAACGCCAGACTCACCAATGCCAGGCTACCCAAACAATTCCGCCCAGGTCTTATTAAACGTTCCACATCTATCGGGCAATCATCTCGTTATCGCATTGTGTCTTACATAGCTCACGGTCCGGAGCCGATTTTTGCCATTAAAATGGCGCATAATAAATTTGCCGCAGCCGGCTGAGAAAAAAAAAAACTTTTCGGCATGCGGTTACTCTTAAGAGAAAAAGAAAAAGAACAGGCGCACCGCCGCGCCGATTTCCCCGTCAGGGGCTTCGACTCTCGTTTCGCTCGACTGCCGCTGGAATTCCACGCACCGCGCTGCAGCTCCCTTCACTCTCGTCAAAAGTCGGCTTTTCCGTCCTGACACTTTTGCATCATTACTATCAAATCTATCAATTAGCCGGCCTGATAATTCATCGGCTCTCGCAACGAGAATTGATGTGTACTTATGGTTAATTGATAATAGCGGATCGACCGGCTGGAAAACAAACGTTAGCAGCGATTTTTCGATGTAGTTTTGCAAGGCGAGTTACTTTGAAACTGTATAGCGTCGATGAAATACGAGGGCAAAAAACGAGAGCTAAGAAATCATTAATGATCGCTCTGAAAAGCAACTTTGCTGTGCCTATAGCATCTTTATGATGACTGTTTTATGCTTAAGCTTAGAGTCTTGTTAGTTGTTCGTTGTCAGAGCCTTGTAAATTATTATCGTCCGACCCGAAGTTACATAGATTATAAATTCTTTTTATTTATTATAGAAAAGTTCGGAAAAGCGTTTCGAAACGGTCGAGTTTTATCTCTTGTTTTGTATATGATTAAATATGAGGTAAGCAATTTATAGAAAAGAGAGAGTTGCGTAAGTTGCGACACGTTTTCGCCAGCGGTTTTTTGTGCGCGAAAATGCACGAAAGTCACCTGTCACCCAAATGGGTGTTGGAAAACATAAATATTTATAGATCTAGATTATGAATTTTTCTGCAGAGGTATCGAAATTAATAATAAATCTATGCGTATCAGCAGCTCTGATTGAATAATCATTTCGTCGACGCGCATATTTATTTGTTAATTGATAATTGATTTCGACAAACTCATACTTCATATCGCACGGCGACGCTTTTAACATTCAGCACCGCTCAAAACTGCATTCCAAGCTAGCATCGCTAAAGCAATTCCCACCGTTGATTATCTCCCTCGGAGAAACGTTGAATCGGCCAACAAAGGAAACGCTTCGCCTCTCAAAAAAGCCCCCGTCGACGCAGTGCGGGAAAAAAGCTCGGCTCCCTCTCGAGAGAGCGAGAGAGCAAATCAGCGTGGCAGCGGCGCAGCAGCAGCAGCAGCATCCTCCGAGCTTCGTCGCTCCCTTACATGTAAGGCAAATAGGGCCCGCGCGCTCGCTTTCACTTACGGCTGTGCGGCAAAACCCGAGAGCGGAGAGCCGAGAGAGCGGAGCGCGCCTCAAGCGGCTTAATAACAAATCCGAGAGAGAGCGACTCGGCCGTCAGTCCGGATGCGCGCGGTGAGCCTCGCGGCATTGTTGAGCCGACCGACACGCTCCGCTAAGCTCCAGATCCTCCGGACCACACTAAACGCCCATCGCCTGTCTAAAGCTGGCGGGATGCTGCTTTTGCTTTGTTTGCATAAACGGCCGGGTTCTCGCGTCGCGGGATTGGGGAGCGCGGAGATGGAGGAGAGATCCGCTGAATAGGTGTTTATTGCTTTGCATTAAGACCTTAGGGAAAATCGCTGCATGGTGGGAATTCAAAGCGTCTTCCGAGTGTTCAATTATATGAGATGGAAGTTTAGCTTTTTATACGTGAAAAAAATGGCGCCCAAAGATAAACGGGGATTTAATGAAGTTGAAGCGTGGTTCGACATTCTAAGAGAGATAATTTTCAAAGCGAAGGTTTTGAATTGTAATGATTTCCGTTCTATATTTCGCTTGGCAAACATTTCAAATGATTGGAAGGGGGGTTTTCTTAATGGGCAGGGGCAGAACTCGTTTTAGGGTCTATTGAAACTGATTCCTGTTCTTATCGGTAGAGAAATTAATAATAGACTACTGTAAGAAATGACTAAGAATTGATTTTAACCTACAACAATATCGACTGGTAATGACTCGGAGTGCAAAAAACGGGAATAATTAATTACGGCGGGCGATTGAATTTTAATGGAAAGTTGTATTTTAGCCAAATATGTGCCTGCAATTTTCGCGTACAGCTTGTAGGAGGCGATTTTTTAACGGCGGTGGTGAAATTTTCGTAACGAGAATTTTACAAAAAAAGGGAACGAGGTTAAAGAAAAAAATTAAATCTTAATGCCGTGTAATTAGTGATATACGGAGTGTTACTCTTTGATCTAATCGTTCTGGTTTGCCGTGAGTCCACTGTTCTACTTTTTGCATGATATTAACAAATTCTTGGATTTCGCGATAAAACAGATCAACATCAACCAGTATAACAACTCTATAATCTCATTTTTAAAAGTAAAATCAAGTAATGGAATTACTTCTATAAACTAGATCTAAGACAAGCTCATTAGTTACGTGCAATTTTATTTTCTAGACTGTTCTAAGAGCTTTAAAAAACAATTTAACACATTCACCATTAACTTGTCTCACCCGTTTAAATAAAACAATGCAAAACCATATTCGCGCAAAAAGAAATTCGAACTCCAAAGTCCACCGCAAACACAGATCTCCGTAGCCAAATATATCAATTCGAGCTTTCCATTAAGCATCGTCGATCCGAGATCTCGCGCGTCGCGCCTCGCCGTCACCCGCGTTACAACCCGAACCCGCCGAGGCGGCCGATAAACCGCCCTTTTTTGCATTCCTTCCCGGGCGCGCGCGGCGGAGTGTCGTTCGCGGCGTCGCGTCGCCGGCTCGAAAGTCCATTATTAATTTTACTATCTCGCAGAAACAGGAATCCGCGCGACGACGACGACATCCGGTCCGGAATGCAGGCACTTCCCCCGCGGGGTAATTGCGGCGGCGGCGCTACGCCCACGGGCGCGTCTCATTGTTCGTCTTTTCATTTGCGAAATGGGATTATGATCATCGGCGGAGGACGAACGGTTCAAGGTCGCGGGGAAGAGAGGGAGAGAGGAGAAGGATTTAATTGCGCGAAGGGGATTTTATTCGCAGGAAATTATTACCCTCGTAATGGGCGACGATTCTCCTGGCCGGCCGAGAAAAACAGGACGGCCGGGTTAACAAGTCAATTATCCTTGGATTCTGGTGTCAATTTTACTCCCGGTGCTTGTTTACTTTATGCATTGTTGGGCTCCGAGAGGCATTTTCTGACATGCGAAATACGAGGCGGTTTTTTTATGGGAATTTTCGAGGTCCTGTTCGGCGAGGATTTAATGTGCGAACAAAAAGTTCGGGGTTTTCGTGTAATCATTGTTTCGCAATTATCATATTAGTATTCGCTAATCAAAATTTTATTATTTAATAATAGTAAAAGTTTTTTCTAATTTCAAAACTATTAACAGTTAAGGTTCAAACTAATTCTCAACAATGTTTAATAACAAAAAAAAAGAGAAAGTAGTTGATTCGGACTATTTTAAGAAAGTATAATCGGTCAAGTACCTTCGTTGCAGAGTGTTACCGTTTCTTTTATTCCAATGGATACCGACAAAAAGTTCAACTATCTGGTTCGAAAATCTCATCCTGATTGGTGTATCTCAATGAAAAAAAGAAAAAAAAAAACTCTTTTCAAAAGCCAGCGACGTCTTATCCTGCATGACTCAACACGCACTGTCCCGAATCCATCAGGAACCGCGCGTTATTCATAAACATTTAAGCCGAAATCATTATCTATGATTCAGGATGTATAAAGGGATAACGACGCGCGCGCCGATGCTCGTAATTGCTTCCCGAGCGTATATATTCGTCATAAATGAACGGGCAGCGAAACGACCGAGGAGTTTCCCCGAAAGTGCCTTTATTGCTGTCGGGGACGCATCAAATTTGTTCGCCGCCGGTCGATGGGATCGTTCGCATAACTCGAGGTGGCCTTCGGTTTCGGAGTTGATAAATCACTTACGCATTTTCGAGGAAGTCGGTGAGGTGTACAGCTGAACCTATGTAGCTGCGCACTTCGCTTCTAATTAAGTTTTAATGTGTTTCAATTTATTTTTGTTTTATTAGATTTTTTGTGTACTTTGATACGTTAATATATCAGTGCCATATTAATAAAAAAAATTGTCAGTAATTAATGATTTCGTTATCGATAATTGTACAAACAAGAAACTCCTTTAAATGTAAACTTGAAAGAATGCTTAGAAAATCGATCTTCCTAACAAGATAAGCTTTTCCCCATAAAGCAAAACAACAACCCTTCCAACCTCCGGCCGCGTCTCGCACTCATGTTAATCTGAAATATTAACTTTCACGGGGCTCGAGCTCGGCGACTTGACGTCCCAAAATAAAAGAGGAGCCCCCCTCCAAAAAAAAGAGGGACAAGGGCATCAATTACCCCGGCGCGATTCGTCAAGCGGCGCGTCCGCAAGCATTGTCCGTCGATGCGTCAACCGCCGGGAGCAGCAGTTTTCGATCGTATCTCCGGGCGGACTGACTGCTGTGTGCGACTGTCTGTGCGTTCGTGTGTGTGACCCGCATTCGTGAGAGATCGTGATGCCCGAGCGGCGCGCGCCGTTTTAACGGAACGATATCTTTCCAGGGATTATTATTTATATATGAAAGATCGACGGGCCCCGGGAAAATTAATTAGGAAAAGCGGCGACGGGGTTCATTAAGTTCGAGTGGGGCTATCTTGATTTCGGCGGGGCGGAGGGAGAGAGAGAGAGAGAGAGAGAGAGAGAGAGAGAGAGATGCGATTGTGACGTAAGACCGGGGGATTATTTCTTTCTTTTGTGGAGGCTAATGTAACAGTTCGGAGATGCTTTTCCGCAGATGGCTTGTTTTAAGTGCGGAGTCACGAGAGCCGAGACGCCGAGATGAGGAGATTTCTTTGTATTTCGTAAGGACATTTTCGAGTAACCTGATTTTTCGCAAGTAGCATGTGTCACATGCCGAGCTCCTAAAGTTTGGTAACTGAATCGAGCGAAATTCGAGTAAATTGCACAATTGAGACCGTTTTCTCATTCTGTTATTTGCTCTATATTTATATTTACTCAATTCAATAAAATATTTTGCAATAAAAATATGTATTTATCATTGCGGATTATAACCGACGATTCATAAGTACCGTATTTCCTTGGACGTCCGAGTAACAGGAATTTTTCTAAGATTTTGGTGCAGCAGAAAATGTTTCTATCAAGCGGTTTTTGAACTAGCTCTTATTAAAGTCGACTAATCAGATGCTCGTTCGACATTTTATCGATCTCGAGCCGGGGATATCCCAGACGCAAATGCAATTTTAAGAATAGTCAGCCGCGGACGGGAGAATGGAAAGTTAATTCCGGTATTACATCAATGTATTACTTCGTGGATAAAATTAATTATTGCATTATTTAGACTAGATTAATTTTTATAACTTAAAGGTACATTTCTGATCATGTTATGAATGTTAAATAAATTTCAGTACCGCGTATTGAAATTAATAATAAAAAGCTAAACATTACAACAATATAAAACGCACAATTCGAATTCTTTGTAATTCAAACATAATAAAATTTCACGCAATCCAAAAATAGGGCTAACAAACTGGATCGAAGTAAGGCATCGACATCGTCCGTCATCCCGAGTCCACGAATTTCAAGTTCATGTACAAGCTTATAATCTCCGTCGAAAAGAGGAGAAAAAGAAGCACCGCCGCGAGAGAGAGAGAGAGAGAGCGAACGTCAGATATTGTATAGCTGCGCGGCGAACGATGCGTTTTCCCTTTTCACCGTGGCGCGCCGCGGCTCCTCTCGCTCTCTTCCTTTTCGTCGGCTTTCCTCCTCTGTGTAACGTCGGAGACGCCGCGTGAGCACGAAATGATGATGGAGGTGACAGTAGGAGGTGGATCGGAGCGGACGTTTTTAGATGGAGCGATTTACGATGATTGTATCGCTCTCTTTCTCTCTCTCTCTCTCTCTCTCTCTCTCTCTCGCTGACGAGACGACTTTTGAAGAATGCAGCGGAGATGCGCGGCCGAGATGGATTTTTAAATGCGCTCCGACTGCCGGACGCGACGTCGCGCCCCGGAATTTCGTCGATTTATTCCTGGGGCTTTTGGGCTTGTTTGCTGCTGTTTTCCGGGGAAGTCGGCGGCGGTCTTGGATGCTAACTCTGGTCCTTGGATCGCAGTTTTGAGCAACCTAATCATTTTAAAGATACGTTCCTTGATAGAATAAAAAATATTCTACTCATGCGATAGATTCTTGATAATAATTTAAATTAAAATTAAATTGCATGTTAATTGCGGTAAGAATCGAGCTTAAGCTTAGCGAGCTTCTGAAAATATAATTAAATATTAATTAATTTTCTATTTAAACATGAAACGCGATAATCGTAAGATAAGTAGCAGAGGGAAGTACGTATAATGAACGAACGTGCTGTGCAACCGTTAAAGTTATTTAATTAGGGCTTTATCAAGCAGACAACATAAGCATTCCGGCGAGCCTAAAGATTCGACTTCATCAGAAAATATTGAGGCGAATGCATTGTCTTATCGCAACAATACGGCGCGGGCAATATAACAGAACGATTATCTCGCGTTTGCTATCACTTCGCGGTTTAAAGTTTCTACCTGCGGGATTAATTTAAAACCAATTAATTGTATCAAGATATATATAGAACTGTATATATGCGATTCTAATCGTACGATTTTTCTTTTGAAAACCCATTATAAATCGGTAATTAATTTCAAGTTTCACCATTTTCACATTTTTCCAGTATATATTGTCTGCACTTGTCCGCTTATTTAATTTATAAAGCATATAACGTAAATATCCTGCAAAGAGCAGCGAAAGAATAAAAGCAAGAAAAAAAAAAATAACGAGCGCTTTCTCCCAACCCACCGATTTAAGTTCGGGCTCCCCAGCTGCAAGAAGCTCGAGCTCGCCGTCACAATTTAGCAACCGGGCAGCCGCGTCGATAAACTCGGACATTAGTCCGCTGATAAAATATAGCTCCTAATTGAGCACTCCCCGCCGGATCCCTATTTTTACCCTCGATCTTCGGCCGCCCCGGCAATAATTAATCGATACATCGGGCCGTTTCGCCACGTCGGCGGGGCCGCCCGCCGGAAAATTGAACGGCGGACGGCGTCTCGCGGTAATCGACACTCTCGACCTGGTCATTGCGACGGCTGCGGCTCGGCCACTTTTCGAATTACAAGCGGGCATTTGAACGTTCGCGCTCTGTAATCTCGTGGCTCTCGCCTCTCGATGCTCTCATTAAGTCGGGAGGAAAGAATAGGCCTGCGGAAAAGAAATCCTATTGTGTTATGAATATAGCTTCGGTTTCCGAGTCGGCGTTTAACGGATCGTTTAATTTGCGTTTGAAACGGCGAAGCAAATTTTCGGCAATGCAAATTTCCTGCGATAAAAGCAGATTTATTTTACAATTACATTTCTTATATACCTTTTCGTTGTCATTAATAACCCGCGACTTGCGCAACTTTTCCCCGCAATCGCCAACGAGTCTGCAAGCGCAGCTTAAAAAACCTCTTTAACGAAGCAACGAGAGCTCCGTCCCGAAAATTAGCAATATCCATTGCCACTTTACGTAACGCCTCCGAAGGCCGAGAGCGCACCCCGGCTCTTATACAATTTCGTCGCGCGCGGCGAGGAGGCCCCCCGCTCGTCCTTTTATAATAAGGCGCTTTTTCGGTATACAATCAAAAGATAATTAAGCCTATATCAGCAAAAGCGAGCAAAACTCGGCAATTTCCGCGAGGCAGCCCGGCCCGTGCAGTAACGACTTCTCGACAAAAGTCATTTCTCTCTCGCTTTCGGAGCGAGAGAGAGAGAGAGAGCAAAAGGACTGGAGCAGGCGCGCATTACGCCAGAGAGAAAGAGAGAGAGAGAGAGCCGCTGCGCTTTCGGGACAGGATGGGCGAGGTGAAGGTAGATGCGAGGAGCCGATGGAGCAGCCTCGTGACCGCACGCTTCACTGAACCAGACTGAGGTCGGGAGATGGAGCGATTCCCGGTCGGGTGTCTTTAATGGAAGCATTTGGAAAATAATTCTCTTGGAAATGAGCGATTTAAGGGTTCCTTCGCTTTTTTTGTTTCTTTTTTTTTTTCTTTCCTGGGAAGATTGCCGAGCGCTTGACATTCTTCGCGCTGATCGTCCTGCGGTGGTTTTCTTGTATTTGTTGGGACTTGTTATGTATTTTTAATAAGAACGGTTTTAAGGCAATTTATAGTTTTTTTTCGTTGGCGTTTCGAAAGGGATTAAATAATTTAACGATCTCGAGAGGTCGGATGACACTTTAGGTAGGAAATAAGCAGCTGCTTTATGGAACACATATCGAAAGGGAAAAGGAATGTTTGCTTTTCAAGGCAAATAATAAAAAGTTTACACGCCAAGCAGTCAGCTTTCGAGCTTGTTTTATCCGTCGCGAGCATATTTTAGCGGAAGACGCTTAAAGCTCGTAAAGCACCGGCGATTTTATCACCCCGCGCGTAATAACACTTTATGAATTTACGACGTGCCGCAATATTCATAAAATTACGAGCCGCGTATAAAATTACATAGTTTCTCTGTGACACGTCTCCGCTGTACGCTGCTATGTATATAGTAGGTAAACGAGCTTTTCTAAGCCTTACTCGGGCAGCATTTAAGGGCAAGCGGTTTATTAAACTGTCCCATTAAAATGTTAATTTAGAAAACTGTCTTTTTATTCGGGTCTGCATAATTTTGAAAATTTATAGTAAGCAATTCTTTCCTCCTCTTCGATCAATTTTGTTTTTCACCTTGTTTATAAATTTGTCGATTTTCTCTGTATAATAACAGTTTATGTTACTCATTGATTTTACGATGTAAATTAATAAAGTTTCTAATTTGAAGAGCCTTTATACCATATTATTTAATAAAAGATTATATCGCGGTTTAAAATGCAATTAGGACTTGTGTTTGCTTTTCGAAAAGCCAGTTTCTTTTAATCAAGAAAACGAGCCCCAATTACGAGATCGGCCGAAAGTAAAAATCCCTTTTGGGTCAAGCCGAAATTCTCTCTCATTTAAAACGAAATGCAAAGGTTATAATTGAAAAGGACAATTTCGCGACGGCGTAATAATCCTCATTCGAATCAGACCATCAGATAGAAATCAGGGCCGCCGTCGCCGCTGCTCTCTGCCCACTGAAAAAACGAAAAACCGCACTTAAGTTCGTTAATCTATCAAAAGCGCAGCGAGACCGGCGGCGGCGGCGGCAGAGCCGGCCGACTTTTTAATGAATCCGCGGCTTTGAACCCGCAGGAGGACGTGTGCATATATACGCAGCCTTCGCAATCAGAGAGGGTAATTACCGGAGCTCTCTCTGTCTCTCTCTCTCTCCGGCTTTATCCTTGAATCTCTCAATTTTTCGGCGCGCTCTTTGCCCACGAAAGAAACGAGGCAATTTCGGGTCTCTCTCCGAGAGAGAGAGAGAGAGAGAGAGAGTCGGCATAAATAACGAGGCGTCGCCTCGGCGATTAAGCCGAATGTTACTTCTGCCGGGAATCTTAATTGTTCCCGTCGCGCCACGCGCCCATCTTTCGAGGGCGTTAAATTTTTATTAACTGCACGCGCGAGCGCGCCGAAATATCCCCGCTCGGGGACACCGAGGTGCGTGTAACCGATGAGCCGGCGGAGGATGATAAATTTTCGGACGCGGCTTATTTCTTTTATTTACGACGCGGTAATGAGGCGAAGGATTTTAAATTGATTTTTACGACTGCGCGCGAGCGTATTGGTGTTTAAAAGTGTGGATTTTAAGTATCTCAATTCGGGGTGGATTTTCAATCCAGATGGCAGATATGAAATCATTTTTGAAGGATCAAGCTTAGCGTTTTGGTATCCCTAGTATAGAAATCACATCATTTTTAATGCTTGGAGGTTAAATTTTAGCATTTACTGGCTCATTAAGGAGTATCTTTTGGCCATTTAAGTGGTCATTTCTTCAATATCTTTCCATTTCTTCTATCAAGTAATTTTATACAAACTGATGTTAAATGTCTAAGAAATTAATATGTATAAATTATTGCTAAAATTACTTGTCAAATAATAATCTATTACATTTCACGCAATTTTTTCGCGAGAAGTATTCATTACTCCAATTTATCGGTTCCGCTAGAATCGGAGCCGCGATTCCGCTTTGAACTTCGAAGCTTTCGAAAATCAAGTGCGCTCGTAAAAGCGAGCAAACGCGCGCGGCGGTAAAAAAATAATGAAAGAAAAAACCCACGAAATCAGAACGAGAAAGGAGAGGAGTCGAGGGAACCAGGAGAGATTAAGGGACTTGAACCGCGGAGTAATTTTTGAGGCGTCGTAATATTTTAACAGTTTATTTACAGAAAATGTGTAGCTTTCGGAATTATAGAATTTAATGGGCCCCGATGGCCTTTAATCATTGCTTTGAAAACGGCCTTTAAAGCTGAAAATAAAAGACCGCTGCAGCGTTCTCGTTTAAACCGGCGATACGCTTCGCGCGAAGAACCGTTCGAGCGCCAAAAAAATTATAACCGTAGGAGAAAAAAAAATCGCCGGCGAAGCTCCTTTTGAAAAAGAGCTTTAAAAAAAAATGCCTGTTATCCCCGCGCGCGATCTTTGACAATTCCCATCGTCGAGTTCCGCTCGGCCGACGTGACCGGTCGCTACCGTTAAGCGGCACCTGCGCGCGCGCGCGCGCCTCGCGTAGTATATTGCGGTGTCGTCGTGGCCGGGGCAACTTCTTTATCCGCGCTTTTTCCGAGGCCTGTCCTTTGTCCGTCCCTCTTGCTCGCCGGTCCCGGAGGAGTTTCTCCTTTTTTTCGCTGGCCCTTCCGAGCGCGCGCGCGCGTGTGTGTCCGCGTGTGCGGGATCGCGGGATTTCTCTATTGTTCCGAGCCATTGTTATCGACAATTGGCTTTTAGCTCGATCCCCTTGATTAGAGCGTTTGCGCCGCGGTCGGAGATTGATGCAGTGCGCGCGGTGAGTTGGTATCTCTCTCTCTCTCTCTCTCATTGTTTACCGGTGTGTTTCGGCGGATTTTTCGCTGATCTCGGGATGCTCTCGGGCACAACCGTTTGCGGTCGCTTTTAATTGCCGGCGCGGTGTTTTGAGGGATATTGCCGGTGGTTTATGAAGGAATGGGATGTATTTCAGTTTTATGGGACGTTTCCTGTGGGCTGGACAGAGGGGGATATATGACGGAAGTCGCCATTGTTTTATTCAATTTGAAAATCGATGAAAAAGACAATTTGAATGCCCATTCTATTGGCGGGTTTTTATTTTTGAGTATATTGAATGCGTACGCGCGGCTTTTCGAGTAAGTTATGCGCGTCCATTTCGCTTTGAGGAATTGATTATTTATTTTAAGCATCTAAATAATAATTATAATAAAGCTGCGTAAGAATAAAGTATTAGATTTGAGAAATGGAACATTTCGAAACATCGAAATATTCCGCTCAACCAGATTGATATTTCTAATGTTGCTATTTAAATTCAAATAAAGTTTGCGCAAGAACTGCTTGTTCCGATTATTTATTAAAAAAGAATAAAAAAAAAACTGAAGCAAAATCCCATTATCTCTTACCACACTTGTCAATCACAAGGAAATATATTCCATATGCATAGTAACAGAATTGCCTACAGCACACCCGTCATACTTTTTCATTACGATTCCAACGAGCCTGAATTTTTCCACTAATCACATCTCCAGCCAATGCTCGGGCTAACGTAATTTATTTTTTCCTCCCCGCAATAACCCATCAGCGGAGTCCGTAACTCCCCCCCTCCCCCCGCAGCTATTAAGTATCGAGTCGCAAATCTCCACGACAAACTTTGTCCGCCGATCCGCCATCGAGAGCTCCAAACATTCAAATGGTATCCTCCGCGATTGGCAGGAATTATCCCCTCAATTATCCCTCGGGTCTCTTGCTCCTAAGCTCGGGCGACTCGCGTCCCATTTCTGGCCCCCGTCGTCGAGTCTCTCTCGCGCAGAAGTAGAGTCTCACGAGAACGGAGAGCGGCGGCATGTATTTTGATTGGCGGGCCGTGCATCGCCATGATTGTCGCAATTATTGCGACTTGACTCTTCGATTGATCCCCCCCCCCCCGCCCCCCGAGTGGAAAGGCTCTGACGTCAGTCGCGGCGGTCGTTGCTTTCATGTGTAGAGTTTGTCGAGCCGCGGAGTCGAGTATGTGCCACTGCGGGTTAACTGCAGGGGATTTAAATGTCGAGTGGGACGCGGCTGTTGGGCTTGATTCGGGCGGCGAAAGTTGCTGGTTCGCTCGAGTTATTGGGGGAATTAAGTTTTATGAGATATCTCTCGAGTGCGAATGGAATAGTAAGATTTTTTTTTTAAAGTGATCGACTGAATGGCTTGTGGTTAAATTTTTGAAATTTATTATCGTCGTTTAAGAAAGTTTCATTGATTTATAAACGGAAATTTGGTTCGCAGAGTTGTTGTGATGTGCGCACAAATTAAAATGTTTCACACTGAAAAAACACTGCATATTGATTGAAAATATGCTGATAGAGTTGGTATTACCTAACGACTTTGTTATTATACAAACTTTACATTACTTTTCATGATACGGTATAAAAATAAATGCTCGTAAACACGTCATTACGATATTAATTTCAGTTCCCATCAAAGCAAGAGCACACTTCAAGCAAAATTTGCATCGCATAAAAAAAAAAACATTATTCCAAACATTAGAGTTTCCAAAATTAATAGCAATTTACCGGGATGATCGCCGTCATAATCGCTCCCGGAATTAAAATTCCCGGGGCTGAAAATGACCCATCTATAACATTTACAGCGGCGTTCGTTCTCCTCTGAAAAAGCAAACCCCAAAAGCAGCAGCTGGCAGCTCGAGGAGGCCTCGCAATCACTAAAATCACGCCGCTCGCAGCTGTAATCAAACATCATAATCGCGGCGCAAAATCAGCCTCGCGCTTTAATCGTCACCTGCTTAGCTCCGCTTCTCGCGCCCCGCCGACGAGCCGGGCGGCATTAGCATACCCAACTTGCCGGGGCCCCGCATTAAATGCAAACGATTCGCAGGCGAGTCCTTCCGCGAAGAGATCGGGGCTCTCGGCAGCGTGAGAGAGTCGCGATAGAGAAATCGCGACTGGGGGATCGATTTGAATTTATTAATTTCGGAGAGCCGGAGAGGAGTTTATCGAGTACGACGGGCCTCGGAGCCGTGACGAATCGAGGGCGTTTAGAGTTATTGGGCCGTTGCGCGGGAATTCCGAGCTGGGAAAATGCGCCGCCGCGCTTGATTTTCGAATGAGGTTGATCCAGTTTTGCTTGCGAATCTCTTGTTTTGAAAGGATCGTTGATTTCTTTGTTCGGCGAATTGTTGGCAATAGAGGTGATTTGCAATCTGGAATCTGGTAAGATCTCCACTTTTCGGAAGAAAAATGAAAATTTTAAGATCGAACTATTGTAAAATATTGATTAGGTAATTGATGGGCTGAGGATTATTTAATTATACTTCAAAACTGTTTCGATAAATTCTTGTATTATTCTTGTTTTATAAATTTGTATAAAAAACTTGGCAAAAAACTTGTGATCTCTCGTGAATGCCAACGTTGAAAAAAAAAAAAACAATATTGAAAGGTAATAATTCAAAGGTCTTCTCTAAAATAATTTCAGATTATTAATTACAAGCAATAAAAAGCCAAAATTTAATTCCTCAAATTCTTCGCATTCAAAAAATCAAAAATTAATATTCCATTTCGGTGACTGATCACCATATGTGTATCCCCTGCCCACCAGAAAATAAACACCCGGAATTCTCCCGACAGAACGAGCGAAGGAGGCGAAAGGAAGGCGTAGGCATCGATGTACACCCGAGTCGAAAAAGGACGATTTTTCAAGCACAAATCGATTCCCAGCCCCGATAAATCGAGCGCGGGCTTCCAAAGTACTCGTAAAATCTGCATAATTGAATGAAGCCTCGGCTATTAATGAAGTCCGTACGGCTCTCTCTCTCTCTCTCTCTTTCTTTCTCTCTCCACCAGCCGAGGAAAAGATAAGCGCCGGGCAATGATTGATCTGCCACGGCCGGCGATCATCCGTCATTTTCGGCGACGTTAGACAACAACGCGTCGACGATCTCGTAAATTGCCTTTCTTTCTGTTTCTCATTAATAACACTTAGGCCTTTTCGAAAAAGCCACCTCCGACCGGCTGGCTATTACATTCGCCGCTCTCGAGCGGCTCGTGAACCTTGGAATCGCGCGCGCGTGAACTTTAATCGTTCGAATCGGCCGGAGGATCGGCTTTCTCGGAAACATTATGAAGCGCGCGCGCGGTTTTAATATCAAACACTCGTAAACGGAGATTGGTGGAATCGGGTTCAAATGCGAGCGTTGAGTAGACGTCTGGGCATGTTAACGAACGCAAGGAGTAAACTAGCCTCAATGGCTTGCGGACGGTTCGGCGGTGATTCGCTGCTTCTGCGGATGCGAGCCGCTGGCCTTTTTCTCCTCTTCTGTTTTTACTCGTTATTCTGATTTCAAGCTTCGGTACGGGACGCCCGAAGCTTTTCTTTACAGCAGATGCTGAGATAAGAATTTTCAGGGCGAGTATTAATAATGATTTTTTCTCTATTAAGAGATACTTTTTTCTTCCTTCCGCGGGAGATTGAAAGTTTCATTAGCCTATTTACATTTCAGCTAGAAGCCTGTCCCCCTGAATAGCCCCCTCCTCCGAGCCCAAGCGCCAACAAATGAAACAGGTAATCCATCCGGTCGTTTCCACGACCGCAGCGCGGCATTCTACCTCCTATCCCCCGAGACAAAAACCAGCCCCGCTCGCTCCTCCGGCGTCGCCTCCCAATTAAATCCCCTTTGCGCGGCGCATCGACAAAACAGCTGACAAACAAACATTAGATAACGCGCGGCGCATCGGCAACTAACAAGATCAGCCGCGGCGATCCTAATCCCCGCTCTCCGATGCGCGCGAGGGCTGGACAAAAAGCGCCGCGGCGCGACTAATGAGAGCGCCTGCTCCGGAAAAGGGGGAGGGGGAGGCGATAAATAAATTCATAAGCGCCCGCGGCGCGACGCCTTTTTTGCCGCGGGGGAAAAAGGGAAGAGGCGATTCCGGGAAAGGTGTGCGCAGGAGGCGAGAGGGTCGCGCGAGAGCTGAATGGAAAGTGCTCTCCCGGCGCGATGGGTGTGGAAAGTGACGAGTCGCGGCGCGCGAGCTTAATTGTTAGTGGCGGCCGGCTACCGCGAGAGCCGACGGAATGCGAATGGGGGTTTGGTTAGGCTGCCGCTTGTGCGATATTCGTGCGGGAGCTGCGCGGATTTGTTGATTGGGATTTTTCAGGCGAAACTTTGAAGCTGCTGCAGGAATGAGCTGCCTCTCGAAAATTTTAATTTCTTGGCGTATTGTAGAAGTTGTTATTTACCCTGATTATGTACATGTAAAATAATGCAGCACTCGTGTAGAAACGCATATTTTAAGCAAGAAACTACTGATTCTTGAATTCCAAGTGGCGTATAATTCTTAAAAGCTACGCAGACCTCCAACGAAAGCAACTGCGCATAGCACATACATTTCCGTAAATTAAAAAAAGCAGCTGGTCGGACTTTTTCCCGAAAAACTGCATCTCCGTCATAATTCCCCAGGCTCCTAAATATTCAGAAGCGAAGAAATTGCACAAACGCGAACTCGCTCATCTCCACAAATAAAAAAAAAAGAGCCGCGGGTCTCTCTCTCTTTCTCTCTCTCTCTCATCAGGCACGTCGCGACCTAAAAAAAGCATCCGCGCGCGCGCGCTGCACGGAAAGAAAGACTGCGCGCGCGCGCGCCCATTGACTTGCAAAGCCCGGCCGCGAACGGAAATTCTCCCGTACGAATTTTAATACATACCGAGAGCCGCGCCGGAGAAAACGAGCTGCGCCGCTGCCGCGAAATGACGAATTCACGGCACGGCGGCGGCGGAGGGATGACGGTATAAGTCGCATTGGCAAAACCTGCGCGCGACGCCGAGGAGGACTCGCGATTGGAAGGCGATCGGCAAAAATTGACCAGCTGCGGGGCTCGCCGTTTCTTAGGGCCGCTTCGAGGCGGAGGAATTTTTACTGCAGCTTCGACGGGATTTTGTTTGTTCGAGGTATCGGCGAAGTGTTTTTGGAGGCTGCCGCGTGGGAATTATGGGTGGAAGAATGCATGATGTAAAAAGGCAATTGATTTGTTTAAATTTGAGTATTACTTGGAATTTAATAAATTTAGCTGTAAGTAAGAATAGAATTCTTTAAATAATCAAGACGTTTAAAGAAGTGCCGAATTAAAGAAGTCGTTAGGACGTGTTGACGCTTTCAAAGCAAAAACATCTTCCCTATCCAAAGCATAATCATCATAATTATACCCATATATGAATTCATAAATATTAATTAACTGTACATTAAACATGACGTAGCAGAAATAGCCGATAAAAAGCGCAGGCCTTTTATCTTAAGCGCGCGCGAGAAAAGTGCGAGTCCGTATTCGTTAGATAGAGATCCGAATCCTTTTTTTACGTTCGCGTAATTGATTGTTAAGTGTTTTGTCAATCCGCCGAATAAGAAGGCGCGCGATTTGTGAACCGGCCGCTTAAAGATTTTAGATTAGTTGGCTCGACAACTGACGGGTCGAAAAAAATGCTGAAAAGTTTACGCAACCGACGAATCTAATGTTATTTTCTGTTCTGGGTAGGAAGTGAGTTTGTGCAATCAAGTGCATGGATAACTTCATCGATTCGTTAGGCGTAATTGACTCACCAGATATGTTTGCCGTTTTATTGTAAGAAGTGCGATCGTAAAGTGCAAGACTGCTTACCTGGAACAATAAAAAAGAGGAGGATTAATTTTTTGCTAATTTTTAATACTTCACAAATAGCCTATTCATTTGAGCGATAAAATTGATATAATGATCGTAAATGAATGATTCATTCAATTAATATTCAAGAGGTTCGTACTTTGATGTGGTTGTAAAATGTCAGTAAGTTTAAAAGCTAATGTTTGAAAGAAACACGGGTTTATGCATTTTATAAAAGCTATTTTTAAAATAGCGTCATTCTGAATTCCATAGTTTTTATCTTAAACTGTAAGAAGAACTAAAAGTAAAACCATAAAGTACGCCGTTGAAAGTTTTTACCTTCTGGGTTTCAAATTTCTTTGATACATACTTGGAATTTAAACTATCTTATAATTAATAATTGATTCGGATGCAGCAGTTTATCTTGTACTAATTGAAGGTAAAGGCAGCTGAGCACGGATCGAATAGATATCGTTTTTATGAAAGAACGACTCAAGAAGTAAAGTCTAATGTCCTGTTAATTCATGAAATGCCTTTCGATTTCATTATGCGTTACTTAAAATTTAAATGAAATTTTACAAAAACTATTAGCAAGGGGAACCTGATTTTATTTATAAAATCACTTTTTCATCTTTTATTTCGTGAATTATACGATATTACATATATATATCTGAATTAAATTATAAATGTTTAAACTAATTTATTGATTCTCATTACAATTTATGTCACGTAATTTATACACTTTTATGCTTAATCAAACCAGTACTTACAATTATTTTACAAAAAAGTTCAAGACAACAAAAAGGTATAAACTATGCAATTGACAATAAAGCATTATCCTCAGTTTTTAAAATGAAGCAATCCGCAAATGACAAAAACTCCCTACTAAATGTAAAGTAACGTTTAAAGTCCCGTAAACGGCAGCTTTCCCCCAAAATCAATCACTCCAAATAAAGTCCCAACCCGCCGCGCAAAACCCCGAGAGTGTGAACCCCGAAAAAAGCCGCATCCATAACGAAACGTCCCTGCCGCAAAAAGCCTCGAACGTCACCGCGCCTCTCGGTCGCATGCGCCGCGTACATCGGACACCTTCGATCGCCGCGGCGAGGAGCGTAAAAAGCGAAGGGCTCCGTTATTAATCGCGCTGCGCCGAGTAACGGGACCTAATTAGTTATCGGCTCGAGCCGCGCGTACGTATAGTTTCGTTTTTTTTTTCTTTTTCAACGGAGAGCCGCGGGAGAGAGAGAGAGAGAGGAAAAAGAGCGGGAAATGGCTCAATTTGAAGCGCGCCATTGTTCGGGTAACAATGAGACGCCGCGCGATGGATTGGAATGGAGATTCCGCTGGGAGTGCGGATTTTCTTGGATTTTATAAGACTGATTTTCTGGATTGGTTTATGTAGTCCTAGAGAATGTTGGATTTATGACGGTGGAAACCGTTAATACTTGGCAGCTAATCGATATATTAAACGGTTTTATGGGATTTTGAGTGGATTCGACGTGAGTTGCAAGACTTTCGTGAATTTATGGAGGCCAGAAGCATTAATCTGAAAGATTTGTGCATTCTATAAGGAGGCTGGGAAATTATTCAAAGTCAAGGTATGATTCGCAATGTTAAATTAATACTGTGTGTTACACCCGAAACTGGGATTAATAATAAAATAAAAAAAATTGATATGAATTCAAATTTATTTTGGACAAAAAAAAAATGATGTTACCTCTAAGCTGGACAAAGAGTAAAAAGACGCCTTCAACGCCCGCGCTCGCTTTTTTAAAGTCCAATATAACTCTCACGTCGAATATTTACCAAACATCCTGATAAGCCTGCTCCCAGCCCCCGCGGGTATTAGCCGCTTAAAAACTAAGTCTTATAAATATCTTATAAAATAGTTCGCCATACAAAGTATCACTTGCGACGAATACTTGCAACTAAACTCTAGCTTCAAAAACGCCATCATGAAGCTTGAACTAATACTTGTATATAAATTCGATTTTACGATATAATTTTTAAACGAAACAGTCTGATATGTATATTTCTTAGGACTAAGATTACGAATGAAACGCCAATTTCCAGTCACAGATATAATTTCTTATAAAATTCTATTTCTTATTCAATAAACAAAACGTCGCAATTCATTAAGTGTAAATAATAAATTTAACTTTCTATATAATCTATGATTTTTTTTGCTAAGCAAACATCAAAACTCGATACCAATCTACCGCCAATTCATAGTACTAATTTTTCAAATAAACGTTTCACAGTACATCTGTAATGGTTACACCATCGAAAAAGCAGCTGCAAAAAAAAACCCGAATCCTAAACGTTCTTACCAAAAAAAATCGTCCGATCCGTAACCGAATAATTAATACAGCACGGCGGAGCGGCGAAATTGAGACGGCTCGGTAAAAAAAAAAGAGGCCAGAGTCCCCCCTCGAACGTCCGAACAATCTAAATACCTCGAGAAAAAGAGCAAGCCGAGAAAGGATATGTGTAGCAATCGGCGCCGAGCACACAAAAGATCATACGGTAAATCGGCCTTTTATCATTACCTCCTCTAAGTCAATGAGAGAGAGAGAGAGAGATGCGCGGCCTCGGCGGCTAATTAAGTCATTTGGCGCGACGGCAGTTTAAGCCCAAGGATTGATTCCGTGAGAAGAGGCGCTCGATTATTTATTGGAAAATCGTCGATTAATTGTAATGATCATCGAGTGCAAGTGCCCGGCGAGCATTATGCTCTGGACGCGAGTGCCCTTTTTTTTTCTTGTCGGAGGGCAGTTCCGTTACGGACATCGACGCCGGACGGTCGGAGGCTATTTCGAGGGAGCAGTTTTTAGTCGCTTAGATGGCTGCTGCTCGGCGAGGTTAATGTCATTGTTTTTGCTTTTTTGCGGGGAAAAAATGGGAGAGGTCGTTATTCTCGCGGGTATTAGGAGCTGGGTAATGAGTTTCGCTTGCATTACGGTAAATTTGTCATCAATCTTTGGGAAAAATGCGGTTTTATGATAAATTGTGCATTTATTGGTAAGTGTAAAGTTGTTAATTTATAATTAATTAAAATGATGGATAAAAACTGTAAAGCTTCAATATAATACTTACGAAAACAACAACAAAAAAAAAAAACGTAATTAGAGCCTTTAGGAATGAGTATTTTTGAAAGTCCATAAAATAGTTCGTGTTAAAAGGCCAGAAACTGTAGTTACGTGAGGCTTTTGTTGCCGTTTTCAAATTCGCTACGTGCCGTACGTGACTTTTGATCGTGCGGGGCGATACAATTTAAGAGTAGAAATCCGGTTTAAAATTGTACTTCCCCCAAAGTAAAACTGTGCTTTAAGCACTCGTTGGTGACTTACGCCAACACGAGATATTTTCGTAGCGATCAATGTTTTCATTGTGCTCGTTTAAATTGCTCGTCATTTATTTTATATTTAACGCTGTTTATCCGTTCGATTATTATCGATTCGGATAAAAAATTACTTTACAAATTTCAATGAAATCAGACTGCCTGCACAAAGCATTAAGAAACTCAAGCTGCGTTTTAAAAATAGCTTTACTACCTATTTTAAAAGACCGCGGAGCCTGCAGCTTCTCAGGATTCGCTCGGGAACCGAGCTGATATTAACGTTCCTCACTCTTTATTTGTTGATGCGAGCGCAGCCCGCGGGCCCGGTAATTTTCCAATAATTCGAAAAACAAACTGAACAATTCATCATCCCGGCAGAAACGGGTCTGATAAAACTATTACGTTGTTTCACCGCGGGAAAGCCGATATTTAAATTCAATAAAAAATGCGCCCCCCTCCGGTAATGAGGTAATGCCAGATAAATATTGAACGCGAAAAATCAATGACCCATCTCTCTCTCTCTCTCAAGGAGGGTTAAAATACCGTACGCTGCAATGATTGATGCGCGACCCCAATTAAATGCAATCAGAAGGGCCAATTTTGTCTCCTCTGGGCTTGAAATAAATCAACAAACTCGATCGGCTTGAAATCGGGCCCTCCTACCTGCTTCGAAAGCCTTGTAATCTTCGCGAAGCACTCGAAATTATACATTTCCCGCGCACGCGTACGTGCATGCACGTATTGCATATGCTCGATCTTGGCTTATTAATCGCCTGCAGTTGGTAACGAGTCGTTCGTCAATGCAAGTGAATCTCGGCGGTGATAGATAGAACAAAGGCTCTGATAAGGATTAAGTACAATTATATAGTTTTCATTGAACGGAATACTTTCACAGAGAAGAGTGGGAATTCGCAAATGAAAACACGTTGATTTTTTTAGCTTAGAAAAACTATTTTTTAACGAAGCTACTTTCTATATTAATTGAAGCGATGCCATTAGTCTGAGGCAGTCAGATACAGCAGAAAAAAGAGGGCGCTAAATACTCAATAAAACTCGAGTACTTCCGATGCGCTACCTCTTACGTAACCCTCTCCAGCCTGAAAACTACTAGAATCCTAAATTTTCAGCATCTGCATAGCGCTTTAAAAGGCCGGCAATAAAAGCGGCCAACCTCGTAAAGATAATGGAGCGCCTCTCTCTCTCTCTCGGGTAGCGTTCTCCCTCAAAAATTCACGACTTCCCCTCTCGCGCTCGCAAACACACAAACAAAGCGTGCGCGCGGCGCGGCATTCCGGAATCCAATAAAATCCGGACGAGCCATTAGAAGCCTTAGCCGCCGCCTTTTACGTTTGCGCGCGCGGCAGCTCCCACAGGACGATCGCTGAAAATAAAAAAGAGAGGAAAGAGGCGGAGGGGGGAGAGGGAGGAGAACGCGACGACGCGCCATTAGGGAAAAAGCTTTTCTTTTAACGATCAGCGCCGCCGCCGCCGCCGCCGCCGCCGAGAGACGAAAAACCGGATGAGTCGCGGCGCGGCGATGCCGATTTTTCCATTTTTATCTCGGTACGGCCTTCGCGGAATCTTTTAATTGGATCGCCGAGTTATTACAAGTCCTCCATTACGAGATCATAATTTGGTCATTTTCTCGGCCGGTTATGAGTCCTGGCGGACGTTGAAATGTGCAGTCGCGCAAATTGCGAGCAAATTGTTGATATAAGAAGGACGCTGGGCCGACTCGTCGATAAGCTGGATGCCTTCGCGTAACGATTTTGTTTTATCAGTATGGATGAAATAATTGAATTATAAAATACCGAGAGATGGGTTATTTTTAACTTTCTCGTGGGTTGTAAATATTTTAGGCAACGGCTAAGAACATATGGGCCCTGAAGGCGTAGATACTTTTACGGCTTCCGGATGCCACTTTTAATATTATACGGTCAACAATGTTTCGGGGTGCATTTCTTACAAATATTTAGAGGCACAGAACATATAGTAAAATAGTAGTAACATATGGCTTTATCCTTCTTGTTTAATAAAGATCTGATCTCTGGTAGAATTTTTAATCTATAAAATGGCCATGAAACATGGCCAGTTTTCCGGTCATAATGAAACGTTTTTTGAAAC
>JAWWEM010000044.1:9719915-9730239 GCA_035582935.1 Ormyrus thymus
TATTTAAGTAAAAAATTCAGTGCACCCTTGAGGTCCACCTATAGATACGGCCCAGCGCGCCGGAGCCACCTTAATACCGCGCGGCCATCACTTTGAGTTATGGATAACTCCATATTCCATTTGGGTAAAACTGCAAGAATTATAGCGCAACAGTAATTTCATTCTGCTTTCTGGAAGACACTTTTAGTCGCACTAACAAGGTAAGCATATATTCTTGGAACAGCGTTTACTCGTCAATTTCGTCTACTCCTATTGAATGTCAAGTACGAACGAATTTTTGACGAGAAATAGTTAAATAAAACACGATCGAACGGAGTAAAATTAAAGAAACACGACGCATTAACGCCGAGAGCCACGTTTACATTCCATCATCCCATCCTCAAAATAAATCCTCCCCGTCAACAAACGCGGATAATAATCCCCGCGGCAGAGAATTAAATCGGAACAAGCGTCTCCCACTCTAAAATCTCGGCAAACTCGAGCGGCTCCTCGGTAACGAAGCCCGTTTCCACGCTTCATAAATTTCCTCCGCTCGTAGCATCATTACCGCCTAAAGATCTCTCGCTGGCGCTCTCCAGCCGAGAGAGAGAGAGAGAGAGCGCCCGTAAAGCTTGCCCTCTCTCGCCTCGTACGCTCCTCGAACTCCCCGCGCGACCACACGTGCGCCCTCGCTCGCGCACAATGCTTACAACGCGGAGAGAGAGAGAGAGAGAGAGAGCCGAGAGCGCGGAAAAAGCTCTCTCTCTCTCTCTCTCTCCCTCGCGTCGATTTTAACGGCACCTCGCGCTCGCGCCCGAAAAGGCCACGATCTTAAAATCGGAATCCCCCAGTTAAAGGGCCGCGGCGGCGGCGGCGGCCGCGGCGATTATCGCGGCACGTGCGCGCAAAACTTTTCATCCTGACCCTAAGCCGTGTATAAATATACTAACACGCGAGCGCGGCCCGCGGCCCGAGTGTATATGCCCGAGCGATTTGTAGGCAGAAAAGCCCGAGCGAGCCGAGCCGGCCTATTATCGCTCGAGGATATCTCGCAACGGTGTAATGGCCTCAAGAGAGAGAGAGAGAAGAACACAATGCGATTCTCCCGAGCTGCATGCCGCCGCTGCTTGCCTCTCTTCCGAGAGCGACTTTTCTCGGCTTTTTCGCGGACTATATTCGAGCTTTGTTCCAGGCTAGGCAATTAGTATCGAGACGAAGGAGACGGAATGGGATTACGTACGGTACAGCCGCTTTCGAGAGAGGCCCCATACCGATATAAACTGGGACGAGAGATATTTTGACGGTTATTGCTGGGGGTAAGCGTACGCTATATGTGATAAAGATATGCTTCTGGTTATGTAAGAGTGTCGGGATGCGCGAAAGGACGGCGAGATTGCAATTAGGATTGTCCGATGGAGGTTTAAGTAAGTATCTGAAAATGAAACAAATGGTCATTCCCGTCTAATTATTTAACGGTCTGCCCGTTTCACGATACTCCGAGGGACGCAAAAACTTGAAGATAGTCAAATAAAGAAATGCTTCATTTTAAAGATATGTAAGTTGACTTTGATTTATATTATTCTTGGAAATAACGAGACCAACGCGAAAAGATCGTGTACTGGAATGTAATTACCTCCAATTAATGTAATATACTTCTATGCTGTCTTACGATTGATATATGAAGCACATTTTTTAGAGCAATTACTTTTATGAATTCTCGTTATAAACTGATGCAAGATCAGCGCCACGATGAACGTGATAAATTATTTAAGTAAAACAGTTGCTACCTGAGACACCGCGGCATTATTGTATCCGCGAGCAATTACACTCGCCTACGAGCTCGTTTGAAATCCGTCGTTGTTCAAAATTTCAAAATGAAACGCAAATTTACAGCCTGTAATTACGCAGTTTGTAGCTTAAAGCAACGGCACAATACCAGCTGGTGGATACGAGGAAAAAACTCCCGGGCAATCAATCATTTTCAGTCAACTCAAACATTTTAATGACTCCCGGCTAATAAACAATATCACTTTCAAATAAAATAAGTCCCTCGTAGGCGAGAGAGCGTTGCTTCACCTGGTTCACCTTCTGCGCTCTCCTATGCGCGGATCGAAAAAAATGCACTCCGGTATATGCTCCACTGAACCGAACAATGACTTTGGTTACTTCCACGCGAAAACTCATTATCGGCGAACGAATTCATTATTGCGACAAAATTAACTTGCATTATTCAAATGACTTTTAGGGCTTTTTTATGGCTTAGGAAGAAGCGCAGTGTGTATTTAAAAGATACAATATGCATTGTTTAAAGCAAACGAGGCACAGCAATATATTAAGTGCGTTATTTGAGTTGTTTATAATAACTTGATTGTTGAAAAAAATAGGCAAAAGTAAGCTAAAACTTTTCCAATTTTTTTCTGTTAACTTTCCGATATCTAATACTGCCGACTTCTTACAGCAGTTATTTTGCATTCATCATCCTTTGAGAAAACGTACACTGTAATCTTTGAATATGAAATACCTAGACTTCTTTTTGCATTATTGTAATCTTATTCTTGCCGCGCTACTTAATTTTAACAAACAAGATAATATGCTTTACAATATTATCTATTGATTTTTTTCCTTAAACTGCACTTCGACTTCTCGACGTAATGAATTTTTAAGAAAGATGAACTGTCCCGATCCGAAGCAAAGTGCACTTTGGAGATTTTTACTTATTCTAATATAAGCCCGAAAGCACCATATACTTACGCGCATTATCAATATCTCTCATTATTATAACATCCATTGTGTAATTTCGCATCAAGAATTGAATTAAATTTCGAATGAATTGAAAGGCTTATCCCTCCCGGATCGACGCCTTTCAAAAAAGAAGAAGCAGCCCTCGGCCAGCTCGCTCGAAAAGTATACAGTACCCAACGAGGCTCTCCTTTAAAACAAAGCAAACAAGGCTTCAATCAGTTAAAAAACGAGGAAGACGAGGGAGAGAGAGCGCTGGGCATTATAAAAGCGAAGCGAAAGGGAAAGGGCTGCGCGCGCGCGCGCGCAGGCGCGTTATCGTTTATAAATAAGAATGGCAAGTGTCACGCCCCGCGCGCCGGAACACCATTATTCCGAGATTCCACTGGGACGATAGTAAATATACCCACGTGCGCCTCGAGATACGTATATACGCGCGCTCGGGCCAATGATATCTGTCCTGGGCTTCGTTTTTGCGCCCGTCCTTAAGGCCCCGGCAACAATGGGGCATTACTGGCCAGAGCTCCGTGATTTCGTTAACCCGATGAGAGGTAATCCGCCTCTGCTAAGCGAGCCTCTCCGCGCTCGGGACAATGCAACAATGCGCGTGGGACGAACCCCCCGCGCATCTGCATCTCTCTCTCTCTCCCTTTTCCCCTGGCTTTTAGTTACTTTCGACCAGGCCCTTTTATTATTATACGCAGCGAGAGCTTTTAAGGCTTGCCTTCGGGCCGCTGCCAAGCTCGAAAATTAAAAAGACTCCACCGGCTATTTCGCGCGCAAGCGCCTTACACGACTCCGCGCGCCAGTTCCGGACGATCATTTCGCGAGATTGAATTTGAATTCCGGGGAAATGTCCCGCCCGAGCCGCGCTCTTATAAGGATGCCGAGGAATTCTGAATAGGAGAAAATGTGGAGCGCAGCCGAGATAAAAGGTTGGGTCCCTGATATCGCGGCAATGCTTATATGGAGCTTATTATCATAATTTTGTGAAGCATGAAATGCGCAGATTATATTTTATCGAATTCTAAAGGGGTAAGCCTAATTTTAATAGTCCTGTATGTACAGATGGTGAATCGTAGGATTATAATATAGAAAGTCGTAGCTGCTACCGTTATTATCTGCTTGGTTTCATCGATAAAATTTCAATGCGCGATCAATATTTAAATCTTTATTTATCATTGTGTACTAAAATTTATTTATAGATTGCGTTCTAGATTTAAAAACTGTTTTAAATTTTGGCGCCCAAATCGAACAATCGATCGTAATGAATTTCAACTGGCTTTACTTCTTCTGTTCGTAACTTTATTTTAAAATCAAAAAAAATTCAATATGGTTACGCGTTTATTAAGTAAGTAATACGTATGTTCAAACTTTTTTTAATCAACGTTTCTTAGATTTAATTCGAGATACTAACCTGTAATTATTTGTAAAAAATGTAATTCTGAAACGCTAATTAAAACCATAAAATGAGATAATTGTGAAGATGAGCCTCTCTTATAACGCTTATGAAGCATTAAAAATCATTGCGGACCCATCTAATAATCCAGCATTTTAATCAATTACAAAAGCATTTTTCAATTTTCTAATTACCGCGAGAAATCGCTCTTGATGACAATAATAAATCCACCCCATAACTTACTCCTCAACCTCCGTCTTCGCCGCGGCCCCGACGACGAGGGCACGAGAGTGCCGCGGCAGACAAAACGACGAGTTTTCGGCGCCCGACGAGCGCCGGGGCTCGGCGAGTATTTCAATTATTACTCTCCTAAATAGAGCTTGCAGCGTCTTTGCTCGAAATTAGCATGGACTCGTGTAAGCCCTCCCTCGCGTGCGCGCGCGCTCTTAATGCGTTTTACCCCAAGGAATCCGCTGGACCAACCGCAAAGTACACCGAGTTTCGGGCCCCTCGTAATAAAGATAAATGGCGGCACTTACGGGGCCTCGTGATGAAGCAATGCCCAAGAGAGAGAGAGAGAGAGAGAGACAGAGGGGATTTCGCATTCTTCCACGGAGAGAGAAAGAGGCGCGCATTGTGTCTGATTATATCTGGGCCTTCGCGGAACCGCGAGGCTTCTGATTAGCGGAATTGGGGGTCTCGCGAGAGTTTCCACGGGGGGGGGGGGGACTCGCTTCCCTTTTTTTTGTAGCCTCACGTGAGCCGGATCGACGCTGGTATTGCGAGAAATGCACGGGGAGGTGAGGCCCGGAGAGATGTGCTTGATCGGGTACCGTTATATGGGCCTCTGCCGTGACTGCGAATAATTGTTCGATATTGCTCATTTCTTAGGCGGGCTCGAGAGCGAAAGGTTGAGCTCGATGAACTTGCTAACGAGATCTCCTTTCGTGTGAATGAGAAAGTTTTGTGGATTCTTTTCTATTTTTTCTTTAATAGAAAGTCTTCCTGTATACTCTATTCACCGAAAATTAATTAACTATTTTCACAGATTATAATTTTCTTACAATTTTTCATGCCGGAAGAGTAAAAATAATTAGCTGGAGCGATGAATTTTTGAATCTTTAAATGAATAACATAAATCTCATACCCACGTAAATCATTGAAAATTTGACGGACAAAAATTTTCTAGAGCTCGATACACAATCAAGCAATAAGTTAAATATAAGCTCCAATCCGCTTCTAGAAAGGTTATTATAATTCGAAAGTCATCGCGAAGCCAAGCTGAGACAATTTAAAATTAATATCTCGAGCGTCGTCCCATTACCAGTGAAAGTCGTGGCGATCGTCAAAACTCAGATTGAGACAATGAATCCTCATTGTGCACCAATTGAGTATTGTTTGGTCGCGAAGCTCGGAGAGCTGCCTGGCTCCCCCTGCCGAATCCCCGTCAATTAAGTTTTACGTAACCGCGCGCAAAGCTTTTTTCCCATCACATCCTGGCCGCGCGCTCGCGCTCGAAATCAATGAGCGCGCCTCGCGCAAAGTACATGTTTGCTCAGCGCCGCTACCGGCGCTGCGCCTGCGCAATTACCGTATAAATTCCTCGGTCCACTTTTTTCCCATGGCCGCGGGTTCGCGGAAAATCGAGAGCGCGGAGAGAGAGAGAGAGAGAGAGAGAGCTTCTTACGCGGAGGACGATCGCGTGAATATCGTTAATGTCGTATGGACAGGTACATCTGCCGAGCAGTGATCGCTTTCGCGAAATAGACGCGAGGAGAGGCGCATTGTTTGTGTTGGCCGCTCGAGGGGCAGCTTTTACGAGCCATCTTCCAGACGTAACAAGATCGGAAACCGCACGCAATGTTACGATCCGAAAGAATCCAAAGAAGTCGCTCTCCGCTCTCTCTCTCTCTCTCTCTCTCTCTCTTTCGTTTTCTGCCTTTAACGACCTTTTTCTTCTTCCTTCATCTGCGATCGAAGTGTTCCTCTCGCTTTTTGCCCGGCGCGTATTGGATGTCCTTTTATTTCGTAACTCTCCTGGCATTATGAGCGGCCGCGAATGCTTCGAATCGCCGGGAAAGTGCAATGCTGCCGGGTTATGGTAATGCGCGGATATTTCCGGAAAATCGTATGTTTCTACTTTTAAATTGTGCGTTGAGGAGAGTAACAATTTAAAGGCCGATTTTCGAAGAGTCGTTGGAGAAAGTAAAAAAGTGTTGCGCAGCGTAATCTTGTTTTCAAAAGCATCAATTCAATTATTAACAAGGCACGGAAGTTCAAAACTTGAAAATTGACTCTAAATATGAGAGATAATCGTGTTTTCAAACGTTGTTATTTTATACTTTATTAGGAGCTAAGTATAGTATTTGAAGTTATGCCAATTTAACTCACCAGTAATTGATTTGTATTTCAAGATCAGAACATCGGAGCTTACCTGAAACACACAAAAAGCAATAATTTAACTCATTATCGTACTTCGGCATTCCCGAGCCAAACTCGTATAATTTTAATGCGCCGATAATAGTAATTCCCGAAGCTCATCGCCGGAAAACTTCAATAAACCGACGGCGCGCTCATTAAAATCAACGAAGCGGCCATAACCGTTTCGCCGAGCAAAAACCACACCGAGACGCATTGAAAATTCACGTTTCTTTCGATCGCCGCGTGTGTTTTCTCACGACTGCGGGCGATTTTCCAGCGCGACGTGACCCTTGAGTTATAGATCGTTAAAATCCTCGGGTAAAAAGAGTCTTACGTGCGATATCGCAAGAACAGGCAGATCTGGATGTTGTGGCCAAAGAGTTATGTATCCAGGCGTTGAGAAGAAGTCGGGATTGCGTTCAAATTTTAAGTTGCTTTCGCGGCTATATTGGTAATAGTTGTGTTCGAGGATAAGTTTATCGATATTTCAGGCCCGACCTAAAAGAAAGGAAACATATCTGTTGTTCCGGCAAGTTGTAAATTGAAATAAACATACAGTAATAAATCTGTAAAAGGAACTCGAATAGAAATTCTATTTCGCGGAAATCGTCTTTGCCACTGGATGAAATTAGCCGCGGGAATTCAAGGAATCGCCGTAAACACAATTCGACAATAATTCCTCGGGGAGGGGGGGGGATTTTTGCGTCGCCGCATTTGTGCGTCGGGCTTGAAATTGAAAGATTGCGGGGCTGGGTCGAGTTTACGCGGGCATTGAAATCACCCAAACAACTGTATCGCCAAGGTAGCGGAGCAGTAAATTTATACTGATTCCGAGAAAATCGGTGCGGATCGGCTTTATATTATTTGCATTCTTATAAAAAGATTAGTCTTATAACTTATACTAATAAAGTTCCCGGGGGAACAATTCTTTGGTATTAAATGTTAAATTTTACTGGTCCTCTGTTATTACTAAAACGGTTTTTTGCTAAAAAACTTTTTCCGTTCAAAAAGATAATGGCGATCGGTAAACACGTTGTAGTTTTTACGACTATCGGGACTTCTGAAGGACTTTTTCAAAAAAAAAATACATCGAAAAAGCCATAATTCGTGCAGATAAATTAAAATATACAAGCCCGAACTTCAGCTACAAGATTTTTACTCCTACTTCATCGGTGGGCGGGTCCGGCTATCGAGGCTCCGCTACATAGGAAGGCCGTAACTCATCGGCCGTCTCAAAATATTATTTGTTTGAACTAAATTTCGCTCCGCGCGGCCTAAGCCAAATACATTATATTTCTTGCGGTCTCTCGCCGCGCGCGAAACTTTCACGATTCCAATGGAGAGAAAATCGGCACTTTTCCCCGCGCCGTAGATTTACAAGTTAAATAAGTAATAAGCGCCGTCGGTTTTTTGCTCCGCGGTACAGTTAATTCTGTCGGTGGGCTAAAAATTGCAGCGCGAAACTGAAACGGCCGAGCGCGTTATTTTCACCGAGCCTTTAGAAAGTAACTGTGCGTTTGGCTCTGCGATTCGGGGAGTAATAAATAGTGGCTTTACATATTACGCCGGTAGTTCCTGGCATAGGTATAGGTGTGAAGAAATCGGTTATTAAGATCTAACTCTCGGGTCGAGTTTAAAAATTGGCGGTTGTTAGTTTGGAAACTTGAAACTCGCCGCGAGTCGATAACAATTTGTCAAAAGTTTTTAAATTGATGAAAGGCTTTTATCGGGTTTGTTAAGATCGTTTATTTAGATACCGAAAATTTTCTAGCAGGTGTACAAACCTGACTGGCAATGCAAGAATTATATATGCAATGAAAACCCGAACTCATGTTTTGTTAAATTAAAATAATATAATAAAATAACTTTTCTTCAAAAAATTACACCATTTTATTCAAAAAATAGTTCTTTCTTTAGTCCAATTATTTTAAAAAAAAGCCACATTCCATCATTAAAATTTATAGTCAAAGCTCAACAATGCAAACACTCATTTTAACACTGACGCGGGGGAAGCAACAAAACCTGTCAAACTCCACTCGAATTTTATCGCCTCTCAAAAACAAAAAACAAAAAAAAAAAAAAAACCAGGACAATACCCTGAAAAATTTGCAAAAGCATCCTTCGATCGGCTTCCTTCATCCTGCATTAACAATAAATTAAGCCCCGCCGAAAATCACCCGACTCGCCTCCTGGGCCGATAAATCGATCCGAAAAATTCATTACGCGGCCCCGAAAGTCGCCCGGGCCGCCGCCGCGCGCAGCCGCAGTCCCGCGTGATTTATCCCCTCGGGCGAGAAATCGCGTCCGCGCGGAGAGAATTTCCGCGGGCTCGGAGCGCGTAAATCAACCCTTTCCGCGGCTTTTCGTCACTTTCGCCCCAGAGCTTTCCTCCGCCAGTCGTAAATAAAAAGCAATTTCAGTCGGCGCGCGCGGGTTTTTCGGAAATGAATTATCGATGAGGTGATTTATATACGGCGAGCGAGAGAGAGAGAGAGAGAGCCCCGGGCGCTTTTTTAGAGGCCCGAGTTATTATAACGGCCGCGGCTGAGTAGTTGTCTTTCGGACGGGTACTTTCTTATGGCTTTGAATAATTTTGGAATACTTTAGATCGGCGGAGGGCTTTGTGATTCTTAGAAGGGCTGCTTATTTATGATTTCGGACCTTTAAAAAGGAACAATAAGCGGCAAAATGTGTAAACATGGCTTGTTTTGTTGGGTAGATAATTTAGTAACAACAATCAGATTGTTAAATCACGCTTTAAAGTTATTAACCCAATTACGTGAAGTCTTGTTTTAGGTATATTTTCGACTTTCCATTAAATTATATTATATTGTACTTTACGACGTTAAAGAACATCTCTTCAATTCAAAAACTGTAGTCGTCCAAGGCGACTTTCAACATTTCTCCATCTATCAAAATTCACTTTGCCAAGATCCCTCCTTCGAAAAAACAAAATTTAATAGCCCAAAGTTATAAATCACCATCCCATTAGCCGGTCGCATCAACTTTTATGATTTCGACCCGAATCCGTAAAACACCTCCTCGCTCGCGCGCGCTCACGTCCTTCGCCCAAAATCAATCAAACGCTCTCCCCGCCGGTTTCTCTCTTTCGGGCCCGGCGCTGCGGCGATCGCGCAAAAAATCGCCTCCCCGAGAACCGTAAAGCCGCGGTTAACGATCGGGGCTAAGCGCTTTATTAATAAGCGCGCTTAACAAGCCCCGGCGTTTACTGCTTTTCCGCAATTTTCCAATTTGCGAATGAGCCGGAATTCGAGCGACGGGCGTAGCCTCGTAAATCCCGCGCGCGCGCTCCGCGTAAAAACGCGACCGCGGCAAAAAGCAGGCCGGGTGTTTCCCCGCGGGAGCTGCCGCTGCTGCCGGCGCTGCTCTTCTCCGCTGCTCTCTCGGCTCTTTGATATTGCCGAGCTGAGCTGAGCTTCGTCGAGGCGGAGGGTTTTTTTTCTTTATGGGGCCTTTTTCGGGAAGCGGGAAAATTCTGAGAGGTTTCTTTTGCGCAGGCTGCTGATTAGATATAAACTTGGGATTATGAGGGTCGGAAAATGATAGGATGGATTTTTAGTGCTAAGGATTCTCGTCTGCAATTTAAAAATGCTTCCCGTGTTGAAATTTTAACGGTTTGTTGCTTACTTTGAAGTAATTCCGTTGTGTATTGTATTTTTCTAGTTATTCAGTCAGCCTAGTTATTATTTTTTTTTTTTTATTACTGTTGCCTGATTTCCTATATCTATATATACCTATACCTAACCACAAACGTAAAGAATGGTG
>JAWWEM010000044.1:9730339-9743714 GCA_035582935.1 Ormyrus thymus
GCATATAGCGGCCATCGAAGGCTGGTCATTCGTTCGAAACTCAGACTTGCCTCGAGGCGCTATCGCGCCTCTTGATACCAAGGCTGGAATTTTTAATCAAATCAAATGATTTCAAATCTTTAAAAATTTATATATTTAGCATGAGTCACTTCCCTCGAATTATTATCGCTAGTTTAGTCAACGAAACATTTTCTCTCTTTCGCGGATCTCTTGTATGCGGTTTTGTGAGCTGCAACTTTGATAATGCAGTCATCGGTTTAGTTTGGCTTTCGCACGAAAGATTTTTCGCTATTAAATAATAAACTATTTATTTGATCATTGATATTACTTTAATTATTAAAAAGTTTTTAAATTGAATAATTAAAAATTATATTTTGATAAGTGTGGAATATTGGAAAGAACAGTATTATGAGGTAATATTGTAAAGAAAATCTTAAACTTTTTACATTATAATTAAAGCGAGGAGAGGATCTTACTTGATGATAATAAAACCGTTAAGTATTGTAGGTTAAAAGGTGAGTTTACTTTTTTAAAACCCTGGCAATTAAGTAGATAAGTGTTCGAAATAAAAATTGCATTATTTAATGCAATATTAAATAGTTTATTTTCTTTATCGCTTTATATTTTTTTAATTACTTAACAGATTTAACTCGCTATTTTATTCGACCAAACCAACTATATACGAATCTCGGGCGCATGTAATCTTATTTTTTAAAAAGTCCTTAATTTATGCCGTAAATGTCGCCTTGTTCCTCATATTCGGCCATAATTTAAAACAATAAATCCAACACGCCAAGTGTCACCTTACACAACCGCAAAGACCGAATCCCTAACGAGTTAACAGCCGACTAATTTCGTCGCCCGGATTCCGATCGCTGATGCATTACAGGTGACACTCAAAGCAGGCATTCCTCATTTTTCACCTCCCCCCCCTCCCCACCCCCTTCCCGCAGGTGTCTCCGATTCTTTTTTCGCCCCCCCCCCCCCACCACCGATTAATATCTCGGCGAGCGTCGATATACGCAAAAACCGTTACGAGCCATGCAAAAGTGATAACCCCTCGGCTTGAAATAGGGGCTCCCCCGATGCTTAGATAACTGAAATTATTCCTTCCCGGGCTGAGAAAAATGGCCGACGCGCCGCTGATAATCGGCCGTTTACTGTTACTTTCGGGCCCGATGTATGGAGAGTCCCGCGCGCCCCGGCACAATACGGAAAAAGATAATTGATAGGGCGGCGGAGAGGAGGGAGAGAGAGAGAGAGGACGCTCGTTACATTTGCATCAAATGGACCGAATTGTTGATCTCGCCGCGACGTTGAGACGGTGATTTGTCAGGGATCGCGAATTGGTACGAGATAATTAGCGAGTCTCTACGAAGGATTAGTGTGATTTATGGGATAGGATTAGCGGCAAAAATCTCTTTATTTTCTTGAATATTCATGGCTTAAAAGACGATTACATAATATTAATATTTTGTATGTACTTTTACTTTTATCAATTTGTAAGTTTTAGTTTCTATTATTTCACAGATTTATGTATGCATTCAAGAAATTACGCAACAGAAAAAAAAAACAATGTGCGACGAATTTCTTATTTTAGTATTCAATAGTGCCTCTGACATCATCGAAAATTCCACGCGCGCATTGGAAAAAGCATTTAAACAATGCAAAGTCCCTCGCTCTCTCCCGCGTATTCCTTAAAATTTCGTCAATATTTACAGCCGACCAACGCAGCCGGTATATCCATCGGAACCCGGCCGGCTCGTAAATTCAACTTATTAAATCGAGGGAGCCTCGCAGCAGCAGCAGCAACGGCGGCGGCGGCGGCAGCAACGTTTCTCGGCGAAACTATCATTTCGATGTTAGTATGTACGTACACGAGCAGCAGAGATATCCGCGCGCGCGCGCGAGGCGGCCTGCGCCGGCAAAAATGAAAAACAGGCAGGAGCAAGGCAGCGGGGAGGGAGGGGGGGGGACGAATAGCAAAGAGATCTGCGCTGCTGCCTCCGAGCGATATCCGCGCGAGGAAAAAGGAGCCGCAGGACTCGAGAGCTGCCAGCGAACTATGTAGAACAGCACACACCGAGAGCGGAGCGAGCCGCGGAACGAGATATCGGCGGAGAGCGGAGAGAGAGAGGAAATTTTAAAGCGGCCGGTGATTGATTGCGATATTTGACTAAGCGCGGATGTGGTGTTTAAACGATTGCGCGGATTGATTTTTTCTCTCTCCTTCTCTCCCTCTCTTTTCGGGGAATTTTCGCGCCGGCGATATTGCCGAGATATTATTTCTGGAAAAACAGATGTTGGGAATTTTGATGTGGGTATAAAAGTACAGCATTTAAAGCAGTATTTTCCGGTTAACGATGCCCGCATTATCGAGGAGAAAAGAAAGATAAGTGGAAATGTAATGTAATGTTTGTAGGGGATTTTTATTTGCTTTGATGAAACGTTATTATATCCATAAAGGTTGCAAAATGTATATACGCTATAATTAAGAAGCTTCGCATGATCTGATAAAATTTTTAGTTATTGACGATCACAGGTAACTAAATAAGACGTATTAAACATTAGGTTTAAATTTTAGCATTAATATTTTATATAGCTGAAAGCCCCCGAAGGTTTTCGCAAAAAGCTGGCAATATTTAAAGCGCCCAATTAATATTTCACGAGAAAAGCAGACTGCCGCGCATTTTGCGTAATAACCTGTTTAAACAAACAAAACGAGAGCAAAGCAAACCAGATAGAAGCTTAAAGAGCGTCATTTTATGCATCATCAATAAAGCTATGTTTATAGTTAGGAGCTGTAATTTTAATTTAAGTAAATTATGTTACTCGTAAATCCGCAGATGCAATCTCACGATTATACATCAACTGCGACTTTTTTCCCCTCCGTCCTCTCTAATCCTGCCTTCATTTTTTATCATCGACTCTTTAATCTTCCTCGTTTCCTACGATCATAAGTCTGAGGAGATTATCGGAGTAATTCCAAAATTGCGTTCGATTAAACGGCAAAGTTGATTAAGATGATAAAAGCGCCGGGTGAGCCCGCAGTATATAACAAACACCAGTTAGTTTTTCACCTGCGTCTCTCTCTCTCTCTCTCTCTCTCATCATTCTTTCTGCACCTCCCCACTCCGCCGACGATAACCTCTACCTTTCCGCGACTAATTCTACCCTCCCGAGGCTGCACTCGAACCTCGGATATGATGTATATCGGATTGGTATATCAAGATGGTAACAATAGGTTGCGATGCGGCGACTAATGGCGGCTGGTCACAATTCTATGACTCGCATTAATCGCGGACAATAACTTAAATAGGGAGAGCTTTCGGCGAGGGGCTTAAGCAATGCTCGGGACGCTTGCCGGAGTGAGTTTAATGCATGTAATGCTTGGACTTATCTTCGGATCTGATCAAAAATTGCACTTTCGCTCGAGCGATCGCGAGGCACTTTGCGGGATTTATTTAGATTTCGCTGTAATTTATGTGAAATTGTGGTTGATTAAGATGGCATAGGGATCGGCAGCTTGTAATCATAGAAGATGCAACCGGGTATGCTGGCCCTCCGCAGTAATTCCTGACTGATTAGCGCTTTAGGCCACCACTGTCCGATGTAGCGTTGTGCAACGTCTTTTTCTACTTACTTAAACGGCTAATTTATTGGAACTCGACGATTAGAAAGAGATCGGAAAATACGGCGCGGATACTTTACGATGTGCAAAGTAGCCAGGCCAATCCGTGCCTTTTTGCAGCAACTTCAAACATCTAAATCGAATGCCCATATAATCAGCAGTCAGCGGAGCGTTAAATAAAAGCGGTTCGCATAATTTTCCCCCCGGCGGCGATCGGCCGATTTTGACTTTCGCGAAACTAGAGCTCTCGCGCGCACTGGAGCTATCAGCACCCGATAAGCATCGGCGCGAGAATTCCAGCTCCGCGCGGGCCCGGGCGATAAATCGAGCCGAGCCTCCAATTTCGCCTCACAATGCGCCTCGCCTGAATCGTATCGTCCTCTGCGCTCGCACGCGAGAGAGCTCCTTCCCTTTTCCCCGGCTGGCATTTTTCTCCCCGGGCGCCGCGCGCATGCGCGCGAGTTATGAATTTATGATTTATTTGCCCTAACCCCGGCGCGCGCTCGGCGCTCGCTTCCTCTCCGTATGGCTTATACAAACGAACGTATGTATATAAACCCCGTCGACGATATGAATTACGGCGAGGCATGCCAGTGACGTGCAGTCATCGCCAATGGCGGACCGATATATACGTGCCTGCTCTTTCGTGCAGGTAAGAGAGAAAGAGAGAGAGAGAGAGGAGCGGACCGCCAAGGAGGGAGCACCCTATACTTAGCGGATAATCACCGCGATATACTACATTTATTAGCGGATATAATAACCCCGGAGAGAGGAGAATGCCGCTTTTTTTGCTCGGATCTCCCTCTCCCTCCTCTGCTTCGTGGGTTCGGGGAGATGCGACGAGAGTCCAGAGGTGACTTATGGGAGGCCCTTTTTTAGGATGTGGAAAGCGGGGAGATAAGAAGCCTGCCGGAAACGCGTTTCAACGGCTCTAATGTGGAGCGAGTAGCCTGTGTTCTTCTTCTCTCTCTTGCTCTCTCTCTCTCTCTCTTTCTCTCTATCTCTCTCTCTCTCTGTGTGGCTGCTATTTGAATTGCGAATTTGATGGTACCGGGAACCGGACGAGGGAAAAACGTACTACTGCTGGAATAAGAGGATTGGGGGAAGATTGATACGTTCGCCGGTTAATGATGGCACCTTAACTCTCGGAATAAGATGTACTGCCGATTTTTGTACTGCTATTTTGTAATCAACACAGTGTGCAACTACGCATTTCGATGTAAAGCAGAGTCGTTTTTTGCCCCGAAAGGGACAAGTTATTCCGAAGGTGCATATTATTCGAGGAGCGATTCGCTAATGAACTTCTTACAAGAGTAACGTAGCAGTGAGACTCTACATTTTTTTATTCATCAATTTTAGTTTCTGCCTACATCGCGGTTAATAATTGTAATTCAAGTCACAAGGAAGCGAAGATAAAACGATCCCTCGCTGCGCCAAATTACACATATTCGCTTTTATCGGAGTCCCCACTAATCTCACCAGGAAGCCAGCTCTGAATCGCAAATGCATCGTAACGAGTTCGATGAAATCCCAGCCCGCGCGCGGAATGACGCAATTTCGCCGGTTCCTCCCCGGTGTGAGAAGAGAACCTACCGAGGCGCACGACAATGCGCTTATTGTACGAAGCTTCGCTCTCGAAGCCGTCGTTCGCGGCTTCGCAGATGCGCGGCTCCTCCCTCCGTCCCCGGGAAGAAGAGAGAAGGAAGAAAAAAAAAAATGAAGATATAATTTCGCACCGCGCCGAGATAAGGGCGCCGCTGCGGCTCGCGATAAACCAACACAATTACGGCGATATGCTAAAGCCCCATCCGGCGGGGGAGGGGAGAATCCGTTGACGTTTGAAAAACGACGGCGGCGCGAGCGGCGAGGCTCGAGGAGCAGCGGAGAACAAACACGCGGCGCGAGAGCTGGCAATAATAAGAAACGAACGGTTTGAGAGAAAAGCCGGGGAGCACCGCGCGTACGCACACGCGCGCGCGCGCGGAGCTGGAGAGAGAGAGAGAGAGAGAGAGAGAGAGAGAGAGAGAAACGGCCGAGCGGAAACGGCGTTTTTACTTTGTTTTAATTATCGAGGTGTAATTTTCGAGCGCTGCTTATTAGCGCGGAATGGCTTCGCAGAAGTTTTCTTCTAGGCTCGGGAAGCCTTCTGGCGGCCGCGGAATCGATTTATGAATGCGCGCGGATTTAGCAGCTTTAAATTTTGCGAAGTGAAATTGATTTTTTTTACATACAGGCTCGCGAGAATCGGCCGCTGATTTTATCCTAATATTTTATGATTTCTTTGGAGAAAATTGGAGATTGAACGCGTGTCCGATAGTCGGGTATTATCGGACTGAATTAATTAGCTAGAACTGAAAAAGTAGGCTCAGTCCCGGTATGATTTCCGTTTTAAACTTAATTTGAATAAGTATCCCGTTCATTCTCAGTCAAGTTTTAATGGTGAGTCACGACGGCCGACGCTAGAAATCTCGAAATTTTTACCTAATTATTGCATAACTCGCAGAAATTCTTGAAATGTAAACTAAAGCACACACCGGCTTTGCAAAGGCGTTTACTTAGCCTTCCGCTTTTGATTAGTTAAACTTATTTCCGCTGGAAATTATATCAGGGCCGGCGATTACGAGAGAGCGAAATATATTCCTCGTTTATCAGCGGGGATTCCGGGAATATCGGCGAAATCTACTTATTTCATTAGGTTCGTTCACCGAATCATTGCGATCCGCAATAAAGCGAAAGTCCCGCTCGCAAACCGCTCGGAAAGCTTGATTTAAAGTATATATTAAATTAGCGCGTGTGTCCGGATACAAAAATGTTAACAATTAATTAAAAGTTCTCTCTCTCGGTGAGCTGCGCGCTTTCGCAGTTAATTTCGCGTGAACGAAGCGTAATTGTCGGGTTCATGTTTGAAAATTGGCGTCGATTATCATCGCGAAGATCGTATACAAAAAGGTATTTGTATACTTTAAGATGGAATTGATTAATGTTTACGTAAAGGAATTTCGAGATTCTTTTTACAAGTATTGCATGAGTTCAAATAGTATATCATCGGCGGCATTACACGCTTATTAAACCTGAAATTTGCTTATCTCGTATCGTCCCGTGGGATATTCCGCGAAAACTCGGAAATAGATTCATGCGCGAATCCATAACGAGAAGATTATATTTAATTATATAGGCAGAGATGTAAATATTAATTAAGATCGACTGCTTGGGTAAATAATAAACTCACTCTTCGTGCGCGAATTAAAGTTTATTATACAATATTTGAGGCCGCTCGAAATTTCGTTCGGAGAGCAAAATAAATCGCCCATATAAATTTTCTTAATAGTTCGGGTAAGTGCATGTGTGGAAAGGACATATTTCACGTCTGCTGATTTATGCAAATTTATTAAGCAAATTCAACGTAAATTATTCAAAACAGTCTAGTCTAAGTACTCGAATTTATTACACAAAATCATAAATAATATGTTCGGAATCATAATGCTCGCAAGCTCGATAGTTGGGAAAAGTGACAGTTTCTTTACTTAATTATACTAATCAAATTCAAGTAGCGCTCAACTCTATATAAACTTGAATTGAACGAATACCAAATTACTTATTCAATGTTTGTTTTTCATCGCGAAAGAAAGTTCGGTAAACGATGGTGATTCGTAGTTCCGAACTCCCCCCGGTTACCTCAGACCCAATTTTTCCACTCCACCGCCATCAATCCGCCGCCAGCAATTTCAATTCCTCGCGGTGTCAACGGCGTTTAATTGGCCTGTCATCGGCGCAAAGTAATTAAAAGCAACAAGCGCCCACCCGTCCCCCTCCCCCGAAAAACTCCTCGCCCGGCAATTTCGACCGCGGGGTTATATATTTGTCAGTTCCTATTACCGGCAAAGCGGCACGCACGATAATGCCCAGAAGACGCTCGCGCCGAGAGAGGAAAAAAAAAACGGGGGCCCCGAGTTTGTTTCTTTCTCCCTCCTGCGCTTTATGTACCTCTGCGCTTTTTTGCCGGCGAGGGAGGAGAGAGACGGGAGGGGGGAGCTTGCCGCGCTTGATTTATGTTTATTAGAAATCGAGTATAGCAAGATTCCTCGCATTACCCGGACGACGAGCGCGCGCGGGCCGTGTAACCTTGTAAGAGCGCCGGGGAGAGAGAGAGAGGGAGAGGATATCCCGAGGAGGAGAGATACAGCCGAGAGGAAAAATCGTTTAGCGCTGATAAAACGCGCTTTTCAGATGTTTCTGCCCCGCGCGGCTCGCGGCGCTACATACACGCCTTTTTTCGGTTCTTGGAAGAGGGGGGGCTCTTCTCCGGGGCTGCAGTGCCTTAAGTGCGAGGCTCGGAATTATGCGATGGAAATTTCTGTTTTACCGATATCCGCGCGCCGACTCGCGAAAGTTATTGGTATCCGCCGCTCGTTGCGTTTGCTGCTCTTGTTATTGATGAGTTTTTAACTAATTATACTGGGGTCTGTTTGGACGATAATGAGTCGAGTTGAAATATTAAGCTACCTTTTATATAGTAAGTTTATAATAATAATAATATATTCAAATGTCACTTGAAGCATTAAAGTTTTATTAGTTGTATTCTATAATTAATTAAGTAACGAACGCTTGTACATCACTTGAAGTTTTATAAACTGCAGAGGTATAAATTTCCGAGTAAAAATAGAATGCCGCTTCCTTCATAAACCCCTTTAAACGCGCTCTCGCGCGCGTTAACGATCTCCTCCTCGCTTGCAATTTCTGCGCCAGGTCACAATAAGCTAAAACCGCGAGAGCCATAGGCTCTTTTTCTTATCCGCCTAATTATTCTTCCGGCCCGTGCGTTCTCGTCGCGCGGCGGCGGCGGCGGAGCAGCGGGGGAGAAATTTTTTTTTAAGCACGACAATAAAACCGGCGTCGATTCTTGGGCGAAAATGAAATCCAGTCCCGAACGACTTAATGAATCCCCTCCCCCCCCGTCCCCACGCTTCTCTCCGGGACGGAAGAAAAAAAAGAAGAAGGCGCCGGCGGACGAGAATAAACAGCGGAGATGTACTAATTTTCCTCGGGTCAAAAGCACGGAAAGGGAGGCATCCCGAAAGTCATACAAGAAACCGACAAAAAGCCCGGGGGGGAGAGAGAGAGAGAGAGAGAGCCACCGTGAGAGAGGAGGACGCCAACAGCAAAACGCCGAGATGTAGAAACTGGGGGGTGGGGTGGGGGAGGGGGGAGACACTCGACCGAGAAATAAAAAGGCAAGACCAAACACAGGAACTGAGAGAGGCGAACGGGAGAAAAAGAGCGGCGACGCTTCGAGTGTGTTCGTGAATGTGGACGGGGTTTTCTGTACAGTCATCGGCAAAACGACTATCTTATCTGCGGGTCTAGATAAAAACTTTTGGAGCGCGGCATTTCGGTCGGAATGTGCAACAATGTTTCGCTCGCCGATTTTAAATATGCTTTATATATATATAAACGCGAATTTTCGCATTTGCGGAGAGCGAAGTGTTACGTGTATTGCTTTTATTTTTTTGTTCATTAAGTGGATTTTATATTTACGGATGTAGCTGCGGGCATATCGTAAAATGAGATTCGAAAAGTTTATCTCGAGTATTTGAGCAACGGGCATAAATATTTTTTGCATTTTACAGTTGAACGAATATTTGCTTCGAGCAAATAAATGCTTTTATTCCTTCAAATCTTACTAAAGGTATTCGTTAAAATTCCCAAATCTATACTCACGAAGGTTTAAAGGAGTGACGGTAAGTAGTTTATTTGCGTAATTAAAATTTTATCTCTCCTCAGTCGCAGATATTTTCAGTAATACAGCATTTTGATTAATCCGGTTCAAAAGACGGAGGACCATTTAATATTTCGATTCTATTCATTCCCGAATCCGCGATCGCGCGAAGGCCCAAAAAATCTTCCCACACCAAGCATTTTATTTGCACGTCCGCCCACATCTTATCCGGCGGACACTTGTTTTCCCGATAACAGCGGAGTGCGCTTCTCTCTCCGCTCAGTGATTCTCACCGGAGCTCTCAGAGTCCCAAACGGCCCGACAGACCCAAAGCAGCATCCAGCAGAAGAAAAGGAAGAAGGAGAAGGAGAGGTTTAGCGAGGGCCGGGAGGCCCCTGGCACTTTTACGGTATTATTTGCTCAGGCCGCGCAAAGTCGCCTCCTTCGTTTTAAATAATAGGCGCCGCGCCGCGCGAGAGTGGATTCTCCCTCCTCTCCGCCCCCCTCCCTCTCCCTCCTCCCTCCCTCGGGCCCGGAATCTCTCCTTTTTTCTGCGCCGGGCCCCAAAGGGAGAGAGGGAGAGAAAGAGAGGGGGGGGGAGGGGGGAGACGCCGGCGCATCGTCTGCGCGCGTTATGAGTCCGCTCGAATGTATTCGATTGCACTTTGGGAATTTATGAATTTTTTGCCAGGCGGTCCTTTAAGGTCTCTATGCCGTTATTGGGAAATATCGACGTTTGCTTTTTAATTGATAATTAGGGAGTCTTTGTATGGACGGGGGGACGGTCCGGCTCTTGATTTATTTAATTAATGGGCGAACTAGTTTGGCGGAATTGATTTTCGGGCCCGTCGATGAGATTCTCTTGAAAAGTTTTTGGGAATGTATTATTCGAGGTTTTTTGCCGCTGCTGCAGTGATTTTAATATTGAAACTATTTCTTAGAAAGTGAAGAAAGGAACGCGAGGCGCGATTGATCACGTTAATTTGTCATGTCAATTTTTTAATTATATGCTCAAAGTATTTTATGTACCTGTTTGAAAAATATCTTATTTATTTCAATGCTTTCGCCACCTCGAGAAATAATTTGTCATTTGCACTCGATTCTTACCTGAAACAAAGAGGAAAAGTTGCTCATTAGTACATGCTTATAAAACACAGTATTTGTAAAGTGTTACATATAATAGTGTCAGAATACACAAGCTAAATCGGCTTAAGAAAACTAGATTTACGATAATATCCACTGTTCATAATTCCTCTAAACAATCATAACTCGATAACACGACTTTATGTAGCAAAAGAACAAATATCATTCGTTGCCAGCTTCCTTAAAAAACCAGCCGAGAAGAAGCACTAACTCTGACCCATTTCTGTTGACCCAACAATTTCAATTTCCCGCAAGAGTGTTTGCTCGCCCTTGAAGCGAGTTTCCACTTGTTTACTCTCCTCGCCACCGAGCACCGACGACTCGTTAACGAGCGTTAATTCGAGAAAAGCTCCGGGCAGCTCTTACTCTCCGTGTGGGAAGAACGCCTGTACGTAAATCGATTCACGCAGCCTCCCTCTGAGCAAACGAAACCTCCGGTTTCTCGATTTCTCGATCGATCGCGGCGTTGCCGATCGATCGAGCGTATCTCTCATTGGCGCAATTAAAAGCCCATCGGTCACGGGCCCGTCTCATTCGCCGATAATTTATCGGCGGTCGCGCGCAATTAACTCTTGTTCGCCGGAGTAATAAAGCCGACTTTTTGCTCGGGCCTTTTTTTTTACGAGGGGCCAAGTTTTGCGCCTCCACGTAAGTATAAAAAGGCGGCGAAAATCGTATAGCTGCGGGATTTTTGCTCCGCGCGGATAAATCGTCGTTGCCGAAGAGCGAGCGAGAGAGAGAGAGAGAGAGAGAGAGAAAGTATGTGGAAAAGGTACGGCGACACGTATGTGTTTTAGTCGGCGTCGTGTTCTTTTTCCTCCCTCTAACGGATATACAAGCTCGTCTCCCTTGTCGACTTTTTGTTAAAGTAATATCGCCGATATCGCCGAGATAATCTATTTTTCTGCTGCCCCGGGATTTTCGTCCGATTTTATTATAACGCGCCCGGATTCCGTTTGGGAATTTAGTGCTTTTTCGAAATTGGCGATACGTGTTTTATGTGGAGGAGTATTTCAGGATTATTTTTAGTGGTCTTGAATCTTTTGCCTTCGAAACATATCACCCGGCAAACTTCTTTTGTATAAATGTATACAAGACCATATAAACTGTCATTAGTTGTAAATAAAATACGCGAATATTTTTAACTTTGAATTTTTACTAAAATGTATTATCCTTCAGCTGCTTTAAAAAAAAATGTATTATTAATTAAAATAAAAGTTTGCTTAAACAGTAACGAATGATTCCATATACCCCGAAGCAAACGCAATCAATCGTCGAGGTCGTAACCCTTTAATAAATCGAACAACAATTACGCCAAAGCTACAAATGCGTTTAATAAGCGTGAATAATCGGCGCGGTTCCAAAATTTTTTCGCGAATAAACCTCTCTCTTAATAACTCACTCCCGTCGTCGGCATAAATTATAGAAAAAAAAAGAAAAAAAAACTGAGCACACCTTGCTTAAGGGGACGTCGGAGCACTTCGTCCGCTGACGCTGCGACCGTCAGTGACGCTCGTGCAAGCCCGTACGTTCAGGCGTACTTTGACGCGTTCGATGACGTCAGCTCAGTCGGTATCCGACCTCGCCTTAAACGGCAATTGATAACCCGTTAATGCCGCGCGAGTATCGGCTCTCAAAATATTGCGGCCTCGGCCGTAAATTCGGCGAATTTCCAAAAGGCGTCCCCGCGCGCGGCCCAATTTTTCGAAAAGGACACCCGACGGCATTAAATTCAGGGCAGGGAGGGGGAAGCCGAAAAACAATCCGTCTTGCGGAATAATACGTACGTCGCCGTCCGCGCGGCTCGAACACAGACCACTTAACTCTCTCAGCGGCTCCGGAGATCGATGATCGCCTCTGACGACTTCTCTTCTCTCTCTCTCTCTTTCTCTCTCTTTCTCTCTCGCTCTCTCTCCTCTCTCTTTCTTCTGGGCTGCCGCTGCCGCCGCTGCTACTTGGGGCCTGAAACTCGTTTCTCGTAAAACAAACGTTCCCAAGTCGGCCGCCGCGTCATTCCGCGCCGAGCCTGACAGACGCGATTAATTGCGATTTATTGGAGCTTTTATTATCGTAGCTCGGAGCTTCCGATGGAGAGATGCGAATCTGCATATATATATGTGGACAGAATTAAGGGCTCGTACACTGTGTCTGGATGTGTATATGATTTCGGATTGTCGGAGTTTGTCCTCGAGTCGTTTGTTGTCGGGCCCCTGGACTTGTGCTTTACAATTATTCGAGTGTACAAATTTTGCAAAAAGGATTTTATGGCATCCGAAATTTTACTTTGTATAAAAAAAACGTTATACGGCCAGCCGCTAAACTGCAGTACAATCTTTCAGAATGCACGAGTCGCGGCGTGATTTTTTTTATCGCAAATCGCCGAGTATGACTACTGTTACGCGGCCGCGCACAAATATCTAAGAAATTTCCATTGGATCTCAACGAGCGCTTTAACAAACCGTGCAATCGCCATTGTAAAAACTCCCGTTAACCGAGAGAGCCGCGACCGCTAGCCTACGAAATTTATATCGCTCCTCGGCGATCGCCGGCGCGCGGAGAAAAAGGAGAGGAGGAGGGCAGCTCCGCACTCTCCGCGGAGATTGCATGTCAAACAATGGGCCCCCAAAAATGGAAGCGAACGAGAGCGCTCGGGGGGCCCCGAGCACACACGCGGACACGCGAAGCTTCTCTCGGGGGGCCCCCGTAAAGCCTCGCGCGCGATGTATTCCTTTATAAGTGCTGGGCAAACGTTGGAATGTTGCGTCGGGATGAAAAACGGACTGACACTCGAGCGCTGCTCGCTCATCACTTCATCGCGCGGCGCCCACCGCGAGGCCCCCCCAAACAAAACAAAGGGGTCCCCCTTCCCCCCCCCCCCCGTTTGC
>JAWWEM010000044.1:9753907-9771428 GCA_035582935.1 Ormyrus thymus
CTCCGGTTACGCGATTTTCGGCTAATTTTTAATCTAAATTTCGAATAATTTTTAAGCGAAAATTTTCTCCGTGTACAATTATTCTAAAACTCTTGCTTATGATAGGGTTTTATTTCAATAATACATTAAGTATTCTTAAAATATTTAATTTATCGTACGATGTAACTGCACAGACAGAATTTTACCGTCGTTCCATAAGACGCTACAGAATCAGATAATGCATACATTATGAGATAAATACAGCGAGTAATCATCCGCCTCCCCGTAATTAATGAAATTATTCACGTTAATGTCCAATGTAAACAGCACTCAAGTTTCGGAATTACGCGAGAACAATCTGTAAAAGCATCATCAGGCGCGCAACCTAAAAAAATCCAATTCCGTCAAAATCCAGCGGGGCCGCGCGGCGAATGAAAAAAGGAAGCAAATCAAAGGCGGACGCGCGGCGCGGCAGCGGCTTCGTAAACGACCTCGCTAAAATAGTCCGAGGAAACTCGCCGCCGCTCGGGCTCCATCCATTTCCCAACCGTGTAATCAGCTGCTGCTCTCCCTTTTTTCCTCTTTTCGATCACTCCGTATCTCGAGGGGGCAAAGGCTGCCGTGCTGCCGCCGCCGCCGCCGCTGCGCCCCGATGAAAAAAAGGCTGCAGCGCGCAATACGTCGTTATTACAGTTATTACTCCGCGTCCTTCGGCGCAGCTGCACGTACGACGAGCGTATATACGTGGTGCAGAGCGCGCGCGCGCTCGGGGAGCAGCGGAGCGCGGGGCCGGATCGTATCTGCGATGCAAAAAGTAGTCTTCTCCGAAATAGTGTCGTTACACGAGCGAGGAGCTACAATTTTTCTCGAAATGGGCCCCTCATTAAAGGGGCATTTTTACCGATCGTTACGCGAGATTGAGTGTTTTTTGAAGTGGTTACATGATACCGAGTGTACGCGCTGCTTTGCCCGGCCTATCTGTTATGATAAAAGGAAGAGGAGCCTTTCGGAGCCGAATCATTTTCTGGGGGATGTTATGAGCGCATGTGCTCTTGGATTACCGGGAGTATGTTTTTCAGTTGCCGCGTCGCTCGATATAAAAGTTCGGATAAATTGCGGCTCTATTTATTTTTTGAAAATTAATGCGCTATTTACACTTTGTAAGGTTCCATTAATCATGCAAAGTTAGTAAAAGAAATGCAAAAAGTTTGTTAATGACCAAGGAACTCTTATTAAAGGCAGCAAATTGCGCAAGTTGATTACCGCATGCTGGTACAGATTTTAAAAGAACTCGCTCATACGTCGCCTACGAAAGAACCAATAATGAGCTAATAAGCCTACATTATTCCCCTAAACTAATCCACGAGCAACGCTTCCTTTTACAATTAATGTTGCGACTATTATGACTGAGTCATAACCCCCCCATCTCACTTCCCACATCCAACTTAATTTACTTTCATCGTGATTTCCCATTAACGAACTCCACTATCGTCCGACCTTCGCTCCGCCACAAATTTTCCTCTCGACGACAGGCCGGAGCACCTGTTGCTCCGAGGCCGCATGCGCCGCACGCACTTTCCCCTCCCGCGCGAAGGCGCAGCGTCACTTTTTCCCGGCGGAGTGACATCCTTTTTGTCCGATGCCTCCTCCTCCTCCCGAATGCGTATTCATGCGGCCGGCCGATTGAGCGGTCTCTCTTTTTCGACGGGCTCGCGCGGCCCGCTGATCGAATAATTAGCGTCGCGGCGAGCCTTAATTCGCGAGCCGTTTGTGTAGGTGGTGCTGCTGCTGTGCCGGACGGGGAGATAGCTGGCGCCAGGATGCGCCGGCGTTCGAGTCGCCTGATTGCTTTGATAAGCGGCCGGCTTTATGTCGGTCAGATGAGATTCTCGCCGCCTTGGTTGAGTTGTTAAATTTAGTTTTTAGATTAGGATTTGACAGTTGGTTAGGAATGAAGACACTTCTCGGTTGATATTGGAACGCTATTTAATTAATTGTATATCGGTTGCAATACGTTTCTGAAAAAAGTAGGAGATAAGTGCCAAAAATTAGGTGAAGAAGGAGGATGTAAGTTATCTAAAGTTTTTTCAGTCGATACGTCAGAATCTTTTTTATATCCCTTTTATAATGCTTTTTTACATCCACTTCTAACGTGTCAACATCCGGCAAAAAGATTCCCTTCACCTCGGATAAGAATTTTTATTGCAGCGAACATATTTGCCGAACACACGTCTGCGTTTTTATTTAACGGTCCGCCAAAACGATTCCTTTGTCGAAAATCACGTGCTAACTGCCGCCCCGCTAATAGAATTACCCAACTTTCCTCCTGCCGTAAAAAATAATCGACGAAGCCCGGCGAGAACCGCTAAAACAACAGGCCCAATAAATATTTAAAGCCCAGTAAAAAAAAGGAAACAAAAAATTCCGGTCCCCGCCGCCTTTTCCCGTCCTCTCGGAGCCCAGACGGACAGACAGACCACCTTGCGGACCGTCGTCCAAGGCGAACTTTTATCTTATCAGCTCCGCTATTTAATTACACCTCTAATAGTCGGCGACAACTGACGCGCGCTCGTAGATTACCCTAAAAGCCGCTAAACCGAGAGAGCGTCTCTCTCTCTCTCTCTCTCTCCCTCTCTCTCGGCGTTCAATCATCGCGTTTATGCAAATACCTCGGCGCGGGTCCGAAATTTTCGGTTCTTAAACACACAGTGCGCAAGAGTCCGAATCGTCGGGTTATTATCTCCCGGAAGCGCCGGAAGATTGATGTCGCGCATTCAGAAGCGCATGCTAATGACCGCGCGGATACTTCGGGGAATCGCGCGCGCGCGGAGAGGGATATATAATGACACGTATCGTTATTTTACTCGGATCGGCGAGAAATATTTCGTGGGAAAGTTTGCGCGTAGACGGATTGCTTAGTGTGCTATGTGGACGGCTGCGAAAGCTAATGGTCTTAATTTCGTGTACGGGAAACGTCTTTTTTTAGGCAGGCGACAGAAAGAGAAATCAATATTTTTTTCTAATTCGGATAAGAATCAGAATGCTAATTGCTATTGTACACTTGGGTGATTACATAATTTTATGCATACATACATTTTAAAGATGGTGTCATTGATTTGAAAAGGTCGTCGAATTTATATCATTTTCTTTTTAAAAAATATGTCAAATGTAATAATATGTAAACGAACTTTTATTATGTGGCATGTAGAAATATATATGTTTAAGTATTTTATTACTGTTGAAAATGGTAATTTCTATACGCGCGTGAATTGTAATGAAGTCGTTGATATTCACATAAGATAAGAAGAAATTAGCGAATTTCGGCTGATAAATGATTAGATTACGTAGTAAAGCACACTTATATACGATTATTGCCAGGTAGCTGAATAATTTTCAATTTTTACGAATGCCGAATTAATTGCGCAGATAAAATTTAATAGCCATAATTGACAGAAACGCAAGACTTTCTAGGCAACTGAAATTTTCTCATCGATCTATTATATACACCCCCTTCCCCTGCCGCAACTAATTTATAACAAATCTCGCAATCGGCGCAAAAAAGGGTAATTAACAAAAAATCGTTTAATCATAATGAACTCCGATAATTGCTCGTAAACTCGATGCGCCCGAGAAACTCGCGCGAGCTCCTTTCGCAATTCCGCGCTTAGAAATTGAATGCGGAATATTTATCGCGCGAGAGTCGTATAATCCTTTTCGGATAATGAGACTCTCGCTTTTTTTTAACGAGTCCGCCCGTGCGCTTAAGCGGCGCTCGCGCACTTCGTCGCGCGGGACGCGGTAAAGAAAAAGGAAAAAAAGGAGAAATCCATCGGCGGTGCGTCAAAAAAAATTGCTCCCTTTGGCAGAGAGCGAGAGCGCGCCGATTTTTACGAGCTGAAATTTGAATAGAGGCGCAGCTCTCCCGGCTGATGGCCGCGCTGAAACGTAATGGACGACGGAGGGAGGTTAGAGGATTTTATGAAAGGCAAGATTTATTGGGGGAGCGCTCCGAGGGCTTGGGTAATTTTTTAACGGAGCGGCTGGAATGTTTTATGGAAATTGTTGAAACAATAGAATTTCTCAGGGTGAAACATTTATTTTGCCAATAATAACTTTGGCGCTGAAAAGTATTAAATACTTTATTTTTATGAAGGGAAGTTAAATTTCCTGCGCTAGGGAAAGATTACGTAAATTGTAGGTAAAAGACAGATTGATTACGAATTAGAAAAAATAAAAATAAAAATGATTGTGTAAAGAATCAATAAAGATTACGGCGTGAAAGTGTTTTTGTGCACAATTTAGAAAGTTAGAGTCGACGAGTCACGTGTGTTTTATTTTGATTCTATCTGACGCCATTAGTCGAAGAAAATAGTTGGAAGGACGAGATTGCACATTAAAGGTTATTATAGCGGCGATTAGAACATTAAACTATTTTAAGCAAGGCTTGGATGCAATTTTTAATGAATAAATTACGGATCAACCTGTAAAACTGACGTGTAAATCATACTCGGCTTATAATTAAATGCAATCAAGATTAAATTGTTTAATCGAACTGTAAATTGAATGAAATGCATATTCTGCGGATTGAAAAAATCATGCATAAATGGATTTCTTGTAAAAGTAAGATAAAAAAGCAACGGTGAAATATGGGTTTTTATAAAAATGTTCCGATGAACTGAATAAGAAAGTCATTATTGCCTCGCGTTTCGCAAAAACTTGCGGATATATCTAAAGTGAAATGACTTTTATAATTATGGAAATCACACATTTGTTTTTTATTTTCGAGCAAAAAAGTAATAATTTGCGAGCAAACTTTTTCTCGATCAAGTCATTAACGAATTGAACCCTACCTTGTCGTTATTCATATTTGTCTCGAATCCGTTACAAGAATTATTTAGCAAGTATCCACTTACAGTAAGCAAGTTACTGTCTACGTTTTTAATTAATTCACTAACATTAGTGTCATTTCACGTAAAACCAATGATCTAAAAGTGTCTATCCCGTTCGAAACCTGGTCCATTTATTCAAGCGTAAAAATATATTTAATTTCCGCGGATAATAATGCAGTTTCTAAACAACGTAAAAAAGCGAAATTGACTAGATATATCGAACGAGTGCATAAAGCATACTCGTAATTATTGCGAGTCCGCATAAATTGTCCTCCTCCCCGCGACCCAACGCTTATACATTTCGAGCGACGATGAAATATAATAAATAAAGAAATTCCGCGGTAATAACATTCATTAGATAAATGACGAGCTTGGGGACGAACGCGCTCGGAGTCGCCTGCTTAAAATTCAACGGAACATTAAGGCAAGAAGGAGAGAAAGAGAGAGAGAGAGAGTGAGAGAGAGAGAGATGCTCCTTCGTGCGCGTAATAACACGGGGACTTGAATTGCAAAAATTGTAGACCTCCCGTCGTTTATTTTTCATTGTTTGCTCCTTCCCTTCATATACAGCTTTTTGTCCCTTTTTCGCTCTCGGCGTTGTCTCTTTCGACGCGCCGATTCCAGACTTGAAAAATGGAGCCTCTTAAGCCGCCGGAGCGGGAAAGTCGGATGACTGACTGACTGGCCGAGTCGCGATTGATTTTTCGGAAGATGGAACGGGTCGGCTCGTTTTGCTTCTGAGTTGGGGGGCTGATTGAGATACAAATTCGTAGCGATTATTATTAGTCGGAGATCTCTGAACGACTCGATAAATCTCTGCCGCGTTCGTTCTTTTTTTTTTGGAGCTTCGGAGAGTGGAAATAGTCTACCGATGATTTACTGGCAATGGAAATGCGCGAACTTTTGAAATTGATTTTACGTCGTGTTCTTATTTTTAATGCGAGTGAATTGCCTTCAGTTTTTTGCGCAAGACAGTATTTTCCAGAACAAAAAAGTTTAATTTCCTATACAAGATATCTCGAAGACAACAACTAAAAGGCTTTAAAAGTTGATTGCTTTAAGGCACCAAGTTCTTGTATTGTTAAATATGAATATAGTCAAACGTATAAATTCATCAACAATCGGAAGAAAATTATAATGAAGTTACTCAAAGTGCATGTAACATTTATCTCGCTGCGAGACAATGTTTGCATTTATATCGCAATTTTATGTAAAAATCATTATTTTATAAAACCTTTCGTAACGTCGCAGATGTATCCGAGTCGAACGCCAAGTTACAAGACCGAACTCTCGCAAAAACCCGGTTAAGTAAAAAATTAAGTTATAAAATCGCCGTAAGTGTCACCATAATTAAAGGCGTAATGACCTACTTGAGATGAATTTAGAGCAAGTAAACACCTTTCATTCCTTCCAGGTTGCGATTTTTTGCCACGCGGACCGAGAGCAAAAACCATCCACCGCGTCTCCATAAAGCTTGCGTAACCCTTCGCTCCCGATGCAGTCAAATTCCCTCGTTCAAGGCAAAAAGAATCCTCGATTTCCCGATGGAATACCGACCCCCCCCCCCCCTCGGTTGCTCAACCGAGAATCCGCGCGAAACGACCCGCTGGAAGGAGGCCCCGGCGCAAAAAGCTCATAAATTCTCAGCCGCGCCGACGAAAAAGCACGCGGCCGCGCGATCGCCGATTTCGTCATTTCAATATCGTATATCGCGCAGGCGCACTTTCACCGATCTCGCGCACGTGTACATCCGGCGCGCGAGAGCGAGGGAATGTGCTTCGCGCATTGTTGATTCCCGCGCGAGATTTGATGCGCGGCCGCTGGAGAGCACGGATTTTCGGCTCGCGAGCGCGGCTGCTCGGCGTTCGTGCACGCATTGAGGTATAGTTATGATTGTCGCTGGTTACTCACTGGAAATGCCGGCTTGCTTTGTGCTCAACGCGGCTTGGATTTCCATTATTGTGATTAGACGCTGCCTTTTATTTATGGGCTGATTCATGCGGATAGATAGAGTTTTTATTGCCCTTTTTCGATTGAAATATCGCCGGACGGTTGAGAGGAAAAGCGTGTATTTTTTTTAAATCGCACGACTGTAAAGGATTTATTGCATCCTTATAGAGCATTTTTGCAAAAATGCGTACTGCGTAATAATTCTACAAAACTTTGCTCTTAAAAGTTTCAAGGACGCTCGAATCAAATGAAACATTTTTAATTATATGTTACATTCCAATGTACTGATAATACATAAAAACACAAAATATTTGTATATTACAAGTAGTATCTTTGTAGGTTAATTGTCAAACCGCATATCCTACTAGACTTTTATTGCGCGACGAGGTACATAAATCCAGCGTCCGGAGCCCAGCGACAACTTGACAAAAGTGATAATGATTTACGCTCGGCGTATCGAAAGCCAACACCCAATTAGGCGAAATCATTTGCCGAGCTTCGGATACAACTAAAGGGAGTCGATAAGGCGAACTTTGCGCGGAATTTATATAAGAAACCTGGATTTATGAGGGGTTAATGAATTGTGCCTAAAAATGCTTGATTTACACGATTCCGTTCTGTGCATTATGATATAACGAGATAAGAGCTGATAGAGGCGAAAAACTGGGTTAAGTGTTAATAAAATTAAATTATTCAAGAATGCAAGGGAGCTTGTAAAGTAGCCGATTATAATATAACATGTTTACTGGTATTAGAAGTGCAGTTTGGCTTATTTATGAAAAGTAGCGCCTTAAATTAAATATATTGGATTAGAGTTCAGTAAAAGTCAAGAGTGAGTAGTGTTAGTGAACGGTATCGATAATTAATTTAATTAGCATAAATCTATTTCGGAGAGGCAAATCTTTAGCTGCTTATATATTTATTAATATTAATTATTATTAGCTTCGTACTTGAAAACTCACACTAATTTCACGTAGTTTTTTTTACAAATAGGGATAATTATTATAATATAGTATACATTTTATGTACAATGATTAAAAGTTCATCGAAACATCCTTTTGCAATAAGTTAAATGTTCACAATACATCATTTTTAAAATTCTTTTCGCTTTCAGCTCAAGAACTTCAACCGAACCACAATGAACATCTAAGATCCGAAATCGATTAAAAGAGCGATACCACACGTTGAACCTCGAACCCAGCAAGCGCCGCGTTCTAATTTCGTCCCCTCAGAAAAAGAAAAAGAAAAAAAAGAAAACCTCGGCGTCTCCAAACCAAAAAGCGGTAGCGTTGCAGTCAGTCCGTCTCGGCGAGCACACACACGAATCTAACCGTAACCCAGAAGGAAGGTTATACGGCATCCCGTTCCCCGCCGGAGGAACAACCGATCGGCCAATGCGAGGCAGCCCCGCGCAAAAAGGAATCTTTACGACTTGCCGGGGAATATCGGCGCACGCTCGCTTTTTACCCCGGCAGGAAAAGTATTTCACGCGGAATTGCAGCCTTTTTGCTACCTACCTCTCTCTCTCTCTCTCTCTCGGGAGCAGCGCGCGCGTGTGAGACGGGGCATTTTTGCGGGAAGGTCAAACTCGATTACATCGCGCGGAGAGCCTCGCGTTTCCGCGGACGCGATCGTTTATGCGCAGGAATTCGGTCCGCGGCGCGGTCGTTGGGCTCGTTGAGCGATTTGCTGCCGCGCGCTGCCGCTGCCGCTGCCCTCCGCGCGTTTTGATGGCTTTGGCCGCAGGAGAGTGGTTTTGCTTAATTGCGGCTCGTTGCCGAGCGGGGCAGGCTTGCGAGTCGCTGTTTGTTTTGAGGGAAACTCTCTCTCTCTCTCTTTCTCGAGGTAATTAGTTTTGGTGATAAAATCTACGGGGAAGCGTTTGTTTAGGTAAAGATTTAATCGTGCCCGGGGCTTTTTAGACTCGGCGGGAGATGTTGACGAGGACTTATGCGTTCGTAGTTAGAGTTGAGCTACTTGTTAATTTGTTCAAAGTAACAAAAAGTTTCGCTATTTTCAGGATTTTTTATAGTTTAACTAACCTTCCCTCGTTCTAAATATATAAATGTTCCGTTTCAAAACTGAGCTGAAAATAACAACGGAACCGTATCAAAGTCTTATTCTCGAATTATCCGAAAACTCCGAGTATCGCATAAGCCAGTCGCCGCTAAATCAAGCAGCGATTAATAAATGCGCCGCGCGTTATTCGAAAATTATTAAATGGTAACTGTACCCCTCTGGAATCAATGCTCAATGCTCCATTATACGCTTGTCAACTGCCCGTAAAGCTACCGGTCACGCGCGGACCGAGCCGATTCGAATCGAATTAGACCGCGGTCGATATTTTAAAATTCCCGTCTAACTGTAAAGCACTCACCATTGATCAAATCCGCATATCGCCGGAGCGCACAGTGGAAAAGACCTCCTCGCCAGCTCGAGAAGCGCACTATCCCATACACGATCGACAGAGCCGCACTCGAGTTCACACTGTATTATATCTTCCCTCGAGAGTCACACAATCCACAACGGTCACAAAAGTCGAAATAACCGAAGGGAAACCGATAAAAAAAAAAAAAAAAAAACAAACTACAAGCAAGAGGCGACGAGCTGAGAGACTGCCGGCGTCACATCTTGGGGGTACTGTCAGCGCTCGCGCTCGGTCATGCGCTCAGCGTCGCGGCCCGTGAATGAATGCGGCTCTCTCTCTCTCTCTCTCTCTCTCCTCCCCGACTCTGCTCCGCCGCCGCCGCCGCCGCCGAGCGGAACGGCGCGCTACTCTGCGCGTGGGAGTCGCCGCCGCGACCGCCGCAGGTGCGGGACGCCGCGCGGCCAATCGCCGCGGCTCGAGGGGATGCTCCGGCGGCGGCGGCGTTTTTTGCCACCGCGCGGGCACACTGTCACGGGCTCGTGGGCTCGCGTGAAATCGCGGATTTCGAGCCAGACCATGTGGAAATTGAATTTCCGCCCCGGATTCTCGGGCTTTTTTTCCTTTTCTGAGAGAGAGAGAGAGAGAGAGAGCTGCGCGGAGAGACGGCGGAGGAGCGGTAGGGAAATGTTGCGGTTTTCGGACGGTTTCACTTGGCGGGACGAGCGGAGTTTACTGCGTTTTCTTTTTTTCTTTTACTTTTTGTCGGATCGAACTGCTGGGAGGGCTTTTGAGGAGGTTTCGAACGTTTTGAAAGTTTCGGAAAATTTTGGAAAACGGAGGCGACGTTAGAAAGCACTTAGCGAGATGAGTCACATTTTGATAATTGAAATAGTTAAATTGAAATTTAAACGTTTATAAATTGCTGCTGTGAAATAAAGTTTCTTATCTCGAAAGTAAAATTGAATAACATTTTTTTTTTAAATAAACTGAATTCAATAACCACTAAATCTGATATTTTATCTTTTTCATTGAATTGCTAGTGTTAATTAAAAACGAGTTTATCAAATATAATAAAACTGTAAAATTTATGCAGCAATAGAATATATGAGGTGTTGTATAATGCACTTATGGCCGTTCGGATATGAATTTTCTGCTACGACACGCGGCAACTCGTATTTTATATTTTACAAAATTTTATGGACATTCTTACATAATTTAGGAATATGTAAAATATGTAGTAGCTCCAGTTTTCGCGTAATGATATCAAGATGGTTGTAAAATTCAATATCAACTCCTACATTAATAATTTAAGCTATGTATAAATTTATACTGTACAGGTAGAAAATTTATAAAATTTATGCAGCTACTTTCCACGAAAGTGGTAGTTGCTATTATTGTAGTAGAAATAAATAGAATATTAATAATCAAAATATTTATTCTAATTCCAAGTTGAAAAGATCATTCAATTATAGGTAAAAATAGTAAATATTTGCAAAAAACTATTTTGCAATTCTTCTTTTAAATTACTTATAATATCTCTCCAAAAAGTCATTCCGCAGTAGTCAAAGCAAACATGCGCATCCTAAGGGCAAGGTGCGTTTTATACACATAAGAATCGTACACGTAAACATTGTACACAATTTAAGATTGGTGAAATTTATATATAGATATATTGGGCCATGCTAAATTGTGTACAATATTTACGTGTACGATTCTTATGTGTATAAAACGCACCTTACCATCCTAAGTCACTGATAAGGATAAGGACGTTCACCTGTTATATTTCGAAAGCGATAAGCTGAACAAAGCGATCCACTGTCGGCCTTCGCAGTTCCATCTCCCTCAAAGCATCGCAAACATCAGCACCCGGTCAATCGAGAGCTGCATTACCGGCCGGGATAAAAATGTAAATGCGTCCCTTCCCTCGGGGGCGTCAGGTTATGTTTCCTTTTCGCAGCTGCCGAGAGCGGAAACGCGTGTTTGCTTTCGAGGACAATGTAATTTATTCGCGACGGAATCTCGACTCGGCATCGCATTCAATTTGTCGAGTTATGCCCGCGGCGAGCTTTTGCAGCAAGTGAGTTCTTTTCGACTGTTCTCTTTTCCGAATTTTGGTTGAAAATTATTTTTAGAACCGGCCCGACCTTTTGATCTTTGACAATCATCTTTCGGTGCAAGATATATTTATTTTTAGGGAGAGTACTTAGCAATTTGAGTGTTTATTTTAACCTCAACCTACGGATTTTATTCATGAAATGGTTCTTTCAAGCTTTCGTAAAAGTGATTTGCATTGATACATGCATAAATATTTATTTGAATGGTATTCGTTTTTGCTGTAATATGTAGTTATGATGAGACAAAGAATCAAGGAGTGTTGCACAGGAATTCCTTTAAATTTTAAATTAAATTAATGTTTTTTAAGTTGTCATCAAGCACAAAGCCCTAATGCAAAAAAAGTATTATAAATTATAATTGAAGTTATGATTGATTCTATATACACTAAATTTAAATAATAATTTGTAAAAAAAATTTTTTTTTCATACATGTTATTTTAATTACTATGATGATTTTAGTTTCAATTTATTTATTAATGTTAATTTTTTATTTATCTTTTGTAAATGTATAAAATTTAAAATATATCAATTACAAGTATTAATTACAAATTATTTTTATTACAGATTCCAAAATGAGGGGGTACGAAAATCAGTTGCCATATATCTTGACAGGTTGCATTTTCTATGCATTTGGTGTTAAATGGTGTTGTGAATACGCTAAGCTGTGGTATGTCCGCCCAAAGCCAAGGCAGCATCGTGAAAGTCCAAAGCTGGGAGCTTTGATGCGTTTTCGTAAAACATGCCTCAAGATGCTACACAGTCATCCGATCGAAGGAAGTCTAAAGTTGATAGCAACTGCCATTGGATTAGCTGGAACGTTAACTGGTGGTCTACCAAATTCAGGAATTGTATCACCCAAAGTCGTACACGCCACAATCTACCTTTTCTTCGCATTTTCTGGTCTCATTGATGTTTTGTATTTCTACTTTCCAAGAAATATCAGCGATGGCTTGGCAAAAATGGCTCTTGCCCAGAGTTTTTTCATAGAAGGCTTTCTTTTCGTATGGGCCAGTGTAAGTGAAAGTCCTATAGTTAATATGATTCTTGCAGGAGTTGTATGGATGACAAGCATAGCTGTGACATTGGAGCTAGTGTGGCCTGAGGTAAAGCTGTTAAGAGGTGCCACAACTTTGCTGCATGGAGGATGGATCGCACACATGGTCAGAGTCTTTCGTTCTGAGCCTTTAACACTGGAGAAAATTGCACTTGCATTTTCATGGCATGTTGCTGCAGCTTCAACTGTTACTCTTATTACTGTTGCTGTAACAAGAAGTTGCTTGCCCCGTGAGCCTCCACCACCTCCAGAAGTTCCAATTTATGATTATTGCAATGAAATGGAAATTCGGTCTACTTGAAATCTGTTAAATTTTGGGAGGCAATCAAAGTTTTGTGTAAGTTTTATATGAATGTTTTGAAAACTAAAAGTTGAATTTTGCACAAAGCTTTGCCATTATTAATATTTTACAGTGATCTTTTGTACAAATTTGGATTAAATGTCGAGAATGTGTAAATTTTAAGTAACTATTTATATGCTGAAAAATTACTTGAGATTTATATATGGAAGACATCTATATTTTGATCCAAGTTTTTAGTAAGATAGCTTCCAAGACAAAGAATTTTTATTTTTTAGTTTATTGATATATTATCAATTACAACGAATAACGTACAATGAAACTCAACGTTTCAAAGATCATTTTTACATATCTTTTAGTAAGTTCTTGTTTTATAATTTTTACAATTTATTTTTTCTTGAAAATAGTTATGAATATATCTCAGAGTAGCAATATTATTCATATACATCATAGAAAGTAAAGTGCCAGTCTAGTTGATTCTGGACAAATTTTTGAAGGTCTAAGGGACAATTCTGCACATCAATTTTTTATCAATTATAGTAGGTACTGTTTTTTGCTGTTGTCTTGAATTTGTAATTAATAAATTGGATGAAAGTAATACTAATAAAAAAAAGGGGGTATGTCTTAGGATGCAACAGTGCCATTAATGCTATCTAGCATCACTATAAAACATACATCACTTTTGAAAAACAAGAAAAGTATTTTATTTGGTTGTATATTTTATTTTCAGCATCTTTTAGCAATTTTGTTTTTGCTAACTTTTAATAATTGTAAATATTTTAGTCTCTTAAGAGACAAGCATTACATAAAAGCTTTTAACATATTTAGACAAATGAATCTTTTGATTCTCTAGTTAATGCAGTTCCCTTAGTATAAACATCCCAACTCATAACAAGTAATTTTAACCACAAGAAAATATCAAACTTGTGTCAATTAAGCATGACATGTGATGTACTGCCATAAGAAGGCAAGGGTTTTTATTAACCACCGTCAGTGCCTAAAATGTTTTAATCGATCAATGAGGATAATCGTTTATTATTTTATTAATGGAATTGTTTGTATTGAACTAACAATACCATCACTGACGCATTTTGGGATTCCCCAGTGCCAAACTATTATACTCCAAATGTTTTAAGCGTTTGCAATGCATTGCTAAGCATTTAAGACTGTTTTGTTGTTGTATTTTTTCTTTTTAAATATTTTTAATTTAGAATGAAAACTAAACATTAGTTTTAATCAATTTAAATGTAAAATTGTAAATGTGATTTTTACTCAAATTACATCGACAATCATGATTTGTAATGATTAACTGTATTATTATTGCTATTATTCTAATTTATAAGCATTCATATTTACAATATATAAAAATTATGTCAATGTTTAGTGTTTAATACAAATTGTGATGAATCATGTCTTACTTATGAAGCTTTTATATATTCATATATCATAAATCAAGTATTTACACTTTGTAGATTGTAATAAATTCTCAATGAGATGAATTTCTATTGTTTTAATTATTCAAAACCCATTCTTTTTAAAACTCAAATTTAAATTTATTAAAAGATATAATTAATTATTATAAATTTAAGTGGAATCCAAAGATTTTATAAGGGTCTTAAAAAAACCTTGTTTATTTTTTTAAGAATTTATTTAAATTGGTTTTCTTTTTAAGATTTTAGTTACTTTTTTGAATTGTGAATGCACCTACTGTTTTCGAAAAATAATTTTTATTAAGAATTTAAAAAATTTTTAAACTTATAGTAAAACTTGAAAATATTTTTATATTTTTCATCATTTTTTAAATTTACCGCCTTGAAATGCTTGCGTGACAAAAAAGGTGACCCATTACACCCATTGCTTCTCCTAACATCTCTGCTCCGTTATTATCTCCTTTTTCTCCGTTCACATACATAAAGCATCAGCTCACTCATGAGCGTACTACAGATTTGGAGCGAGTGCTGCTGAATCAAGGAAAAGTCAATCGGCTCCGCCTACAATCCGTCTCCTAACCTCAAAAACATTCGAATCTTCAACCAATCCGGAGCCTCGGGTCCCATCCTAGGCTAAACCGTCAGTGCGAAATTGCAGACTCGCTGAAAAACGGGTGAAGAACGACGACAGGGACAGGAGACCCAGCCCCTGCACTGCGATTACGGCGCGTGATGTGTCACTTCCTGCGTGCACCTGGACCTTATCGGTGAGACCTCAAATCCCCGTGTCCGAGCGGTCTAAGAGTTGAAAGAAGTAAAACCTCCGCCCCGCCGGACTTCGCCCTGCAAAAATGGTGAGTTCCATTCATGGACTTTTCTACTTGGCGTGACTGCAACTACCACAGTGTGGTTGGGAGGTTATGAGAAATTGACTTATTTCAATTTTCAAGAGTCAAATAGTCACTGCAAATTGAATAGTATTGTTGAATTTGTAATTACAAATTGATGTGATTTGAAAATTTGAAAGATTTTTCAAAGTGGTAGGTGTTTGCTAATGAAGTCATACATATTACTGTCTATATAAATAACTATCATGACTTTAGTTTATGATTCATTCAATTTTATCTTGAAGTTTAAATGATTACTTTTCAGTTAGTAATTTTATAATTATATAGACAATTATTTGCGAAAAAAAACTTTGAGACCATTAAATTTTGTTATCAAGAAGATATCATTTTAAAGATAAATAATTTGACTAACTCAGTATTTTGAGTACTTAATTTTTAAAATATTGGTAGAATTTAAATAAAAATACATTTAAAATCAATATCTTGAAGACCTAACTATTAAAATTTACTTTTTACAATGTTAAAAAAAATATTTTTGAATTTTGAGATATGAGTAATTAATCAAGAATTTTTTGTTTATTGCAGTCGAGTTCTTTAAAGCCTTATCTCACAGCAGTGAGGCGCACATTGACTGCAGCTATGTGTTTGGAAAACTTTTCCTCACAAATAGTCGAGAAACACAATAAGCCTGAAGTAGAAGTGAGAGCAAGCAAAGAATTGCTTTTAACGCCAATTTCAATAAGCAGGAATGCTAATGAGAAAGTTTTGATTGAATCAAGCATTAACAGTATGAGAATAAGTATAGCTGTAAAGCAAGTGGATGACCTAGAAAGAATCTTGTGCCACAAATTTACTAGATTTATGATGATGCGAGCAGAAAATTTCATGATTCTGAGGAGGAAACCCATACCGGTGTGTAGAATTTTCATTTTTATTTAGATATTGTATCAAAACAAGCAATTCTACATTGCATTTGTTTTTCTTATTTTTAATAATTGTTAGTTTTTACTGTACCACTTACTCTTTTATTTGTTTTAAAGGGTTATGATATTAGTTTCTTAATTACAAACATCCACACGGAGCAAATGTATAAACACAAAATTGTGGACTTTGTTATTCACTTTATGGAAGAAATTGATAGAGAAATCAGTGAAATGAAACTATCAATGAATGCTAGAGCTCGTACATGTGCCGAAGAATTTTTAAAGAGGGTATGTAAATCAAATCTGTTTTATGTAAAAATTTATTAATTTATTTTAATCATTGTATATATTTTATTTTACAGTTCTAGTCGAAGCTCCTGAATGGCACTAAGAATTAAAGAGAAAAAATTGTAATTGAATCATGGATGTATTCAGTTAAAAAAACAACCTATCGTCTGTTATCTCTGGTTTTGTGCACTCTGGAGTAGTACCAAACTTTTCTTGTTATCACTGTTGGTAGTGCAACGTACGAGTGGAGATCAATGTGCTAAAAGAATATGAACCCTGGGTGCTCTAAAGTCTGTTTAATGAACGCAAGCACAAGGAAACATAAAGATGGATGAATGCCATTTTGTATATGTGTGTAGTGATCTTAAGTGAATGCTGGATTCTCTTTTACCGACAATTATTGTTGCGCTACGTTTAAATAATCAATGCCATATACACTTTTTTAATTTTCTACTTTTTAACATAAAACATGAGGATTTTTAATAAATTGTTGTTTTAAATGTTGGGAATGCAAAAAACATATAAACTGTAATCAAAATGCAATAGAATTTGCAACAATTAGAGGTTTTATACTGGTGATTATTTAAATATTGGGCAAAATCGAGTCAGTAAAGATTTGTATGAGATACTTCAAGAAAAGTCTTCAATAATTTGAAGAGATGATAGAAGGCATTTATTTTAAGGCCAATTAGGTCAGCCACAAAATGTGAAAGCTCTCCACTTAGCAAAGAGCTTTGTTTGTAAAATGCGTTACTCAGGATCTTTTTTTATCCAGTAGCAATATTATTTTAAGGATCGCGAGTATTTCGACTGAGATTGGCATTTATTCACAATGCGTAGCTTTTTAATTTACACGTACAATTTTTTACGTTTTACAATATCTCACCTCATTGAGACACTTTAAGGAAAAGAATTTTTGTAATTATATATCCTATTATTTATAAACCCCTTAAAAACTTGTGCTACTTTACGGACAACCATGGCGATTTTATAAGATTACTACCGTATGTAATTATAAATATTTCTTTTCTCCGTGCGAATTAACCCTCGTAGAGGTTCGAAAATAAGACAATGTTATCACCTTTAAGATCATTATACGCTCATACGTAATCGATGAAGTGAGCACTGAGAATGAAAATAAGTTGTATTAAAGGTTATTACTTATATAATAAGAAAGCTCAAGTAAGTTGTAGGATAATAAAGAGAAAACCCGCGCAAAAAAGGGGCTCAGCGAAGAAAAAAAGGAAAATATTAATTGAAGTAACGTCCACACAATTGTTCCCAAAGGAAAACAAACAGTATGCGTACACGGAGAAAAATTTTCTAGAAAAAATTACAATAGTACATTTTAATTTGATCACAGACTGCAAAAATCCTAAA
>JAWWEM010000044.1:9771528-9790488 GCA_035582935.1 Ormyrus thymus
TTTAGGATTTTTGCAGTCTGTGATCAAATTAAAATGTACTATTGTAATTTTTTCTAGAAAATTTTTCTCCGTGTATCAAGTTCAACGACTGCCAATTATACATTGCGTACGTGTGCATCGTTACACGCGCATATAAGTATATAAACTTGTTCTTCGCGACGGGCAACGGCGTGCGGAATATCAAATGAGCTCAACAAAATCCTGTTGTACGCCGTGATTTGTAACTCATTCGAGGTATATTTACAACCTGCTCTTTACCATCTTATACCTTATATTTATAATAAAAACTCGCTCGGACATCTGTAAACTGACTGGTATTATTTCATTCAAATTTCCAATACCCAAATCGGCCTGTTTCCTGAAAATGAATGCAGTTATGCTTTACGCATAATGCGGCGAAAAATATGCTTCGAGTCACGTGCGAAAACTGTCCTCGATTAACTTCGGCGACAAACTTACACTTGCGAGAATCATCTTTTTCGTACTTGTATCGAGATATACTAAATTTTCTTATCAATAATTTTTATTTAGTTTTGCCAAGCGTTAAATTAAAAGAAAATTCGCTAATCAAATGTTATTCATGAAATTTTTTATTCCCATCAGATCAAACATTCTGGCACCGGCATTCTCGAAAAATTTTCCTCTTCACATTAAATTCTTAAACTCCCTCGCGCGCACCACTTCATCTTCTCAATCCTCCACTCCTCGAGCCACCTCGCCCAAACTCCCGGAAGCTCCGAAAAGAGCCCGATCTCGCCTCGACTCCTCCCACGCGCTTCCTTTCGAATTTCAGGCGGACGACCGGGCCCCCGAGTCGAGGCGAGCCACGCCGCATGCCTCCGCGCGGCTCGTTGCGATGCGCGTCAGGTGCGCGACCGCCGCGCGAACGGACTCGCAGATGACCCGCGCGCGCTCCTCGGGCACGGAATTTCGCGAGCCGATTTGCAGGAGCGCTCTCGGCGCGCGGAGGGAGTTTTTCTTTTTAGAGGTTTGGACTTTCGGACGTTGCAAGGTGTTTTGAGGCAATTGGCGTGGTTGGGAAGCTGCACGATTTGCTGAGTGCTTTGGCGCTAATTCGGAAATGTTAATCTAATCTTTTTTAAAGTCCAATATCACCGTCAAAAAGTCCATTAATTGATCGGATTGATTGGAAGAAGTTGAAAGTTGGTGGTTCAATTATGTTCAAAATAGGTCTGCATCTTGGTCACGCTTAAAGTAGGAAAAAATGTTGGAAAAGTTAAAACTAGGTTTAAAAAATGTATAAAAAGTACTGCCAAAGATAATACGGAAGTAAGATTTTGCACGGTCATTCGTGTAGGATTTACTTGTTATTTACTCAATCGATAAACGTGAAAATGGACAATAAATGGAAAAAATCGGTCGGCATCCATTAAAAATGTATCGTTACTCACTAGATTTGGATCCTGTGAATTACAAGCAAACAATTTACAAGCAACATTGATGATTATTTCAACATTACGATTTATTTTGCAGAATCTAAAAATTTAAAAAAAAATTCCAACTCAATTAACGAAGACTTGAAAAGCTATAACTATAACAGAAGACTATTTTTCTAACAATAATGATCTTTAGTGTTCTTTAACTCCTCACAATAGAAAGTCGCTTTGAAATACGCTCCGTGCTTCCGGTGAAATCCTCCACTGCCCGCAAAAACGCTCCCCAAAAACTCTTCAAATCGATCAGCAGCAATTTAAAAGGAAGACCGATAGATGTCAAGATGCTTTATCTACCCTTTTACAAACATCAGCATGCGACCGATCTCCCGGGGATTAGACGCTCTTTCTCTCTTCCCCGGTTATCCGGTCCCCCTCCCCCCCCCCTCCTACCATTTCTCTCGAGTCTACGCGTACCTACGCGTATAATCCGTTCCTATGCTCGTCCCTGCCCCCTCCGCCGCCGCGGCAGTTTAGTCCCTCGTTCTGTTTCTCTGGAAATGCAAAAGGAGCAATAAAACGGCCCGTTCCGCGGAATAAAAGACGCTGCGAGTGAGCTTTTTATGTGGGATAGGGCTGCATTTATGCGCGATAAAGGGGTCGGCCTTTGTGCTGAGGAAGAATTATTATGGAGGATGTTCAGTTTTGCGCGGAAAAGCGTCCGGATTAGACGAAGCTAAATTGAAATTAATTACAAATTAACGCGTTTTATTTGATCGATAAGGGCTTGACCGAAGGAAAGTAAATAACGACAGAGGAAAATTGATCCGAGTCTAAAATACTCAGTTTACAATTTTAAAAGTCTCGTAGAAACTTGAATTCATTCATAAAATGCAAATTAATTGTACTCCGCGTGCACCGACGTAAAAAGTATACTTTACGGTCTCCTTCCATCAACAATTTTTTCTCCCCGAAGCAATCGTTCCAATCCTCGTTCCTCACCGAACTTCCGAGCCGCGAAAACCTTTAAAAACGAGAAGGCCGCGGCGCCGCCGCGAAAAAATATGCGTCAAAAATACCGATCACTTTCTCGCTCGGCGCATAAACACATCGGCCGTCGGCGAGGAAAAATGCGCGCTGCGCAACTGAAATTTGCTCAGCGGCGTAAGAAAGAAAAATAGCGCGAGCGAAAAAACGGGGGCGTAAAAAGGGACGAAAACGAGGGAGGACCATCCATTCTCCTTCATTTCCGCCCCCCGCTGGGAAAAACAACCGGAGAAACACGAACGGTGAATGAGAGAGAGAGAGAGAGAGAGAGAGAGAGAGAGAAAGGCGAGCGGGAGAGAGAATTTTAGGGTCGCGAATTTGTACGCGATGGTTATAAAGTTTGCCTAAGCGACTTGCCGGCTTTTTTTCTTTTATGGGCTTCTAAACAATTTCGCCGAGCTTTAACCCTTTCGCCGACGAGGAGAGAGGAAGGAAGGTGGTTTGACTTTTTGCGAGGAGATTCTTCTTTTGGTCTTTTCTTATGAGGGTCAGGATGGGATTTACTTTGGAGTGGAGAAAGTGGACGGGGTTTAGGGGGGGAGCCGCTTGATTCGGAGATGAATTTTTACGGAGTTTCTTTTTGGAGTGTGTGGTGCTGAATTTATCGTTGAAATAGTTAATCCTGATGTTCAATTAAAAGCAAGACTATAGAACGAGCTTTATATCGTGTTCGGTTCGTTTATAAAAAGTTTTACTTTTTGTTTTATTTTACTTTATTGAACTATATATATTCGCCGACTTTTATCTTGTACAATAATATTTAATAAGTCTATAAGACAAACTGCAGATGTAGTTTTGGTCTAAACCGTGTCAGCTTGTGCGAAAATGAATCAGTTGCTTGATAATCTTGACTGACGTTAGATGTCTTACCGATCTCTGACATTATCCACTTAACAAGTTCTATTTAAACTCTAGTCATAAACTTTTATATAATACTACAAATGTAACGCTATTGCAAACAAACTGATATTTAATTTGCGCTTCTAAACCTCGCAACTTTATCCCCCGAGTATTTAAGTAACTTAAACCGTCTCTTTGACTGTTAAACAATGCATTAACACTATCTCTCTTTTCACCAAGAATTACTTTTGAAAATAACCGCAGGTCCTTCTCTCCTTCCTCGAAATCCAACTCGTCCTCCCCGAGTCAGCTCCAACCCGTTTTCAAACGCATCTCACCCCCGAAATTCGGAAAAGCGTCCTCCGCACCCTCCCCGCCCAGCCGCTCCTCACCCCTGTAACGCCTCGAACGGCGCCGCTCCGTCGGCGTCCCCGCAAGCTCGCAAGCTCCCTCGGCAAAAACGGGAGCGCTGCTCTTGCGCATCGCGTCGGCAGTTCTCTCTCCCTCCCTCTCTCTCTCTCTCTCCCTCCCTCCTCCGCCGTCTCGCGAGTTTCTCCAGCACCGCGCTCTCGGCGGCGGCTCGGCGCTCAGTCGTGTGAGGAGTGTGGCCCGCGTTAGGTTTAGCGATGCGCCGCGAGCTTGGGTGCGGCGTGCGACCCCTGCGAGCCTCGTCAGCCCCTAAGCCGCCGGGACCGCCGTGCGCGAGACCGCTGATAATCGAGCACCGCCGTCAGCTGTGAGAGAGAGAGAGAGAGAGAGAGAGAGAGCGAGAGAGAGCGCCAGGAGCCGTCGAGGGAGGAGGAGAGAGGGCTCCTTTCAGTTAACTCATGTTCATCCCGGATACCCTGAGGAGCTGCATGGTGGAACCGGATGTCTCGACTTATCTGCAGGCCCCTTCCGTAGGACAGGTGAGTCGTTTTGGGACTCGGTCTTTTTAGGGGGTTGGGCTGGGGGTCGCGGGGAATTGGAGGGAAGCTAAGTGAGGTTAGAGGCTCGGTTTGGTCCTGCAGTTTATCTTGTTGTCGTTGGAAAGAGACTTCGGAAGCTCTTGGCGTTTCATTTTTAATTTAGAAGGAGATTTTGGATAGTTATCAAGTAGTAAGAGTTTATTTTGTAATATATTTACATAATATATTTAATATATTTACAGCTGTTTTGCAATTTTATAGCTGAAGTGATTTTAAACTCTCGCTGTAAATTACTGGTAATTTTTAAAAGAAGTCAGTTTTGCAAAAAAAGGCCCAAAGATTTTAAGTTTTACTTTACACTTTTCGATAATCTAAAAAAGCGGCTAAATAATGTGTAATTTGTTTTTCTAAAATGGGCTAGAAACGAAAGCAAATATTGTTTTGAAGAACTATTCCAATATACGGAAAACAACAAAAAATGTCTGTTTCCACCTGCCGACAAACGGACCGATTAGGTGGCCAAAATCCTCGCCTTCCCAGTGCTCGAACACCGCCGAGCGCGAACCGCGCTCCCGAAACCCGCCTCCCCGAGAAAGAGGCCCCGATCTCGCCGGGGGCCGTCGGTGCGTCGTTGCCAAGGGAGCGATCGGCAAAAATATTGACACTCGCGTCGCGGCGTCATGCGGCGCGCGAGCCGAGCGAGCGGAGAGAGATGCTGCAGTGCGAGCACGTGCGCGCGGGGGCCCGAGAGCCGCAGCGTCGATATATACGCCGTGCTCCCGGCGCTCTCCCTCTCTCTCTCTCGATTGCCCGATAATGCGAGAGGAGAGCGCTGCGCTGACGCCCGCGGGTGGGAGGCAGGTTTTTCGAGCCGAGCTTTTCGCATTACGTAAGCGGACGCGCTCTCGGGCAGGGGGACGGCTTTTTTGGGTTCGCGGACTCGGGGGCTTGCTTTGCTGGGCAGCTGGTGGGACACGGCGTGATTTGTGACGGTTACTATTTATTCTAATTCTGTGTACGATAGATTTCTACTGATAAACTATGATGAAAAATTAATGCCTCATTTTATTGGCACGCTAAAGGAAAATGTCTTATTTACAAATAAATACATTTGTTTAAAAATGAATGAGCAAATATTCGTTTAATTCAAAGCAACGTTTTTCATTATTAAAAAATTACTTTTATTATTAAAAAATGTTGCCTCGGATTAAACAAATATTTGGTCATTCTATTTCCAACAAATGTATTTACTTGTGAATAAGAAATTTTTTCTTCAGCGCACTATTACTCTCGAGAGCGAAGATTTAAATAATAAGAAAGACGAGCCAACTTCCCAGTCCGCAATCAACAAAGAGCATTACGCTCCCTCTCGGAAATTCCTAAACTCTAAAGCCCGGGCGTCAATTAAGCGTAATTTCTTTACTACACCCCCGCCGACTCCGCCGCCAAAACTCCCGTGCGCCCGCGAGAAACTTTCGCCCGTCCGCGCGGGCGCCGGCGAAATAAAACCGACGCCGCGGCAGTTGTTAACTCCGCGATCTCGAAGGGGCCTCCTCCTCGCATCTGCCGCGCGCCGGCGGCGCGGAGGAAACGGACCGGCAAATTGCGCCCGGCCCTCTTTTTTTCTGCTAATTAAGCGCAAAACGATCGCCGCGCCGGCGGCGGCACGCGAGCCTGCCCGTCGAGCCGTCAGCGGAGATTTTTGCGAGGGATGCTAGCCGCTTTTTCGCGCGGCCCGGCAAAGTTTCGCCTCTGTTGCCGGGGGAGGCGGGGGCCGTCGGTCGGCGATTCCGGAGGCGAGAGGACGGCTGTTGTTTTGACGTGGGATCGCTGCCGGTATTTGATGGGAGAACTTTTTCCGGGATTTGGGTTATTAGATAGGGACGGCGGGGGGTTTTGGAAGGGATCGATGGAGATTGATCGGTTACGACTGGATTTCGTGAAAAGCGGTCGTGAAAGTTTGGCGATAGACGAATGTACGATTGAAAGAAAGAAATTTTCAAATAAAAGCAGAATAGGCAAATTTTACTTGAAAAAAGTTTTTTTCTTGATGCACAGAGCGATCAATTAATAAATATAGTTGTACACAGTAATTGGTATATTTTTTTTCCAAAAGAAACAGATTTGACTCTTACAAGCAGTTTTTGAAAAGGAAATTTAATTTAATGCGTCCAACGTGACTGGATTTCAAATATAAATTTATTCATAGGAAACTTGACACGTCGTAGCCTTGGAATTCTTCTGTAATTGTCACTTCAAAAACTTTACAGCAAACATAAATTAAACATGCTTCTCGTTTTCAAGAATATTCTCTCTATTTTGAATGCATTTAGTACAAATTACTTTCAAGAGGAAAATTACACCCAACGCTTTATTTATGTGATCGTTGTTTTCGATTGGATTCCTTTAGATTTATATATGCCAAATTTTACAAAACTCTGTAAACGATGCAACGGCAGAAATAAAAACGCCAAAGTACTAAACTCAACTTCGTAATCCGTTCAATACATTAGCACGCAGCGAACATTAAAAACATTCGCTTTATCCAGCTCCTTAACCCCCAAAATCTAGCTCCGCGCGAATCCCCGCGTCTCAGCCGCCTCTATTCCCTATTTATACATCTCGAATTCCAGCGGGGGCCCGCGGCGAGAGAAAATCACCGCACCTGTGCCTCGAAAAACCCCTCGCGCATCTCGGCGCACTCGCGGCAAAGTTCGTCGTCCTCCCGCGTCGCTTCGCCCCCCCCCCCTCCCGACGCAAACTTAGCCCGGTCATTAGCGCGTCGTATACACACTTTCTTTAGGCCGATGTTATTCCTTCCGTCCTGCCGCGCTATCGGCCCGCGCGCATGGCTCGTCGCTCGTGCCCTCCCTTTTTCGCCGAGGCGCGTGCCAGAGACCGCCGCTCCGAGAGCGATGCAGATCAGCTGGCCGTGAGGGCTCTTCTCCTCTCTTCGACGCTCTGCGCCTCTCGTCGACGGTGCAGTTTCGCGCGGGGACCGCGGCGAGGCTTTCTCAGGCGCGCGCTGATTGCGTTTTTTTAGGGGTGCGACGGAGCTGATGTTGGGATTTGGAGCCGCTAATAGTTGATTTTTGGGCGATTTTTATTGGTGCAAGTATATCGTTTCGTAATGGATTTATCAAAAAATTAGATCGGAATGGGGACATTAATTTCTCGCTTATCACGTCGAGTACGAGTTTGAAAAATGCAGTTTTTAAGAAAAAGAGTTTTAAAAAGTTTTCGGAAGAGTTTAGCTATAAACTGCGCTCACTTGGTTACAAGCCTTTATAACTTGCGGAATTTTCTAGTTTTCGGAGAAAAGCTTTCATGAACTTATTTGAAAAGAATCGCAGAAAAATAAAAATGTTGCTGAATCAATTTTTGGGACGAAAACAAGAGAATCTTCCGTTTTGTTGCTTCGCACTTGACGCGTATTTTTCTATTGCATTTTTCAATTTAAATAAATTTCACTACAAATCTATTTTAGTTTAACAAAAAGCTAACTTTCTAGCTGCACAATACAAATTCAACATTCGTCAAGAGCTTATTTGTCGAACTTTCCAAAGTCCCGCGACAAACGCAAAACATCGACAAGGAAAAAGTTGAAAAAAAAAACCTATCGAAAACGCGTTTAACTCCACAACAATAGCAGCTCCGCACCCCAAAAAACCAATAACCGAACTTTCGCGCAATAAAGATAAACGCCCGCAATTTCCATCCCCGAGAAAGCGCCTTTCACCGCGTCAATAAAAAAAAAAAAAAAAAGAGGAAGAAAAGAAAACGCAGCGGCGAAAAAATCCTCCCTCAGACAAGCGCTCTGCGTTCGAATTCATCGGTCTGCGTACAAAGAGATTATTGCGCCGCTCCGGTCAAAAGACGACGGCGGCGGCGGCAGTTTCCTCGGAGAAAGAAGGAGGGCGGCGCGCGGGCGGAGGGATCGGAGTCGAGATTGCGCTTCCTCGTGTGAGTGTCGCCAGACAGAGAGGAGTTTGGCTATCGATCGGCAGTAGCCGCTCTCGGCTATTTTCCTCTTTTCCTATCCCGCCGCGGCAGGCCGCGCTCGCCCCGATGTACATATGTACTCGCGCTCTATTTCTCCTCGCCTGCGTTATCGCTGGATTTCGGCGAGCCTTTGCTCTTCGCTCTCGGCTCTCTCTCTCTCTCTCTCTCTCTCTCTCGCTCGCTCGCTCGCTCGCCCTCTCGCCGGGCTGGATTTTCCTCTTTTTGGGGGCTTTTAGGGGAGGATGTGTGGCTGTTTCGTTGATTTTAAAAAGTTTTACGGTTCCGCTGCGTCGGCCCCGACCCTCTCTCGCGTGTATGTCTGCGCCGTGCGGTCGCGAGAGCTATGGAAAAGGCATTCCCGACTTTTTCGCCCCCCCCCTCTCTTCCTCTGCGTTCGTTAGGGGTTAGATGCTGAAAAGTGCATTGAAAGCTTTTTTTCGGGACGTCTGCGGACGAAATTTAAGGCTCTTTGGCGGGGAGTTTGTTTATTTAGAAAATTGCCGTTGTTTCGTGTGTATGATTGGAGTAGTGGGATTAAGAAGGGCTTACTTCGGGAGGGTGGATTTTGATTTGAAAGTATAAAAACGTGGATGAAACACTCTTTTTTTCTTCTTTTCAACCGCGTTTGTTGTGGCTTTTCGATTTGAGTTATAGGTACTTATCGAGTAAATTAAAACGATATTAGAATCAGTGTTATTGAGAAATGTGCACTCATAAGGATTATAGATTTTGATTTGTAAGCAGAAAATGATTGATGATATCAGAAGATGAAATCTCCTACGCTTAGTCTGCCCTCATACGTGCACCCTACTATATTAAGGGTGAAAGATAAAGTGTATTAGTTCCCATGAGTTTTACTTTATCTGCTGATACATCATGCTTTTTGCAAATGATAAATTTTCAATTTGCTTAAAATATTTTTTGAAAAAGCATCAAGGGATCAGGGAGTCATAAACTTCCCCTTTAAATCACCTGAAAAAAAATGCAACGATGATCTAATAGTAGTAATTAAACTGTGACTATTTTTGTGCGCTTGATGAAAACATATTTCTATTTTAAAGATTTTTGACCTACTGGTAATCTGCAGATTTTATAAAATATTTTCCAATTCTTAATTTTTCGGTCGCAAATTACATATTTATTATCTCTTTTTCAAATGAATACAAGTGGGTCGCACATTTTAACATTCCTCTTCTAACCCAACAATTTAACGGTTTACTGAATTCGATAGTTACAGAATCAAGATATTGATTCTTGCATAACATACGAAATACCCTGCCCTACTCCGCGCGAACAAGATTGAAAACAAGATCAACTTCCCGATAACGTAAAACTTAAAAATCCTCCAATAATCTAAATCTTCCCTCCGCGCGCTCGATACCCGTCCCAGTTGAAAAACCGAAATCCACTCGGAGCTCGCCTTGAGGCAGCTCGCCCCCTCCGCCCTCGAGCGGAATCGCGTCTTCTCCCCCCGAAATACACCCCGAGACGTCGCGGCGGAGAGCGGCGCTCGGCACTCGCGGGGAACGGCAGCGCCGCGAGAGCTGCGGCTTTTTCCTCGTTAGACGCTACGCGCGCGCCGCCGCTGAAAGGTATATGGCCCCGTCTAATTAAGCGATTGAGGAGCTGGATGCCGAGCGCTAATGGGGGTAATGATTTGGGAGGGAATTTTGGGAGTATCGTCTTAGCAATTAAGGCGGGGCTGATTTTGTTTAAGAAATTTTTGGGTTTATTTACAAGATGACGCGCGTTGTTGCCGCTGAAAAGTATATTTCGGGGAGAAGTGAAAGGAGACTTTTAACGCTTTACAATCAACAATTTCGAGTCGTGCAGATAATTATAAAAAACAAAATGAGTTCTGTAAAGTCTCTCTGTATGATACCATTAACGATTTTGCGACAAATTACGCAAATATATAATGAAACTTTAAATTACCATAATCTACTTATATCTCCTCCTGCCATTACCATAAACAACTAAATCTTATCTCCTTACTCCTCATCTCATTAACAACTCTTCTCATTTAAATTTTTCCCCAATTGCCGTTGCCCCTTCTCCGAGCCATCCACCTCTCTCCGACCGCTCTCATCCTCCCACCCGCTCCCCCCCCCCCCCCCCAGCATCCGCGCACAATATGCACACAAGCACGTATTATTCCCGCCCTCTTCCGAGGGCAAGATTGCGGCGGGAAAGTATATTCCAGCTCTCGCCGGAGCTCCGTGCTCCTCTCCTCGCGGCGGTGGTGGATAGTCATCGCAAAAATCCGCATTTGGGACGGCGGCGGCGGCGGTCGCTTTTCTTGTTGCAGATTTTATTTGGACGACGTTCAAGAGATGTAAAAGCGTTACCTTGAGCGTTCTAGCATTGATTTTTGCGGAAGCGGCGAGTGTGTGCACGCGCGCAAGAGTGAGAGAGAGAATTTGAGACGACAAGCCGGTGAAAGCCCGACGGGATTTCTTTATTTACCGATCGGCCGTTGCCGAGAATTTCGCCGCTTCTTTCGCCCCTTTCCTAAGGTGATTTAGAAGCTTTCTTTGAGCGTTAGGATCTGACGGGTCGTTTTTAGATTTTATTTGCTGTTTTTTAATTGCGCGGCTTTTACGATTCCGTGTGTTTACGTGTCGTTTCTTATCGTAAATTTAAATTTGAAAAATTATGTAATATTTAATTCGGACTTTAAGCGTGATTTTTGCTGGTTGATTTTCTACCGCTGGATTGTGCACATTGTCATATACATGTATAATGCATGCACACGATAATGATTCACCCTTTATTTGGCAATGTAAATTATTTAAATATTTAATCAAACAAAATTAAAAACTACATTGTAAATTTAAATATTTTTTGCATTTATAAAGTTTTTCATTGACTAAAATAAACAAATTTCAGTTTTAAAAACTAGTAAAAGATTCAAACGTTTCAATGAAGTGTAGCTAAAACTGAAAATTTATCGAAGAATCCATTCGCCGAACAAATCCTGAGCAAATTTGACAGCCGAAAAGGTGTCTATTTAAAGAAAGTATACCTCGCTCGCGATATTTTAAAAAGCTCGGGAAACAAGGAAGAATATAGTTAATCCGAAGTGTCTACAGGGTGTGATTTGAATTCGTTAAAGGAGTTGTTCCATCGGGGTAAGAGACGGATAAAGTCGGAGGAGCGGCGAGGAAGGACGGGAGGGAGAAAAAAGGGGCCAGCGGACCGGCTCCTCCTCGCGATAGGAGTTCTTGATTTTATTATTCCCCTTGAGAGATTCGAAACGAGGAAAGAATCAGTGAGCGAGTTTCCTGCACACGTTTTCTAACGCTATAAAATCATAGGGCTCTCGCTCTCCCACCGGGCCGCCTTCATTATTGACCGAGAGCAAGCCCGGGAATTTTATTTACGAAACACGAAGCCGTCGAGGATTCCTTAAATCATTGTCAAACAGGCAATCGGGACGACCCCGCCTACACCTCCGGCTTCAATTTTCCGCTTGTAACGGTGTGTTTTATTAACGATTTATTAACATTGCCAAGAAGGTCCGAGTGTTATTATAATATTTCACCCCCGAAAGAGTTCAAGCAGATGCGTTGTTCTGGTCAATTAATAATTTCGCGGACGCGGCTGAGAAGAATCGGGCAATTCTCTCCCGAGTTTGTTAAGATCATGGAAAGATTTTTAAATAAAATTAGTAGCACCGCAAATTGACGTCATCTCTCTCTCTCTCTTTCCGAATCTCCTCTACACAACATACACGCACTTAAATTACTACCCGGAACCTAACTATTAACTTTCGATGTGCGAACTCAACCGACAACCGATCTATCTAAATCTAAACATGTAAATAAAAATAATAGCGAGCGGTAATAACTGCGCGATTTATATCGTCGCAATTGTGTCCCGTTTTTTTCTTGCACAGCCTTTTTCTAATTGAGATTATACCTTATTACTCTTTGAGTTATGAATTATTGTTTTTATTAGTAAAACAGAGTACGTTACCTTCTGTATTTTTCTTAAGAACCGTGAAAAAAGTTTTTAAAAATTACCACTAGGTGGCGTTCGATTGATTATTATCTCTATACACATTTGAAATTTAAACGCTTCTCGCAACAACGAATTTAGCTTTTACAAAGATTTGAAATTCTTATTCACAAAAAAGATAAAACTTTGAAAAAGAATCGCGCAGGCGGCTTACTTATTTACTGGCAAACCCGTTTACAAACAATATAACATTGCCAACCGTCCCGAGCAGACCTCCTCGACAACTCCCAAGCAATTAATCAGCGAGCATCACCGAGTCTTCTCGCTCCTCGCCCTCCAGCGACTTGAAAAAGCCGCAAGCTCCGCGCGCTCGAGCACGGCGCCTCGTGGCCGCCTCGAGAATCGAGAGTATCTCCTCTCCTCGCTCTCACACTCGGCCAGCACGCACTCACACGCGCGCGCGCTCGCGCACACACACACGCTCGCCGAGCGCGTAACGCCGGCGGTTCGAGGGCAGCTCTAGCAGCGAGCAAGCTAGGACAGCGGCTATTAATAACCGTTTGGGGTGCTCTGTACCTGGCCGCGGCGCGCGCGCTGGTACATCCGAGCGGCTCCGTCCACCGGCGTCTCAGTGTCGTCGCGACGCCTCCGAACGTCGTGTCCCTCTCTCTGTTTTTCGAGCAGCCGAGCGTTCGAAAGCGCGCGAGTGCGAGCCGAGTGAGTCCGACGAGCCGCTGGTTGTGCCGGGACGGAGCGAGGCGAGAAAGTGGACTGTGTGGGATCTTCGGGACGCGCGATATCGAGCCTTGCGGACGATTCTCCTGTGATTTTGAGGAATATAGCCGGGGGAGATTTGAATGGTTTCGATTGTAGAATGTGCGGATAATTTTATGATCGGAGTAGTAGCTCGATTTTGTGGAAGTTAGCTTTTGAAATGGAGATAAAGATCGATTAAGTGATAGTAAGAAAATGATTTGTAGAGGGTAAAATTAGCGGAAGATTTACGGGTATTGACGTTTAGAAAGTAGTATTTTTAAGATAGTTATGTAAAAGGTACTTTGCGGTTTTATTTAATAAAGCTAAGAGCTTTTCGACTAATCATTTAAATGTCGTGAAAAATTGAAATTTAATGCTACACATTTTTAGGAAGGTATAAATAAACCGAGTTCAATTATAAACTAATTAATTAATAAATTAAGCCTGTTTTCTAGGAACGGTTTTAGCTAACCTAAAATGAAGCAAGCGTGTGACAATTTAAAAATACCTTAGTCTTATAGTATTTTAAAGTTAAATTATTTCGTTAGATTTCACGTAAATCTTTCACAGAAGGTTAGCATTCAATTAAATTCTATAGAATATTACAACGCTATCGGAATGGAAATCTTGTATTTTGAAATTTAACTTTATTTACAGATTTAAAAAAGTAATATGGATGATATAAATGACGAACGTTCAAATGACTACTGCATTAAATCAGTAAAACGCAGAATTGTTAATGGAATAAATAAATAAAAAGAGTCTTTGCTCTCTTTAAGTTTGTTCGGTGCTCGAATAAAAACATTGTGCGATCGGTGAGGTTGTTTTCGTAGGTGACGAAAATAAACTAACCGGATTCCACACATTGAAGTGCATTCAATTGTTTTTTAAAAGTGAATAAGGCTTTTTTATTCCATGAAGTTTAATATAGTTTCGAAATAGAAATAGTAACGAAATAGACTTTCTATTCCTAAAGTAAATTGCTTTTTACTACGCGACTTTCTTATTTAATTTAAAGTACATCATTTTTAAATATCTTAAAAAAGCACGTATAAAAGTATTGTACTTCTTGTACAAACGAATTACGGTGCATAAATAGCAACGGCATTTACTCGAATCAGAACTTCTAGACTAATTTTAATCAAAGTCTAAAACAGAATAAATTTAAACATCCGCCGCCTCTTTAGCGCAAAAGCTTAAAAGCCTCGAAAAACAATCGTCATCTTCGCGACTTTCCGCCTCTGCAGCCTCGAGATAAAAATCCTGCACTTCCGCCCTCCGAGGAGGAACTTATCGCGTTAAAAAAACTTGCGCTCGGGGCGAGAAAGCACTTTTCGCGGGCCGTAATCGGGGCTGTAATTACGTAGCGATTCAAAAGTCGTCGTCGTCGTCGTCGTCGTCGGCGGCGGCGGCGGCGGCCGGAAGACTCGAGGCGTCGCGACGGCTGCGGAGAAGGTCGGATCCGCGTCTCGAGGACGGCGCGCGCTCGAGTGATTTTTTACGCGGTGTTTAATTGCTTATTTATTTAGAGCCTTAATAAACGATCGGGATAATGGCGGCGGCGGCGGCCAAGCTATATTTGGATGGTGGAAAACGCTGCGACGCCGCGAAAATAGCGGCCTGTAATGTATATGGACCAGTTGCAGGAGTTTTAATGAACGTGTGCGAAGGAGGGGAGGAGCAGGACGATTGTTGTTAATTAAGAGAGATCGTAGAAGTGTAGAATTTTTTACATATGCAATGTACATTAAGATACTAAATGATGCATAATACAAATTATTTGCACGCGTTTCGCGTAGAAGAAATTTTCCAAAACAAAATTATGTGTAAAAGAGACTTATAAGCTAGACGGAAATAAAATCTTAACTATAATATTAAATTATTTTTATATTTAAACATGGATAAATTTTTCGTTCGATGCTACAAGGAAATTCTTGAATTATAAAATTCGATAAGAATACCGATCATTCAGACATTTTCACCCGAGCAACTGGATTCTCTCCACCAGCGCGCGCAGGGACTATTCAAATTTCCTCCCGAAAAATTCAGCAAAATCACAAAAACAATCTCAGACCCTCCGAATCCGGCAAAAGCGCAGCGAATCCGCGGCGTCCAATCGAAATCCCGAGCCTCGACTCCGGGACTCGAAAAAGCTCCGGGCCATTCTTCAAAGCGATCACAAATCACCGAGAGAGAGAGAGAGAGACAGAGAGAGAGCCGAACGGGGCCCGTAAAAAGGGCTCCGAAAATCGGCTATACCTCTCCGACGCGGCTTTTTCTCCGGCCGCGCGAGGCTCCGCTCGGCGCGCCACTTTTTTCTCGTCGTCGCATCGCGCCGACAGAGTTTCCCGAGAATCCGGCGTGCGCTTCTCGGCCTCGCTCGAAATAAATGTCGAGCGCGCCAACACACGAGCGAACGAACTGGCGCGCCGCGAGAACTCGTGCGCCGCCGCCGCCGCCGCCGCCGCCGAGTACGTCTGACGCTGCCGCTGCGGCGGCCTGCGGAAAAGCGCGCGCGATCGGAATCGGGAGATCGGGGGGTTTTTCTTGTTTTCGCTCGCGACGGGCTTTTAGTGCTTGGCTTACGCGCGAATTTAGTTGCAGTGGCTTTCTGCGCTTCGCGGTTGAATCGCTTAAATCGGACTTTAATAATCACGCTGGTCATTTATTGTTGCACCGCGTATTCTTAAAAATTTACTTTAACAAAAGTGTCTAATGGCAACGAAAGCTCACAATCGCCGCGTTTTTCTTTCGCAGCTCGGGTTCTTCTTAAGCTACTTGCATCCTCCCAGATTAAATGTAGCTTAAGTAAAATCACAAAAAAAAATCCAATTTCAGCAATAAAATTCTCCGTCCGTCCGCGTAAACCACACCGTGTCTTGAAACCCCGTCCAGTCGCCTCTCTAAACCAGGCATCACCCGAAAGAAAAAGCGCCCGAGCAGCTCGCGACTGAAACTGTGACCAAGGGAAAAGAAAGGAGAGGAGAAAAAGTGAGTGCGCGAGGCGAAAAATCAAGCTCCGCTTGAAAGTGCGGCGGACGACGGAGGTGTGTGAGTGGGCGGCGCACAGATGAGGCCGCGAGCACGAGGGATCGAGGCGAGCCGACGGGGCCGACAGCTCAGGCTCTGACAGGGCGCGAAGAGGACGAAGAAGGCCCCCGCTGCCTTAAAGCCCCGGCTAAAGTGTGAGGAGGGCAGGGAGCGCGGAGAGCGCCCGGTGCTTGCGAATACTCGATGGTTCGTGCTGACCGTTTTTACTCCTTTTTTCGTATGTAATAAGGGGCCTCGCTTATTTGCACCTTCGTTGGATGCAGCTTGGGGGGCTCGACCTTAATTAGGTTTCCAGTACCGTTGCAGGTCCCGAAATGTTGCGTTTGAATTTCAAGTTCGCGTGAGTCAGCGGGACAGAAATTAAGCTCGGGGGAAAAGCTTTTATTATATTCGAGTGGAAACTGCGTAATTCTCTTGAAACCGCTATCTATTTTTAAAGGTATAGAAAATTTGATAATTTCGCCTCGACAAAGAGCGGAGCCTTTTCATATTTTGAGAGAGACCTTCGGGTACAGACGTTTTCCGGTTCCAAGCTATATTTCAGGATCATTTTTTGCTAATTAATAGATTCTGCGCTAAGCAAGGGTGCGCCTAAAATTAAACGCCTCGGGAATTTAGATTTCGTGTAATAAATAAATCTTTGTAGTACGTTGGATATACGTTATTACACCCAATATATTACCTGAATATTTATTCTGGTATAAATAAATGGCACATGAACTTGAACAAACTTTCTGTAGAACTTTCTGTTCTTATGCACTTAAATAGGATGATTAATTGGAAATTCTTGACAAAAATAGTGGGACGCGAAATTCAGAATAGTTAATAATACCTCTGATACAAATTGTAATGATTAACCTAATATTAATTAAGAGCTTGGGTAAAAAATTTTGTAGGATAAATACATAATTTAAAATATTGCGTGATAAAGAAGCGCGTAAATTTTCATTAAAAATAAACGGTTACCAAAAAAGAAGCAGAGGAAGGATGAAAAGACTGTGTAGACTTGACCATTCGCAAAAGTCACTTTGCTCTTTATGGTAACATATTGGATATTTAAAACTTGTATGCTCCCATTGATAAAATTGTTGAAATAGATTTTTCGGTAATCTATGTTGAATAGTATAATGTTAGATTAAAGGTATTCAATTTTTGCAACAGTTTTCCTAATAAAGATTAATCTGCCTGATAACTTGCGAAATCGAAACAACATGAGTCATTTCCAAGCTTAAAATTGCCATTGCCGTCATTCAAATTGTGTATTTTCTTTAGAAATGAAATTCTCTAGTAGCTTCTCCATATTTGATGATTAATGGATTCGGCATACGAACCGTGAAAATTTGAAATTCGAGCTTGAAGTTTAGTATTTATATAAATCAACTTTCTACTTACGTAAATCTAAATTAAAAAACTAATTTATAACCCTTACTTTCGCGCGTTTCCACCAATTTTCTCGAAATTTTTTTCAAACAACAGCAAAATCCGAAGCATTAATTTCGACTCCCCTCGAATCAATATTACACGTCCCGCCAGCCTTTCCCCCTCCCCCTCTCCCTCCGCATTCCTCAGAAAGAAAGGGCGAAAACTCGAAATTCCGCGACTCTCTTTAGCAACTCCCGCGGCATTAAGAGAGCCCCGGTGCCGTTCCGCGCGGTGATGAATCAAGGCTCGGTTCCGGCGCAGACACTTCGGCGAGATATCGATCTGGCCGCTCGCTCTGCTCGCTCGCTCGCGAGAAAGAGAGACCTCGGGCTCCCTCGAAAAAAAGAGAGGAAAAAGGAGAAAAAAACGACGAAATCTAGCCGACAAACAGACACATTCTCGGCGCGCACTCGGAATACGGAAATATCTCGCGAGCGGAGCGAGAGAGAGAGAGAGGCCTGACGCTGCTATTTCGAGTCCCACTTCGGACTCGACGCGGAGACAAGCGCGTTTCGTAATATCGGCAGCGCCGAGCGCCCGAGTTTGTCACTCGGCTGCACTCGAGCGAGACCTAATCACTGCCGAGAGCGCAAGACGCGGCGGCGGGGTGGGTTTTGGTCGGAGATCGCCGCTGCGCGCTTTTCGATTTGTTTTTCTAGGGGGGGGGGGGGCTAGTTTTTTTTGCTTCATTTTTTCGAAAGCGAAGTTTTAGGAAAATTAATTGTTGATCTTTCGCTTGATAAGTGTTCGAGTTTTCAGAATGTTTGAGAATTCTGCGATAAATTGCATTTTAAGATAGAAATAATTTAATTATAAATTCATTCCCGATTCATTGAGTGTAACAATTATTTCAAAATGTTTTTGAGGGCTGTTTTCAAAATAATTAAAATTCTAATGAAGGCACTATTTTTGTCACAAATAAAAATGTCAATTAAAAATGAAAAATATACCTTTTTAAATTACTATGGTTAGATTTAAAAAAATATTTTGTAAATGTTGCAAACTTATTAATTTATAAATTTATTTACTAATGATTGTTATCCAAAATTTTGTTCAAATTCAAGGCCATAGAATATTTATTAAGAAATACTAAAATAAGTATAAACTAATGTATCAGTAGATGTAGAAATAAAACAGTCAGGCACAATAAATAGTTCTCTTTATAGTTAGTTTAAAACTCTCATATAAATAAGTTGATGACAAAGAGTTTGGAAATAAGAATAAATAAATTTTTAACGAAAATTTAAGTACACGGTAACGTTTAAATGAAAATGTTTTCCATCGGTGAAGTAACTTTTTAAAAGAAAACCCTCAAACCGAACGCGAGAGGGCACAGTTGTTTTTCCTTTCTAATCAAGAAAAGCAAAACACGATAAAAAAACCTTAGGTCCGAACAAAAAGCTACTTTACAAACCGAGCCTCTAAATTTCCATTATGCGCGCAATAGCAGAAGAAACATCTCCGGCCGCTTCGGCACAGCCGAGGTTTGAAAAAGGCAATCGGCAAAATGGACATTTTTACAGTGTCTTTTCTCCGCGCTTTTTAATTCCAGTGTCATTTTTTCCACCGTACTCGCTTCC
>JAWWEM010000044.1:9791477-9808418 GCA_035582935.1 Ormyrus thymus
TATTTAATTCGATTTTAAATAAATAAATACGATTTTGACATTACTAGGATTGAGTAATAATTTTTACCGTGCTGTCAGGTTAAAATTTAATCTGACTTGAAATAATTTTTTTGAGGAGGGAGTTTTGCCCCACGATTATCATGGTTTTCATGGTAATTTTGAATAGAAAATTTGTCTGTGTATGGATTGCTTGTCTGGGTTGTAATTTCTAATACAGAGTGTAGTTTCTCATACAAATAAGTATTGTATTACTATTAAATTTTGAGCAAAAAAGGCAGGAAAGTAAATTACAACGATTGACAGATACATTAGCAAAAGAGATTGGTAACGGCACCAATAAATTTACCGAACCAAATAAGCTCTAACCCCCGGCAATAAAAGCAAAGCAACAAAATCCACCACTCGAAAATAAAGAAGCAATAAATCGATCGACTCGCGGATCAAACGAAAATCGGCCGATGTCTAGAACCGTACCGCGCTGCGATCCCTCGGCCAAGAGTAGTCCGCCTCGTGAAATTTTGCTCTTAAGAGCAAAAAATAATGAGGTTCGGCAACTATTTTTGGCGCTAAACGACCTCGTGACGTCCTATCGCCTCGACAGTGGTTCTCGTTCTGATTTAAGCGCGTCGACGCGCGCGCCGGGCGAACCGCCGCTTCCCCGAGGATCCGTCAGCTGTCCTATTAACGCGCGCCATTAGGCGACTTCTTTTTCTTTTTTGTTTGAGCAGCAATTAATAAAGCGCCCGTTTATTAGGGGGGGGGGGGGGGAAGAAGGTTTCATCGGCGCGCGAGGATTTTTAATTGCTGCGCAGGCGGGCTGCTCTTTTATATGAAGTGTAAAATGCTCGAGATGAAGTTTTTGGCGTTTCAATTTTTTGGGATATAACCGAGCCGGAATTGATTAAAAATATTCCCTACTTCAATTCTCCGAATCCCTCGGCAGTATTTAACCCGGCAGAGCTTTCAATTAAAAGAAAATCGCCCTTTCCATTTCACGTCGATTATCGAAAAAAGCTCCACCAGCTTCCCCGGTAGCTCTCTCGATCTCTCGAAAAATCCGCGTTAGTTATGCGGACAAGTGCCCTGCCTATGCGTCACGGACTCAATCGAGAAGAAGGAAAAAACGAGCGAACACCGGAGAAGCAGAAGCGGCAGCGGCAGTCGGCAGAAGAAGAAGTCATTGACTTCCGGTTCCGGCGCGCTACAATTTTTCCATTCCCTATGCGCGTATATACGTGCTTCTCCCTCCGCGCAGCAGACAGCGAAAACGTCCGCCCCGCTTCTACCGCAATTCGCATTCTGTTCTGTCTCTCTCCGGCGGCGGTGGCGGCGGCGGCGGCGGCGGCGACGCCGGTCGATCAATATTTTAATCCCGCGATGCTGCAGTATTTAGCGAATGGACACGACTCGTTCGCGGGCCGACTTTTTTTTTTAGGGGACCTTCGTCCTTTTTTTTTCGAGAGAGGATCTCTCTCGCTTTATCGGAAAAGCGGTCGGGTGTGCCGGAGCCTCGATGATTTAGAGATTAGCGGTAATTTATCGCGCCCGGGAAGGGAGAGCTTTGGAATTCGAGGAGGATTTGTCTTCGGGGAGGAAGCTTACAAGATTTGGGGGTGACGGCTGTCGGATTGGTCATTTTTTTTCTGGTGGGTGGCTGATTGAATCTTACTCTCTTCAAAATATCGTACCGAATCTGGGATTGAATTAATGCATCGTCTTGTCGAATTGATCGAATCTCTTAAAAAGTAATAGGTTTATTATTCCGGAAATCGGAGCTTTTCACTTGAATTTTTTCCGTCAATTTTAAACTTTCCATTTTACGCCAAAAAATTTATCAAAACAAAAATGTGTCAACGCCGAATAGTGAATCAATATTCATCGTCATAAAAAATTCGCTCCCAACCAGCGGGAATCGCCGGGCGTTGAAAATTTTTTCGCCGAAAACCGACCGAACCAATCCGCCTCTCTCTCTGCGGAATCCGTCATTTTTCGATGGAATTTCGCGCGTTCGCAGCGCTTTTTTCGCTCGATCCCCCCAGGTCGCTCTCTTTTTCCCTCCGGTATTTTCATCCCGTGCGCGGAGCGATTTTCCCTCGTCCTCTTCTCTCTCTCTCTCTCTCTCTCTCCCTCCCTCGATCGCTTCGCGCCGAGCCAGGCATGCAGGCATGTCGCACGCGTGACTTCTGCTCGGGGGCTATGAAATCTGTCAATCGTCGCATCCGAGCCGGAACCACTGCGCCAGTCGATCATGTGATTTGCAACGGAGGGGCGGGAGGGAGCGAGGGAGGAGGGGGGAAAGGAGGGTTTTTACCCGAGCGAGCGAGATGCTTTTTTTTCGTTACTTTCGCGGCGACGTGACTTTTTGCGCGAATCTTTGGTAATTTTTCGATTACGGCTCAGGGGGTTTTGAGGAGTTTTCTTTGTAAGATGATTTGGTATTCCGACGAGAGAAGTTTTTTAAAGTATATTATATAGGAACGTATAAAATCAAACTTAATATTTAAAAGATGAAAGAAATCCACGAACTATTTTCATTTTTATCGTAACTCTTGTAAACTTGAAGTACTTATTTATTTATGCCGAACACGCCCGAAAGCAATAGATAAACTTCGAAGATGTTTCGAAATTCTACAGTTGAATTGCAGCGCAAATTTGGCATCGACAATGAAACATTGAATTTTGCCGCTCTCTTCGAACGGACTGTAAAACTTTATAAATTTCGATAAAGAATTCGTGTAGTTCGATACAATGTAGCTGCAGTTTACGTTTCAAAGTTTGCAGATTTCTCGAGAACGAAAAAATCATCGAAAAATTTTCGAAAAATTTACGAGTCAGCAGTACTTTACGACGGTGATAAAGCACGCTAAAGAGGCATTTAAATAAAATTGCGTCAACTTAACAGAAACACGCATTCGGGGACAAAACTACGAATTTTCCCCAAAATTCGACCAAATAATGCACTAAAACTGTAATTACCAGACTAATAGACATTAAATAAAGCATTCCGGGTAGTCCACGAAATAGTGCTAAAATTACTCGGAATTTTCTAAAATTCGCGGTGAAGCTCAACTCGTTAAACGGCGCTCTCGCAAGCCTGCAAAACGTACAACAAGCGGCGGGCAAGAGCAAAAAAAACGGGCGAAAACACGGACGGAGAAGGAGAGAGAGAGAGAGAGAGAGAGGGAGGGAGAGAGGGAGAGGAGAGAACGAGTTATAGTGTAAAATCAGCATTTGTCTCGGGAAGTGGAAACGTGCCTTAGCCGCGAGGCGAAATTTTCGGGCGGCGGCGACTCGTTCCCTTAATTTCAAGACAGGCCGTGCGGATGATATCGACTACTTTAATTCCGGCGCACGACGACGACGACGACGACGACGACGACGACGAGGGGCGGACGGGGGAAATTGCAGGAACGCGGGCAAGAAAAATAGACGAGGATGAGGACGGTATATAGAGAGAAAATAAGAGGATGCCATCTTTCTCTGTCCCTTCTTCTGCCGCCGAGCTCTTCTTCTTTATTTCGCTCGGTGCTTCTGTCCTTACGAGGCTTCGGGGCTCATGGTTAGAAAGTTTTGCTGAATATTTTCGGCGATCCGGGCTTGGTTAATTGACTTTTCAAATGATTTACTAAAATTCTTCGTAAACAAAATATCGGCTTAAAAATTCTCGTATTCTCAAGATGTAGAACTTTGAAAGCGATCAAGGTATTTCGAGTAACTTTATGAATAGGAAACGATTTTCTTTTTCTCTTAAAAAGTTTTAATAATATTTTAAAGGGTTTTAACTTTTTTTTAAATTAAATTTGACATTTCATACGGCAGATTTTATTTCAATTAAAAAAACATTCGGGAAAACTGAAAAGAGAGAGGAAAACTGTAGACGTACAGTGACCAGTGGGCCGCAAAGGATTAGCGAAGTTACGACACAGTAGGGATAGTCTCCCGTTGAATGCGCAGATAAGCGAATTCAAGCTTGATAAACACGAGATATTACGGAAACTTTGCTAATCCTTCAAAAGCTGAATAAAAAATCTGGAACTTTATCTTTTAAGTTATTTGTTGCTGTTCCTCGTACATTGAATACATGAATCTAGGTTTGATTTTTTATCCTTACTTTATAATTTTACGTATATATACGTCTATGTCTTTATGTTCATTATGCACCAAATCTTTTCATCATTTTTTCTTGTTGCGGAACTCGAAATGCTTTTACTCTACAGGAATTCTTCACGTTTTTCATAATTTCATCATATTTTATTGGAGTATAAAGAACTTTTTATTCAGCTTTTTATAGGGCAAGTATTCAAAGAAATAGAAGTAAAATATTTTAACCCCATTTCTGGTTTATTGATTTTCTTTATATTTTTATTAAAATTGCATTCACATATCAAAAAATAAAATAACGAAAAATTATCTTTCGAGTACAAAGAATATTATCAGAAACAAAGAAATTGTTATAAAGAAATTTTGAAAAATCTCTGAAAAATGTTGAATGGTCTTAATAATTTTTCCTACACACTTCCAGCACAAATACATTACAATTAAAATTAAAATTTAAATTTACATTTTAAATTTAACAATAAACGCTCTCCTCTCTTCCATCCTGCTAAAAAAAAACTCCAAATCCCAGTTTCCCGCGAATCAACTAACCTGTTTACAAACACGAAGGTCCTCGACCTCTCCCAAAAGCAGGATGAGCCCTCGAAAAAATCATCAAACCGCACCGAAAACCCTCCTCCTCCCTCCATCTTCCTCTCTCTCTCTCTCTCTCTCCCCAACGCGAGAGAGAGTTACAACTGCCCCCCTCCTCCCCCCGCACACACGTACACAGGGCAGACGCAGCGGCGGCGGCAGACAGGGCGCATACATAGATCCGCGCCGGCGGCGTCGCGACGGCGGAGGCTGCGGCTACGCGGCGCCTACCGACCACCATCTATAATCTCTATGCGGATATCGATTTTGAGCCAGCCTGTATTTCCTAAATTTATGCAAACTAGCGGAGCTGCGGCGGAGGCTGCCGGTTTTGCTGCTCTCTCGCGCGCGCACACCTCCGCCGCCGCCGCCGCCGCCGGCCCCATTCGTCTAACGAGCTCGCTCGCTATCGCGCGTCACTATCGCCGACGCCACTCGATGGCCCGCCGGAGAGCCCGTCGGCGAGGCCGAGGCTTGCGGGGAGGCTGCGAGGCCTCTGAAGGCGGCGAGGGCGCCTCGTTTGACCCGTCCGACGGTTTATCAATCGTTGTTCAGCCCTGCTGGCCGCCGGTTCCCTCGGCTCTCTCCTCTTCCTGCGGATCAGTGAAAAACGCCTCGCGAAAGCCGAAGCAGCCTGCGAAAATCCCGAACTCCCCCCAAATTGATTTCGTCCTCAGACGTCTCGGGGCCTCGACTCGTTCCCAGCGCCACGAGAAAAAGGAAGCTCGAGCTCCCCGACGGCGGCGGCGGCGGAGACACGTTACCGCGCGCACGGAGAGCTCCGAAAAGGAGCCGCGCGGCGCGGACGGACGGACGGACGGCTCCGCGCGCATCGTGAATCAAAACACGTAGTGGCCGGCGAGAGAAACTCGATAATCCCTCGCGCACTTTCGCGGAGAAACGCTTCCTCGAGCACGAGCGAGTTAGCTGCTGCCGCCGCTGCGACGGGAAAATGAAAGGGGAGCGTAATTTAAGGCTCGACGCTTTTTGCGCAGGACTCTGCTTTTGTTTTTTTTTTAAACAAGACAAGAGGGCACGGGGAGAGTTTGGGGAATGGGAGAGCAATTTTTAGGTTTTGGATTGGTATCTTTCGGAGTAGGTTAGGAATTGATGGTTAACACGTTTTTATGATTGGAGAAATATAACTGCTCTTAGGGACGAACAATTTCCATAATTGGTTTTCTTAATTTATAATCATATTTTCTTAAAACTATCCAGATATAAATTAATTTTTTAAAACCAGCCAAAGCGTAAAAAGCATCCGAAACAAATCAAACATTGACCAGCCGAATCGATAAACCAACACAAATTACGCAATGAATCTCAATTCCGGGCCACTCTCCGATATCGGGAAAAATCGCCGGAGGCAAAAGCATCGGCCGCCCTCTCGGCTCTCGCGGAAACTTTTCTAATCTGGCCTGTCGTCGGGGCTAAGATATGGGCGCGCCGCGGTCAAAGGGCATAATTCATCGGCCGCGCGATTCCGAGAGTAGGCACATCGAATGCATTCCAAAGCGCAAAGGCCGCTCTCGCGCTCCTGCGCGCAAGTCTAACGGGGGGGGGGGGGGGGAGAAACGGAGCAGACGGTTCAAACCTGCGCGTCATGCAAAATCGCTGCGGCCCGAGACGATAAAGCAAACTTGATATTTATTTCGCGAGCATTGTCTGACGATTCCTCTTCGAGCGCGATTTAACTTTTCGAGGAAATTGCGGATCGACGATTGAAAGTCTCGGGGATGCATCGTTCGGGGATTGGATGGCTCTGCTTCTTAACCGTTTTGTCGAGGAGCTTATTCGTAGCTTGGAACGTTCGTGCTACAGCTGTGCAAGAGACGATTGTTGTATTTGATTATTTTTAATGATGCGACGGGATGGATTGTTGTAGATTTAAGTAGTAATGTGGGCACTCGGTCAGACAATCGAGTGGTAGTAAGTAGTAAATAAGTGTAATTATACCGAACTGAACAGGTTTTGAATTCAAATAACAGACTTCAACTTGAATTTGAAAACGTATTCTTTTGATTAAATAGAAATTCGACCGAAATAATTTTGGAATGCAAAATTGCGAGCTTTTTCACTTGACATATCGCAAAACTGGAAAAACAAAATGCCTTGGTCACAATAACGGTCAAACCAAGCAGAGGAAAAAAAAATAAGTCAAGCATATCTGCTCTCGGCACTCTGCGGCATTACCTCCCCAAATCGATATTACAATCCGCGCTATTTACATAATATCCCCCTCTCAGCGGCGAAAACTGTCCCGAAAAATCGCGTATAAACTCAAAAGCAACTCCTCCTCGAGCGCAGGCCCTCTCGAGAATGTAAACCAGCGCGGCTGGCTAGAAGCCCTCGCATATGCAGGGCATAGATCAAAGCGCGTGTCGGCTCGGCGTCTTCCGCACGGCTCCGGAGAAAACAAAAAACAACGAGGCGCGCGGCGGGCGACGCGAACGAGTCGGCCCCCGGCCGCCTCGTGCATGTACGCGAGGCGAGTCTCCCGCAGCCCCCCGTTTCCTCCGGACAGCCGGAAATGACGAGTCACCCCCGCGCGGGGGGAGGCAGTTAAGCGCCGAAAAATAAGCGCGCGTCCGCTATCGGGATAAGAAGCTTTGAGAGAGGGAGAGAGGGGGCTGGTGCGGACGGTTTATTCGGATGGCTTTGGGTACCTGGTGATTACGGTGACGCCTTTGGGAAATATTGTTTACGTTTACGGTTGAAATTTCATTGTTTAATGCGTTATGTAATGATTGATGTATTGTTAAACTGCATTTCGCGAACTTGAAAGTACAAGCAAGCTTATAGACATTGAGTTGCTGACGTACTTTAGCAAAGTTAGTTCCGAAGCTGTTTAAACTGAACTGTCTTGTGTAATCTGATGGAAACGTTTATCTTTATTCATAATCTTTGTAAAACTATACATTTACACAGTTAATTATAATTTAAGTTTACTTAAGGGGAATTTAAGAAAAAGGAACTTTTGTTTTTCTAAACTGAAATAACCCAAAAAAATCAGTAATAAAAAACTTAAAAACATTCAAACAAGCTACCTTTTTTGCCGCACTGTACATTTAAAGTAAAAAGTGCTTTTAAACAATGTCGAGCACCTCCTTTTTTTAAAAAGCAATTCTCCTCCATTCCTTCCAACACCCTACACGCCATCCTACATTTCGAAAATAATTTCCCTCCTCGTACAGCACAATACAACAATATTCCATAACTCAAGTACCGCCTTTACATCCCTTTTTCCTCGCGAACCTCGCCCCCCTGCCACGGCGCACTCAAAATACTCCCCGCGAAGAAGCAGCAGCAGCGGCGGCAATAGCGAGAGCCGCGAATCCTCTCTCTTTTTCCGCGATATTTACAGCGGCTCTCTATGCAGCGGCCGGAATTGCCTATAAAGAAATCCGGCGCTAGAGTCGCTTTGTTCGCGTCATAACGCAGCCCCGGGCCCGCTGCCAAATTAATAAATACATTTCCAGACGATCCAGCGCCTCCGGACGGCCCGCCGTAAATTCCGGATTGACGCCGCCGCCCCAACCCCACCCCCTCCGGCGCGGAGGCGCATTAATGCGTGAGAGGAGAAAGAGAGAGCAGTGCTTCCTTCGAGATGATGCATTGGGAGGATGACCCGCTGAATTATTGAGGGGGAGCTTATTAGGGGAGGAGCTCCTCGCGCTTGGAGGACTGTGGATTTTTTGAATTCGTTGCGGGGCTTGTGCAAGCACGTTCAGCGAGGTCTTTAAGGGAGGAAATTGGTTTTAAGGAGCTCGCGATTGCTCGACGGCATCGAGCTGCGGTTCAGACTTTTTAATATGCACTTTAGTGAGGTGTACGTTTATTTGTGAAAATTATTCAGATGATTAAACGAACGTCACTTTGAAGGCATACCCGAAAATAATTTAGTTGCTAGATTTTAATTGTTCAGATTTTCTTTCCAGTAGATACTTGCGAATGTGGTCGGACCTGCAAATAATTGCAGTCGGCGTTGCTCGAACTTAAAAAATCGTTAATTTAATTCCCTTTATTGATTATAAAAAGAATTACTTAATTTAATACTCCCCCGTTCCCCGAAGCGTATATATAAATTCTGCCGTAACAAGATGAAATATCGCAAACCGAACTCCCCCCCCCCTCATCCCGCAAGCAGGTTAAAAAACACCGCCCGCAAGCACGTGTTTATGAAAAGATTCCAATCTAAAAATACCCGCCGTCAAAGGGGTTTCCTCCTCAATATTCAAATTAAATTCCCTCTCTCTCTCTCTCTCTCTCTTTCTCTCTGCACCGCTCGAAAAACAAGAAACCGCGATCGAAGCCGCTGGAAATCAGGGCTGGTTATTGCGATCTCCATCCTCTTGCGTGTAATTCGGCGGGCGGCGCGGGACTGTGTGAGTCGTACCGGCAAAGGGAGGAGAAGGAGAGAGAGAGAGAGAGAGAGAGAGAGAGAGAGTGCCGAAACGAGGCCTGCAGCTGAAAAACCGAATCGATAGGCGCATAGCCCCCCTCTCGCACATACGAGTCGGTAGGGTTTATGTGAGGGCCGACGGTGAGCCAGTCCTTTTCTCGTTGCCTCGAACGCATTTCCTTTTTCGGCTAAATGTCTGGACGGAGAGGGATGGGCGGCTTTTTGGGTGGTTAAGTACGTTTGGGGATTAGCGAGTGGTTTCGTTAAATGCGAGAGGGCAGTTTTTTTTAATGCTTCGCCGGGACGGGGGTTTCTATGTTTGATTAGCTTTGCTTTCTGCGAATGAACGAGTGGAGTTACAAAATTAAGTTATGATAGCTTCTCAATTTACATCGTCAATAAAATTGAATATCCCAAAGAATTTAAGCCAAATTAATTATACCCACTAAATGAGGTGCTTCCTGTCGCAAGTTAAAATTTCAAAAAGCTAATTTGTTCCAGCCCTACTTTCCTCCACTCCTAAATCCGTTCACAAACAAGCCCCTCTTTCAATCCTAACTCCAAACAAGCCCATTTCCCTATCCGCTCCGCACGCGATAGACGAATTCCGTCGGTCCCCGGGAATTCGTCCGTCCTGGAATTTCGAAAACAGAGAGAGCTCTCTCTCTCTCTCTCTCTCTCTCTTCCCGCCGTTCGCTTAGCGAAAAAATTCGAAAAGCCCAAGACAGACAGAGAGAGCGAGAGAGAGAGAGCAGCCCCGGCCGCGCTGTTTGTCTGTTGACTCTCTGTTGTCGGCCTATCCCACCGGCGCGGGGCTCTCTCTCTATTTTTCGCCTCTGAATGGCGAAAATGTTATTGATGCAGGAGAGGACGCGCGCGCCTTTGTGCGCTCTCGCTTTTCCTCCTTCCTTCCTGCCTGCCTGCCTCCGCCTTTTTTTTCGCCTTCCCTCCCCCGCGGCTGCCGCGCGCGTTCTTATATCGAATGTTGACGTTGCGTCTGTCCGACCCGATCCCCCGCCCCCTCCCGAGAGACTCGAGGGCGAAAATATTTTGCCGCGGACTCTCGGTGTTTGCGAAAAATGCACGCGAATCGAATTCTTGCTTAAAAGTCGATTGGGAGAAAAAATATAGATGTCATTGTGGTAGCTCACATAATTCTGATTTAAAATTTAAATGAACAGCCCGACTGAAAACTATTATTTCTTCGTCGACAGCTATTTTTAGAAGCATAATAGACAAATAATTGACCAATCGAAGTCCTAAATATTCAAAGCTCAGCGTACGCCACCATCCCACAATAAATCCAAATAACAAGAACAGAAAGCCACTCGTTCCCGATCCTCGCACCGACTCGGCGCCGAAAACCACTGCAACAAAAAGCCGATCCCCGATCCGTGTCCGCCTCCCGGCGGCGCGACCATCGAAATATCTCACCGGGCGGCGGCGGCGGCGGCGGCGGCGCACTTATCTCTCGCGTTCGCGCGGCGGAATGCCGGTCTCGCGTGCGCGCGGCCCATTATGACGGCGCTGCCAAAGATCCGCGGGCCGCGACGCGGCCAACTTCGTGTGTTGATATGGCGAACGCCAAGACGGGCCACGTGCTTATCTCGACGCGCGGCCCGACGCGGCCCGTCTATGCCAAGTGAAGCAACGACGGAGCGGGGTAAGCGACCGCGGCGGCGGGAGGTGGGAAGTCGTGGATTTTGAGGGTCCGCTGGGTTAGTGGCTTAGTGGGGGGGGGGGCTTCGGGTATCGAGAGGTGATGGTCACTCTGGTTGGGGATGCGTCGAGTAGTACACCGAGGAAAGTAATATTTAGTAAAGTTTACTGTAAATTTCTGTAATTGGAGGACAGACTTGAAGTATGAAAGAAATTGCCATAAGTTTTGGAAAAATTACAATTTTTATAGTAACATTTGCCATAATTATCGCAAATTTTGCTTCTTTATTGTCTTTTTATTGAGTATTGTTAGTGCAGCATAATTTCTATCACAGGAAAGGCCCACTTTCGGGAACAATGTATTTTATGTACACCCTAAAAACAGAAAAACCCCTTGATAAAACCTAAAACGATAAAAGACCGAGCGATCTTAAAATTCTACCATTCACAGCGTCCCCAAAAGCGGCGCGGGGGCAGAAGGAAGGAGGAACCGAAAGAGCAGCGCTCTCGCGGCAGCACACGACAAGTTGACGCAGTAAAGAGCTTTTCCCGCTCCGGCCGCTAAGAGGTCTCGGCTGCATTCCGTTTATTGTCTCTCCCGCATAGCGGGCACCGCAAAATTTTACGACGGCGTTCCGCGTATCGCCTCCGCAATTGCGCCGCGCGACGACTACATCGCGCCGCGAGAACGTTACGCCGGGCCCCCTTTCTTCTTTTGCTTTCTTTCCTCGTCGCGCGGATGCATAAGCGGCTCGCGGAGATTCGCCGGCGTGCTTGGGATGCTTTCGAGCGGCGGGCGGAGGTTTTCTGATTTTTTTTTTTTATGGTTTAAACGGAAATTGCTTGTTTGGCTTAGAGAGATAGAGATTATGGATTTATTATTGATATTCGGTTTAATGGTTTTTCAAGTAGTTTGCGCTCAATTTAGGTGTTATTTAAAAAAAGGTGATGAACATAAAATCATTAATCATGTTTCCCACTGCTCTGGAAAATATATGGGGCGTAAAAGGTAGAATTTTGTTTATTAGCCATCAGACTTTCTCTTTTTTTATTTATGTGTACATCTTCTAATACTATAAAGTGTTATTATTACAATGACAAAAATCTCTAATTTCATATAAAAATTGAAGCTAAATTTAAATATTGCGTGAATAAGTTCTTGTTTTTCGATGAAATATTAAATTCTTTTCTTTAAAAACCTTAAACAATAACCTATAAAAATGTAAAAAAAAAAAAACGAAGCTCACTCGCGCGAATTCCCTTTTCCATTCTTCCCAAGGAAAAAAAGCTGAAAAACTCAATCACCTAAATACTGTACTAATCCCCAAATTAACCGCGCCTCAAAACTTCCTTCCCAAATCCCTTCCCTCTCCCCCCTCGCTCGGAAAACCCACAGCGGCAGCGAAACTCGCGTATTTTTTCCGGGGGCTCGAAGCACCGCAACTATGCAGCGAAACGGCGAAAACATTCGCGGCGGCGGCGAAACTCTCAAAATCCTCCCCCTCCCCCCCTTCGCCCCGCAAATTGTCGCAGCCGCGTTGCGCCTCCTCCTTCTTTTCTTCCCCAGCGCGTAATTGAATCTAAATATTAAGGGGGGCTTTGGCGTCGCGCTTGATTTTTCGCCCTTCCGGCGCGGGAAAAACTTCGGGAAACGTCGCTTAAAGCGGCCCCCGAGAAATTACGGGAAGAGGCCGCTGTCGCTTTTGTCGGCCGCCCCCGTCTTTTGTTCGGCCTCGGGGTTCGATTTTCGCCGCACTTGTCGGCCCGGAAAATGCTCTTGTCCGGAGGAGAAGCTTCTCCTTTTTTCCGAGTTTTCGGATGGTTCTATTGGATAATTTGATGTTTCGCCGGCTGTTTATAGTATGGATTATTAAGAGCTTATTATCAAGAGAGCCTTTGTGTCTACACTTTATGTTCTTTAAGTACTGTAAAGGCTTTAGACGGATCTTCTTTTTAAAGAAATAAAAGTCTTTTTTATCAAGTAACTTTTTCTTCGTGTTTCTTTAAAGTACATTAAATTATTTATCGAATGGAAATAATGATTTTTTTATTGTTGCACTACGGTTTCGTAAAAAAAAATTGATAAAATCGTTTAAACATTCAAACTCCGTCCAAAACCCCTAAGACAAATTAGAAGCACAGACTAATCTCCACCCCCAGAATCTCCAGAAGCGCAGCGTCCGCCCGCAAAAATGCCTTTTGCAACAGCCCAATACACAAATCTCTTAGAAAACACTCTGTTTCTCCCGCGCGGAAAAAGGAGCATCAGCGGAGAGCGTCGCCTCGCTCGCAGTAAGGAGAGCTCCGGCGGCCCCGAAAATTCCGGCACCATAAAAATCCCGCTAACTCTCTCTCCTTCCCCCCGGCGAAAAGCCGTCGCCGCTCTCTCGCTGCTTTTATATCCGTTATATATACTCGTCGCCGCGCGGCGCGGCTTTAGCCTCAGCCCATCCGTCGTTTTCTCTATTTTGCTTCCACCCTACCCCCCCTCCCCATCCGCGAGCAAGCAACGAGAGACCAATAAAAAAGTCCGACGTCCGCCGACTGAACAGGTTGATGCAGTGCCGCGGCCTGAAATGTGTTTGCAGTTCCGCTGAAACAATAAGGGATGTTCCGCGAAATTACGATGCGGAGGAGTACGATGGAGCTGCAGCTCTCTCTCTCTCTCTCTCTGTGGGTGAGGTAATGCGAGTTGCCGCGGAGCTTTTGCGATGCCGATGGCGTTTGTTTTTTGTTTTTTTTTTTAAGTAAGGCTGAGCTGTCATCTTGAGGACTTGATGGGGACTTGTTGGGAAGTGGAGAACTTCTTAGCTACGATAAATTTTTTTAAAAATAATAATAACTATTGTCGAATTTATTTGTCTTTTAAAATATTCAATTTGAATGTTCGCTGACTTATTTATTATACTTATCATAATGGTTATTACGTAACTGCTTATTACGTAAGATAGATAAAAAGTAAATCGAAACGCCTATCACAACGAACAAATATATAATTAGGTCAATTCTAGTCCAAACTCTAATAGAGACACCAATACGTTTTGAAACGCGCAAAAACGTTATTTCTTCCGCCTCTTCGCTCGTCAATCCTTCAAGCCCGAGCTCGCCGCGCGATCTTCATTCCTCTAAAAGCAGCTCGATCTATTTTTAAAAAAACAATAGCCCCATAATCCCACCTCTCTTCTCTAAATCAAACCCGAAGCAAAAAGCGGCGACCGTCTTGCCTCTTCAAAAAAGAAAAAAAACCGCGACTAAAAAGCCGCAGGCGGAAGAAAAAAATGGGGGAGAAATCGTCGCGCAACGTCCGCGCACACAATGCGGTGCATTTTCTCGGGCTCTCTCTCTCTCTCTTTCTCTCTCGCTCTTTGGCTCGAGCTGACCGTCGCTCGTCTAAAAATGCAGCGCGCCGCTGCGCTTTATTTCCCGCGCGCGCTTCAAAATAGCCCGCGAGAAGGACGAAAAAAGCGGCGCGAGGTGGGGGGAAGCGTCGAGACGCTCGCACACACACGCGCGCGCGCGCGCATTCACACGAGCGCGGCGGGCTCTCCGTGACGCGAGAAAAGAAAACGAGGAAGCGCTCGCTCTTCGATCTCTTTGTCATTGCTTTATGCTTCCGCTGGATGGGGGCATTTAGAATTACGCTCGAGCGCCGTAGCTCCTAAGTAGTTTATAGGGCGTATCTCGGGGTAGTTTATGCGTGGAACGCTTCGCTGATAATATGTGGACGAGTAATTTTGTCCCCGCTGCTCGGAACTGCCCGAGGAGCCGAGGCGGCGGGTAAAAGATGATGTAATGGAGCGGGCGCTTTTTGGTGTTTGTTAATTTCTTGGGCTGAGCGACGGAGCGAGCAGTTGAGAATTTTCGGGTTGTAAATATTGGCCATTAAAACTCTTGGGGAGCGATTAGGAGTGAAATTAAGGGGGACTTAATTATGCTGGGTTAGCAGTGTTAATTCTACGAAGCGCGATGTGATTGTCAGTAAATTTTTCAGCAAAATCACTTAAGGTCGCGTTCAGCATTAAAAGTTGAGATAATTTTTTAATTTAGGGTAAAAAATAGTAGAAGGCAGTGGTAAATAAATGACGTTGTAAAAAGCATGAGTTTTTGCAGAAAAACTTTTATTCTCATTTTCAAATAAAAACTATAAAAACTATAAAAATCAACAAAATTGTTTAAGTTAATTTTTACCTATTACTGAACAAAAAAGCAAGATTCAATTTTTCACATCTATTTAGTATCGACCATCTCTCAAATCCTATCTTACAATCCAGTGCAACCTCTAATTTCCATCCCTACTTATCTATTTGCAAGCACCGTAAATAGCAGGCCGCCGGCTCGAATTCATAAAATCACATTTTCACTCCGAAAACTAATCTCACTCGCAGAGCTCGCGTCATAATCAAGTCTCCAGCCGCGCGCGCGGAGGCAAAAGAAGCAAGCCCCCAAGGCAAAGCGAAGAAAGAAAAAGCAACGCGTGCTGCTCCTCTCTCTCTCTCTCAGGCCGAAATCCAAAATAAATCGGCGCGGCAGCTGTTGCGTCCGCGTTTCGGTCTCTCGCGCGCGTGTCAACCGATGGACGAGCGAGCGAGCGGCCGGCCAGATATGGGGTCGCCGCGTTACGGATCCCTGGGGGATTTTAATTAGGAATTTTCCTTGCTTCGCCGCTGCCGCCGCGGAGGGATTTATAAGCAGTCGCGGTCGAGGGTCCGCGCGTATTTTCGTTGGAGATCTTCGCTCGAGCGCGAATTTTCGGGAAGTCGAGGTTTTTCGGGGGAGGCGATGGGCTTCGCGCCGGCGATTTATGGCGGCTAAAATTTTTTACTTTTGTAATTCGGTTAGGCGCTGCTTAGATTTTGTGTACGAGTTTTATTCGATCGTAATGTTAAGCGGGGATTTTTAAGTACTTAGTGCGCTCCCGCATAATGTTACACTCTTACTAGACGAGAAAAAAAGGAGAAAAAACTTTTATAATACGTTTTAAAAAGTAAGAAGTAACAGACCAGATTCATAATTGTCGCGAAAGGGGAGACAAACATTAAAGGGCAACAGCTCGGAAAATCCTACCTCGCCCTCGCACATGAATTTCGCGTAAAAGACGCGTCGGAAAAATAAAATTAGAAATTCAGATCTGCGCTTCGGTACTTCGGTCAATAAATTTTCACTGTCTTTTAAACACTCCGCTCCGTTTTATTGTAAAATAAAAATTTACGTCTCTTGATGGACCAGCCAAATGTAGTGTTTGTATTAGAAGTCCTATTTGGGTTTTCATTGGCAAAGTGTTTTTCTAAATTAATCTTACATTTACTGTACAACGTTAAATTTCCTTCAAAAAGTAGCATAATATTTTTCAAAAACATTGAAATTTTCCAAAGATCTAGAGATACTATCTATTGATTCACATCAACCGAGACGATAAAATCTGCAAGAAGAGCCCGGTAAAAAATCAAATCTCGCGCGAACGCAAACACAGACGGCCCGAAACGCAGCGTTAAAAGACATCGAATCGCAAACAGCACGAACCTTCCGCGAATAAATTTCCCCGTCCCCCAATCTCGAACTCGGGGTATAAGCAGTCAGACTATAAAACCTAGTCCCTCCCCTCCCCCCCCCCGGGAGGGGATGGGGAGTAGACGAAAAGGCTCGCCGTCTCTTAAAATCGCTCGCCTCTCTATTTTCCTTCGGCGACGGCGATGTTTTTGCCTGATTACACGGGGCCGGGGAAAATATCGCGGCGCTGCTCACAAGGTGAACCGCCTTATCTCGGCCGTTTGATCTGCGAGACAAACGCGTCTCTCTCTCTCTCTCTCTTCCGCCGAGAGAGGGACTTATTTTCTTCGTAATGCGGATGATGATATATTTTTTCGGGGATGCAATAAACTGAGGGTTGGCTGGGGTGGGATTCATGGGAATTTAATTTTTACGACGGGGAAGGGACGGGAGGTTAGTCTCGCGGAATGGCTTTGTAATATTGTTTGAGATATATTGATTCTATCGCTGAGTAAGTGGAGGAGTTGAGATTGGCTGTTGAAATGGTCTTTTTTCCCGCGGAATCTAATGATTGATTTAAGTTTCTAATTGAAGAGGCTTTTGTGCTCTTTTAACTCAATGTGATATGTACACAGAGAGAAAAGATTATTAATATTTAATCCACGCTGGATTTAAAATACGATCAAATGAAAACTTGCTACTCT
>JAWWEM010000044.1:9809554-9836000 GCA_035582935.1 Ormyrus thymus
GCCGCCGCCGCCGCCCGGCTAAACGCCGATTTTCGATTTTGGGGACTGAGAATAATGGCGCCCCGTTTGACCCTCTCTCCGTTAGGCTTACGTGAAATATTTACGGGGATGTCTGGAATGCGGAATTCTGGACTGTATCATATGGTAATGACGGGAATGGGGGGGGGGGGGGGCTTCAAAGGTTTTAAGTTATTGCGGGAGGACCATTTTTCGGGTTCGCCTGGTAAAAAGAAGAGACGGGCGAAAAGAATGGATGGGGACGTTCGATGAATTTAGTTTGTTTGCAATGTTTGAAGGGGAAAATGGTTGAATTGTTTGACAGAAGGAGTGAAAAAGCACGTTATTAAGAAGACGTTTTGCTGTGTTCTTGTTTTACTTTTCTAACCTTGAGTTGAATTTTTTATTAATGTTTCAAAATAAAGGAGATTATTTAGAGAAGGAAATTTAAATATAACCGTTTCACAATGTTTTGCAATTCGGAGCACGAAATTACTTTGGTACTTTCTTATGTTCATGTACAACATTTGACACTTTCTTGAGTTCATGTAAAAGTTTTCAAAATGTAAATTTATTTAAATTTTATACAGTAAGTGCACGCACTTGAAAATTACTCGTTTATTTTTAAAATTCTAAACAAAAGAAAATGTTTCCAATTAATTGTTCAAAAGATTTAAAGACAACTTATGCTATTGAGCATAAATAATGAATTTTTAACTCTATATGATACTAATACGGTCTTTAAATCGTAATGAAAGAGTACGGAAGCTTCATCGAACAAGTGAAACTATCAAAACTCGTCATTTTACTAAAAACCAAAAAAATCGAAAAATATTCCCAATTCTCATTGTCTTTCCACCGTTTTCCAAATCACTCGAAAAGTCTCGAAAAACAAAAGAGCGATTCCCCGCGGGCCGGGAAATCTTGGCGCTAATCCCGCGATTTAATCGCTCGTAAGAGAGGCTAATCGGGGCCGATAAATCAATCGGCCGATACGTAAACGGGGCGGACTAACGCCGGCGGCGCTGCGTGCACGCCGAATCTCTTCACACTTGGCGCACCCGACAGACAGTCGTGACTACTCGATCGGAGCACCGCTGGGACGGTCGTCGATGGAATCCGTCCCTCGTTAGGGATTTTTCGCCTGGCTTTGAAATCGATCTCCGGTGGAATTTCATTGGTCCCTGTCCGGAAACGTCAATTTTGGCGGGATAATTTGCCGAAAACCCAGTCGCAATCGTTAGTATTTTATAGCAGATCGAAGGTAAAACTGATTTCCCAGAGCAAACCTCCGACCTCCAATCGCCCCCCCCCCCCAACACCTCGAGCAGCTCTCCGGAAAAGGTCCGCGGCACTTTTCCCATTTTCTCAAGCCCGACCGCAGGCCGGCGCCGAAACGCATGTACGGCCGCTTGGCGCAAGTGTGCATTATCCGGGGGTAGGGGACGGGGGGCGAGGCGCAAATTGCTGTTGTTCCGGCCGCCGGTGCCCGAGGCATAACGCCCGAACTTTCGTGTTTTCGCGTTACTGTTACTGCCGGCAGCGGCGGCGGCGCGGCTCCGTAATTTTCGGCTTTGCCCCCCCCCCCCCGCAGCTGCATAATGGAGCGCGCGACGCGACGAGCCGCGAGAAGAGAGGAGCCCTGTTTGCTCGAGACGATCGGGGGAAGGAGGGAGGGAAGGGGGGCTTCAGTGTGATGGGTCGGCTTGTAAAACTATGATTATGTTGTTAGGCGTGTGAATGAGGCTGCCGCCGGTGGATTACCGCCGGTTTTCCACGTAAGATCGGGAGATTTAGCTAGTTTTGCCTGGTTTGGTGATGTGTTAGTTTTATTATATCTTTAAGCAATTATTTTTATAAATACGTTTCAAGTAGTTTCGTAAAAACTATTTACCGACAAGTTAATGCATCAAGGTATTCAGGAGGTGTTTAAGGCTCTATAAAATATGCAAGCAATGGAGCCACGTGTGGAAGATTGCATTAGATGATTATAACTTCCTCCGATAGTCGATTCATCGATTATTAGACACCGCAACAGCGTGCAAGTTAATTAAAATTCGCAGAATTGCAATCCGATTTTTCTACCTAATAAAGACGTGCATAAAATAATTTAAATAATCAAATAGCCAAAAATTCTAGGGAAAATTGAAGAAATTTTTTTTTTCTTTGAATTTCTTTACTACAGTATAAGTTCGCCTAAACAACACGCGTCTTCCGAAATGAAACTTTTCGAAAACAGTCTTAAGATCATTTTCCAACGATTTCCAAACCTAAAATCAATCCCCTTCAATCCCGATCTCCAAAAGCATTCCACTCGAGCTAGAAACCCGACTCTCTCTCTCTCTCTCTCTCGGTCGCGAAAAGAAATCGATCGGCTCGCGGCGCGACGGCGATCGGGAAAGGAGGCGTCGCTTTTCACGGGCGAGGCGCGGCGCATTCCTCGCCTCTCTCCGCTCGCGCGTCCCCGATGCATTTCTCAAGGACTTTTACGCGGCGCGATTCCGCGGCCCGAGAGGCGCCGTGCGCCGCATATGTTTTCACCCCGAGAGCTTTTCCGAGACGACGGACGGGGAATCCCAAGCGGCCGCGGCGCGGCCGAATGCGGAATTCGACGGCGGCGATCGGCAGCGAGATCGGCACGTTCGGTATAGGAGGAGGAGAGTGTCTTTGGAGAGCTGCGCTTTTATTTGACGGAATAGGGGACGATTGTTTTTTTGCTGGTTTAGCGTTGCTGCCGGGAGGGGATTTGAGATTGAAAGTATAAAGTGCTTTATGCGCTTTTAAAGCTTTTTATCGAATGGCTGCTTTTCTTCAAATAACTCTAATTACTTGGAGGCAGTGGAGATTTTAAGAATAAAAGAAAGCAAATTCTTGGTATAAAAATACAAAAGTGTAAAGGTAGACAGTTATTTTTTAAGCATTTAGAACGTAGATAAGATTTTATTCCTTATCACATGAAAGTAATCTAGATTTACTGCCGCCTTACTGTATTAGATTAAACCATATAGAATTAAACACATTCTTCTTATAGGTTTCAAATAGATTTTATGGAGACTAAAATAGAGTGCACTCTTAGTTATTTTAAGAAATTTTGCCCTCTTTACTCAATACATAATAGGGCAAATATAAATAGATTTTATACTTGATTAGAAATACACATTATTCTCTCAAGTTTTACTTTAAATAATTACACCTCCACACAATTAAATACGAAATGACAAAAGATTCAGTCGAGACCTCGCTAACAATTGAATGAAAATTTTTCGAATTGCAGAACGAGAAACTGGAGGTAAAACAGAAATGGGCGTCGCGACTTCTGGGAAAATTACGGAAGGACATTACGCAAGAGTACAGGGAAGACTTCGTCCTGAGCATAACGGGGAAGAGGCCAGCCATGTGCGTCCTCAGCAATCCTGACCAGAAGGGTAAAATGCGTCGTATCGACTGCCTGCGACAAGCCGACAAGGTCCGTCTCCTCTCGTTCGGAAGCCGCGGAACAATGAGTCCGCGCCCTCTCGTTCGGAGCTCGAATTTTGAGATTAAAATGAAATTCTAATGTTCAAGGTATGGAGATTGGATCTGGTAATGGTGATCCTCTTCAAGGCGATTCCGTTGGAGTCTACGGATGGGGAGAGACTGGAAAAGACTGCGGAATGTGCTCAACCAGGCCTCTGTGTCAACCCTTACCACATCAACGTCTCCGTCCGGGAACTCGATCTCTACCTCGCCAACTTTATAACCAGCCACGGTATTGTTCATTTTCATTTCTGTGCTGTATGTTTTCAATTGGCTTTCTATCAAGCGCAGAGATTCTGTAAATGTCGTTTTCACTATCATATTTAGTGTATCATCTTTATGAAAAAGCATTAAAGTTCTTGAATGCTGCCTTGATAGGGCAAAATTAACATTCGCGTCTAGCAGGTCCACAGGGATACGATGGCCCATCTATGGATCATACCTCTTTTTCGCGGGTCACCGTCAACTTCCACATTCCCATTTCAATCACTCGACTTTTCAACCTCCCCGCTTCCGTCTCCCTTCGACAGCCACTTACTCCACCCGGAACCGAAATCCCTCCCCTCCGCGGCGCGTCGCTCGCGCCTTCAGCCAAGAGCTGCTCCCCTCCGAGTCCGAACGAAAACAAACTCGCGCCTCCGGCTGGAATTCGGCGGGCGCGCCAAAGCGTCCGCGCGGGTGCGTGTCATGGGGAGAGAGAGAGAGAGAGAGTGAGAGAGCGGTGGAAATTGGCAAGACGCTCGGCGCGGCTTTGAATCGGGCGAGCCTCAATGAGCCCCGGGGCCCCCCCTGTGTGTGAATGAAGCGGGCCGATACTCGACGCCGCCGCTGCTGATTCCAAATGCGAGCCAGGAGGAGCTACTGCCAGCGAGAGCGAGAGTACATTGGCGAGGTGGTCGACAAGCTGCGATTCCAACCTGTTCTCGGAGGCGGGAGAGACGGATGGTGATTTTTTCAGATACTCGGTGGGAGGAATGATTTTGACGGGAATTCGGGTTCTTGGTCAGAGTCGTTGCGGGCAGTCGTTTTCTAGCGGGAATAATTTTCGCGCGGATAATACAACAGTGTAATTGACAATCAAAGATTTCACGCTCGCAAGTTCAAGCTATCTGTATGGAAATAAAAACTAAATCGTCTCGTACCCATTTTTTCCACTACCTCATTGCGAAACAGCTGCGATCTCGAGCCAGACGCACAGCTCGCCACACCCACCCGAATCCGTCTTCCCGCCAAAAGGTTCATTCAGCCCGTCGCAAATCAAACCTCCTCCCCTCCGTTTGCCAAGGCGCGCGCGCGCGTATCCATTCAGGTGAATCGCTCCGCCGGCCGGCCGGTCTGCGGCCGAGTTCAAAGTTCGCGGAAAATCTGGCGCCCGTATCTCAGAGAGCTCCGCTGGCTCGGGGCTCCGGCGCCTTTGGCAGCGGCGTTCCTAATGTTTACAAGCTAAGGTTGACGCAAAAATTGGCCCGCCCGCCCGGCTTTCTCTCGCGCTCGCTGCCTGCTGCGCGCCGGGAGAAAAAATCAAGAGGCTGCCAAGACGATGGGGTAGGTTAAGGTGCGCCGCCGCCGCCGCTGCTCCAGCTGAGCGAGTCGTCGCGCGGAGCTCGCTTTTGAGAGTCGGGGGAGCCGCGCTTGTCCGCTACATTGTCCGCGGACTCCTTCATTTATTACCGGGCAATTTGGCATGCGCATAATTCCCGCGAAACACTTCCTTCTCCCGATGCCTCGAAACTTCGAGCGGCGCGCTCCGTCGAAACAAGGAGCAGCGGCAGAAAGCTCGCCCCCGCACTCAGCCTCGAGCCCGGGAGAGCGCGTCATCCTTCGTCGTCGATCACTCGAGAAAAATCCGGCGACTCATCGCGCGGCGGGGCTTTCAGCGCGGCTCCGGGGGCTCCCGCGGTATCAACATCGTGAAAATTCCGGGCGGGCTCTCTTAAAATATACAGGCCGTAGCCCAATAACGTAAACCCGAGGCGCTAACTGCCAAGGCCGCCTCGAGTGTTTCATTGACTTCCAGCAGGGGGGGAAGGGGGGGAGCGACTGGGGTGACGGAGGCGCGTGAATTTTCGATCATTGGTCGAGGTGAGGGGATTGACTCGGTGGGGATCAGTGGTTCGATGATTTTGGGGAAATGCAGCAGCTCGATTAAGAATCGGTTTTGATTACTGTCCTTTGTGGATTGCTTTTTCAATTTATTCTTTTTTTTAAGTGAACCAAGTTAATTTATAAAAAGAAATTATTAAAACAAAGATTGATTGTCTTTATGATGCGTCGATCAATATTTTTATAAAACTAAAAAAGAGACAAAGCCTAACTTGACATTTGTCGGTTAAATTTGCGAACTGAAAAGTATTTTTACACATACGAAAATAAAAGTATTGCTTTCATAGCGGTTACAACGCTTTTTCTAATTTATGGTAATGACAATTTCATTAAATCTGACTTTTGATATTTCTTTTTGATGTTCCCTCTTTCGAGACAAAATTTTATAGCACAATCATTTATTTAACAGAAAAAAAAAAAACCGTCGCCTGTACGCTCAATAAAACTCAAAAGTCGCGAAACGTTAAGACCACGAAAATCTCGAAATCCAAGTTCCGATTTAATATCGCTCACCCAACACTCGCCCAAACTCAGCGGCTCGTCGCGACATTTCTTCAGCTTCCCGCGGCGGCTCGCCTTTTAACCCATAAGATCCTAAATTAAGCTTCGCGCGCGCCTTGATACCAGAATTTTCCCAACGCTCGCGCCGCGCGTTAAAATTACACACTCGCTCGAGGACGCTTTCGCTCTCTCTCTCTCTCTCTCTCTCTCCTTTTTTCTCTCTCCCCCCTCCTCCCGGCGTTCACTCGAGCTCGGCCGCCTGCCGCTTCAAGACTCATTTCACCTGCTATTATGGGCACGCACCGGCCATTAATTATAAAACTTAAAGCGCGATCTGGATCACGAGGATTCTAATTCGAGTGGAGGCTGGCTCGCGGCTGCTTTATGAAAGCTCATATATACGCTAAATGGCGCGGCGGCCTCTTCTCGCGGGTGACGAAGGCTGCGGGAATCCGAGGTGCACGAGCCGCTCGCGGGCTCCTCGGGGGGGATTGCAAAATGCGCGGACGACGAGTCGGGTAGGTGTTTGGTTATTTGTGACTTTGAGTGCAGGCGACTGGTAATGTAGTGTAATGCAGGGAGACGCGGGGTGGTATAAGCTTAAGTCGCGGGTTAATGAAATATCGCGTCGGTTCATCGGTGCGGCATTACGAATGTCGCTTACCGGGGAAGGTGTCTTAATTCATTTCTGCGGTGAAATCTTTAATGAGTTTTTAGTGTTTTCGTTCGCGCAGGCGATCGTTTTTAATAGTTTTAGGTTTCGATTCCTCGGTTTTCTCTCGCTGCTTGAACTTGTAAGCTTATAACTTTAATTTTTAAGTGAGTTTTCGCCGTCTTAAAGAGGCGGAAGTATTTAAAGCTCAATTTTTTAGAGCGAAATCTTTCGTCACTGATGACTGAAGACATCATATTTCTGTTTTGAAAGGGGTCTCCCTTTTTTTCTTTAGCTTCTTCAAGACACGTGCCGTTCGAAATAATTCTGTAGCTTCAAAAAACAATTATACACCAGCAACCAAACTTAATTCCCGTCCACAACCGAGATCTTTACCCGTACACAAAGCCCAAGCGGTTTTAAACTGTATTTTAACGATCCCAAGAACTGCAACAAGCTGCGTCCGTAAAGCGAAATCCCGCCGCGTCGGCAAAAAATCGCGAATCAATGTTTATTGGACAGGAAGCGCGGCGTAAAGCCGCCCGAAAACATAAACACCCCGAGAGAGTGTCGTAAAGCCAGCGGCGAGCTTGCAAGCTCGCGCAGCACCTGTCTCGACACGGTCTCCCCGCGCGGCTTACGCAACTACCTTGGCAATATTTAGCCGCGCGCGACGCCGCAGCCACGCCGGCGGCGGCCCGCCGAATTTTCCGGGCGAGACTGTTGCTCTCTCTCTCTCTCTCTCTCTCTCTCTCTCTCTCTCTCTCTCTCTCCGCGAAATAGGAAGCAAATGGAGCGACTTGTTTTTGCGGGAGATGGGGAAGGGCTGCTGGCTGCGACAGAGGATGGACGTTTCGAGCGTGCGATTCTGTTGTCGCCGGGTGTGGTGGGAGGAAAAGATTCGCGGAGGTTAATTTTGACGCGTTTTCGGGGGAACGATGAGTTAATTGGGGTATCGGTTGGTGGCGAATGAAAAAAATAGAGAGATTTGTGACGAGTCCAGGCGAGGAAACGGCGACGGTAAAGTGTAGATATTGAAGACTACTACACTTCTTAGATGAAATTATTGGTTATAAAGCTTTTCGTTGAATTCTTTTACATCTTCTCTGGTAAATAATTGATAAATTGCATCAGACGCATGAAACGCAGACCTCAGATACGGATCATAAATAAGGCGCAATACATCTGCCGCAAATCCGTTAAAAATAAGCGTTAGAAAGAAAACACGAGACGAAAATAAAGCTATTTACGTAGGTGAAGCAACTTAACTTGCCGAACAACAGTCTTGGAGCAAATCTCCGATTTCTATGGGCTGGCGTTCCCTCCTCCGCTCCCACCTCCTCCCCGACTCCGCTTCTTTCCTCGTGCGAACGAGCGCTTCAGTCCTCGGGAATTCAGTGTCAGCGTCGTCGCCGCCAATGCAAATGACGATCAAACGTGCATTTTCACCGATCACGTTTTCCTGCCTGCGTTAGAAAGCAGGCGGCTCCCTCGCCTTCGTCTTGCACTCGATGGAATGAAATATCGCTCGGGTTTTAGCGGGAAAAGTAACGCTGAGAAAATGAAATTCGCGAGGTCGAAGCCGATTTCGAAGCAACGTAAAAGCTTCGTTGGCAAAATAGTACAAGATAAAGTGAATTTCTTTTTAATTGAGCATCAAATGGTAAAAATGTATCGCCAAACTATTTTTTTAGCTCTTTAAATCAATCTTATCCGCTGAATTAAAAATTGAATAAAAGTTATTCAACCGCTCTATCAATTTAATTAAACAAAAAAAGCTAATCCACTTTTGAAAATGAACACCTTCGGATTGCTCGGGAACGAAATTCCCCTTATTTTCGTTCAATAAAGGAGTGATTTTTCTTTACCTCCGAAAGAAAAGGCTGATAATTCCAAGCCGAGGCATTTGTCTTCCCGACCCTTGCAGTAGTGACCGATCTCTCGAACGTTCCGGGGCTCAAGCGAGAACACGTGATGTATTTTCGTGATATGTTGCGTAATGAGATTTGCGCAAGATCGATAGATATAAAACACCATGCGAGAGCGACGAAGGCTGCATTATAACCAACGCTAATTGTAGTACATTTCTGCGGGCGGCTAAATTTCTTATCTATCTCGGAATTTAATTTTCTACCGGCTATTTATACATGCTTTTGATGCAAAAGTGTAAAATCATTTGTTTCAACTTGAGTTCATTTTTAAATTAGTTTTTGCGTTTACATGTAAATGTAATCGTGTTAAAGTACAATTATATGAATCGATCTTTATAAAAATAATACTTTAGAATTGTTTTTCATACTTAAACGTCAACTGAAAAAGCAAGTTGACAAAACCGCAAATTAAAATGAAAGAAAAATCAATTCCCGCTGCTTCCGAAAAAAAAAAACTGTTACTTTGCACGAGGCCTCGGAATAATAAGAGAACGTTTTGCAAAATCTCGTTCGCACGCACACGACGAATACCCAAAATCCAGTCGCTCAAGCCTCGCCCATTAATTCATTAAGAATTTCCACACGAACGAGCCGTAAAAACAGCCCCGCAACGTCGCGGCCAGCAGACTCGGCACCTCAGATCCGTCTCTAAAGGACATTAAGCCGTCGCGGCTCGCTTTTCTATATAGGAAGGGAATGCAATTGCAAAACGCAGCGCGCACAAAGCGGCGGCGTCACGGCGCGCGGCGGCGGGAGATTAATATATTTACACTGCGGAATAATAATAGCCGCGTGTGTCGTTTTCCCCTCCCCCCGTCGCCGCTCTCTCTCTCTTTCTCTCTCTGTCTCTCTCTCTCCCGCGGCATTAGAAGCGCTCGGCGACTTTAATCTTTATGGCCGGATTCTCAGGGCTCCTCCGGGATTTATCGGCCGGGAGAGGAAGAGGAGCGAGAGAGGCGACGCGCTGTTTTTCCTTTGGCGAAGGCTGCATCCTTCCAGAAGCGAAGGCTGCACCCGATATGTGGGTTAATATTGTTTTTGCGCCGTTTGGATAAATATTTTAGGAGTTCGGGGTTCGGGTTAGTTTGTGAGTTTAGTTCAGTTACTATTATTGCTCAAAAGAAAGTAAAATCGGGTTTATTTCGTACTGAATATTGGTGAGTTGCTTTGCGTTTGATATTGCAGGTTTTGTAGAAATGAAACATGCTAGAACTGTATAAAATAAGAATTTTGAAATTAGAAAAACTGATGGAGAAGAATTGCTAAGTTCCAGTAGATAAAGCAAAAATATCATCAATCATTTGACTTCATTTGCATTACGACTTTAATGACCAAAGTTTTTGTAATTAAAGCGGAGAGTGAGAATTAGTAATGAATCACATCTACTATTAACTTTTGCCGTCGAGATTTAACACTTTTAAATTACGCACCTTTTATTTAGATTTCGCGCAAAACAATTTGCCGACACTGGGTTAAAATATATAAATTTCCAACTGTCTAAAAGTTTATGATTAATCATTGAACATTTTCAATTTTTAGGCGAATAACAAATAATTTTCCACGCATAAAATTGCAGTTTAAAAACGCGCTGTAGCATCGTGTCACTTTTCATGACAAATTTCCGATGGATTAAATTTATAACTAAAAGTATAGCTGCCGCCTGACGTCGTTTAATAACGTCACAGATTTGTGATGAATCAAAAAAGTTTTTCTGCGCCGTTATATATCGTGCGAATATATTTAAAAATGTTATTTTTCATTAACATCAATCTGTTTCTGTTTCATTAACATCTATACTTTCAAAATTTTATTCGAATTTGCACAAAATGCTGACCGTCGCTGTCGCAATTCATTTTCAAACTACATTTTGATTAAAACACCGTCTAAATCCGTCCGAAAAACCTCCATCCGCAACAAAAGCCCAGCACCAATCTCCCCCCTGAACTTTCCAGCAAAACGTCGCATTCCCACCGCTCGTCCAAAAAAACTCCGTTCCGCCGATCTCTCTCGCCTCTCTGCCTTCTCAGCGCGCTACAAGATGTCCGCGCCGGTCGCCTATTTATTTATAGCCCAGTGCGCGAGTGAGAGAGAGAGAGAGCGGCGGCCCAGGCGCGTTTCCATCGGCGTGCGGGCCGCGTGTTGACACGCGCGCGGACCTGCACTTGGGCAGCTCGGCACGGGTGATTAGTCGCTTCTCGCGAAGGTGCCGCTGCCCGAGAGTTGTCCGCAGGGTAAACAAGCCGCAAATTTCCCGGCTATTTCGGAGGACGGGGGACTTTGATGCGAGGCTGAAGGATCGCGGGGGGAGAGACTCGCGGCTTCGGCGAGCGTTTTTGGGCGGGTCGGTTATTTGCAAGGAAGGTGCAGGCCGTGACTTTCTTTGATTGCGCGGAAAGGGGAGCGGCGCTGGGAGTTTTATGCTGAGATTCTGGCCTGCCTTTAAATTTAGACGATTCGATCATTTTAGCGAGATGAGTAGAAGCTGGACGTCGTGTTCTTTTTGTGTGATTTAGAGTAGATTGAAGTAAAAAATGAACGTAAAAAGAAAATTAATCTTTACGCAGGAGTCTTTTAGGTTGGAAATTATAACTGTCAAAATGTATAAGTTTCATTAATATATTTAGCCTGAAAACGCAGCAAAAAATAATAATTATTTTATCACCTATGAATCGAGATTGTAGGTTATTATATTAAAGTTTCAACTGTTCGGATTATTTATAGGGCGATAATTATACTTTTTTAACAGTTTAATAGATTATTAATGGCTCATGTCCTTTATTTTGATTTCAGAAGTTCTAAATGGTATCTGCAATGCGCAAAAGGAGGAAGAGAGGCGGCGAAAAGGTACAAAAACTATTTAATTCTCAAAAACGGCAAAAACAGAAAAGCACAGCAAGAGAAAAAGCTATGTAAACTTTTCTCACCGACGTCCGCAAGCTCGCGATGTATGTCTTAATTTCGAAAAAAACAGAAAACTTAGCTTTTTTCTCTTCGCGTACGTCTCAATGTCACCCCGTTCCCTCCTGCCCGTTTCTGCACATCTCTCTCCTCGAGGTCCATCGATAAATTCCGTCTCTCCTCTGCTCCCGTCCTCCTCGCCCCTCCGCTCCTCTCCCTCAAGGCGTATCTGCAACTCATATAACGACAATCGCTCGAACGATCGCTCTCTTTAACCCTCCTTCTTTTTCGAACTTGCCGATTCTATATTTATCTGGAGAAGCGCGCGGCCGTGCACAGCGCGAGTCAAAAATGATACGCGGAATAGTTTTTGGACATCTTTTATGACGCCGCTCGGGTTTAATAATAGTAAATGAGGAGCGGCCTAAATTTAGATTATTACGGATTTAGCACAATTATTTTTCTTTCTTGCTTTAAGGAAGCATTTGTTGAGAAATACGCCTCGGTAATTCGCGGTTATTTTTTAATTTCATCTTTGGCGCTGTTAAATATCGAAGACACGTCGAAAATTATAAGAATTGTTCAATAATTATCATAACACATTTTTGAGTTTTATTGTATCTCGGAGACAAAGCATGATTTATATGCACAAATTCATCAAAGATAAGATGTGCCAAAATCTTGAGAACGAACGTTTTCTATGACTAATTAAATTAACTGAAAGACAGATTGTTCCTTTATCAAGTTTCGGCGAAAAAAACAACGTCTGCTGCTATTGAACGTTAAAAATAATGATAGGGAATTTAAAACATTAATTCATTTAATCTCAAACAGACATCAAAGTCCGATCCCTACAATTAATAACTCGCACAGCAAAACAGATTCAAACGATTTCCTTCGACAATACTCCATTTAGTTCAAAGTCGTCTTTAATAAGAAAGCGTCGCTCGCAAAAGCCTGTCCGCCGCCGTTTTGCGCGCATCATCTTTGACTTAGACTGTACGGTATAAGCTCGCAGCCGTCGGCCGTCGGGCGATCTTATCGCGGCAGAGTCGGGAAGACCGAATGGAAGGAAGCGATCGTTTATCGATTATCGATTGTATTTGTTCTCAGGTGCAGGTTACCACGAACTGTATAACGGTGTCGTGTGCAACGACACGATCCTCGCGACTGGCGTCTTCAGCTCCAAGGAGCTCTGGATGCTTTCAAAAGGTACGACTCGAGCGTCGCTCTCTTACTCTTTATGTCTGTCTCTCTATCTCTCTGTCTCTCACTCACTCTCTCTCTCTCTCTCTCTCTTTTGGTCTATCTGTACGTTTTCTTTTCGATTCTATACTTCTTCTTTTTTTTTTCTGTATTGTGCGGTGCCTCGCTCGGTTTTTTTAAAGTTTTTCTCGAGATGCAATTGAGATTTATGAGTAGATTCTCGCGGGCGATGACGAAGGAACTGAACTGTTGGTTTTACGCGGATGCTTTCGAAAGGCATCGGAAGGTTTCTGCCTTTTGAAAGCATCCCTTATCTTGTGGACTGCATCAATGAAGAATTTTGGAATATGTTACTGTATTTGTTTGTTTTTTTTTTTTGTTTTTTTTTAGATTCGTTTTAGTGTTTTGTAAGTATATATTTGACTAATTAATTGTACTTTTATTTGAATGTTGTTTGTTTTTAGCTGGAATTTTTAATGAATGGAACGTTCAAGGTAATGATAGTAACATATTCTAAGAATTTTCATGTATTAAAATTTTAATTAGTTTATAATTATGATGTTTATAAGTGATGAAAGTCCAGTTTGGTCAGACATTCTTAAAAATCACATATTTGCTTTAAAAATCCATACTTTTAATGTAAAATAAAATTATGTGTTTAAGTAATATTGATCAATATTGAAGGAAAAATTGTGTACACACGTAAATTTTAAAATGCGCAATGCCGAGTCGATAAACCTTATTGTTGTGGATAATAATAGAGAGAACTAAGATATCTCAAGGACGAATGAATCATAAAAGTTTAAGTTTCACGTTTCGTATAAAAACTTTAAATCTAAATAAGTCCTATAGAATACGTGTTATCGTATTAAAACTTTAAAAATTCATATTTTTAGATTCTTTTAGAAAGAGCAATTCGTTAAAACACTTTTTAATCCAAACGAAAAGTTTTCGCACAAAAAATTCTTTTGCTATAGAATCGAGAGAGCTTCGCGAAAGTAACAAAATTTCTAACCATTCCCAAACGATTTCAGTAAGTCATTTTTACGCGCTCGCAAAACAAGTACGTCCCAAAGTAAGATCACAATATCCCCACATAAACAAACCGCAAATCATCGTCGAGCTGAAAAAGAAACCCCGCCGTTCCCAGTCCCACCTCACATCCAGCGGAAAGAAGCTCCTAATCTCGGCGCAAGAACTCCGGAATCGCACGTGCTTGCAGGTGTACCGAGTCGATCTCCGAGCGAGGCGTCGTAAAGCGTTCGCGCGTCTATCTCTCACTCTCTCTCTCTCTCTCACTCTCTCTTACTCACTCACTGACTCACTTTCTCTCTCTCTCTCTCTCTCTCTCTCTCGCGTAACGTACGCCCGAACACGTGCTAACGCGAGCCTCTCTGTGCGGCTGTGTTTCAGCGTCCATACTGCATGACCTCAGCGACATGCAGCCTCAAATAAACGCGATCAAAATAGAGCACCCGCCGTACTACTGCAGCAGCTACACCCCGCCGTCGGCCGCCACGGAGCACGGCCAGCCCGCCGCCAGCTTCAGTAAGTTTTTGCCAGGCCGCTACGAGAGAGCGGTTCAGGTAGATTTAGGGCCGATGGCTTTAGGCTTCGGCTGATTATGTTGGGCGGGATTCTGCGGGGTTGCGCGGGGATGGGGGGGGCTTCTTTTTTTTCGGAGAGGGACTTTTGTACGCTGATTCTCGGGTGGACGTTTCACTGTACGATATGGAAATGTGTTTGGTAAAGATAGCTTCAATGTGTGAACAATGATGGTTTTTAAGTACTTTATCATTATTCTTCAATTTAAAGAAATCATTCTTTTTCTTTAACTTTATTTTGTCGATCTCTGATCCTGTAATTGTAGAAGCACTTTTCATTTCTTTCGATCCTCGATACAACGCTATTTGTATAATTTTCTTTTAAGTATATTTATAATGTTATTTCTTTTAACGAGTCTAATACCCAAGAATTTAAAAATAAACAGAAATAGAACGAGCTTTGTGAATTCTAATTATCGCAGCCGCGCATAAAGTTAAAGAAATCTCAGAGTCCTCTTTTTGTCTCTTTTAGTCTCCATCTTTCTCCGTGATATACTTATTTTTTCGCGGGAGTAGGGGAGAGAGCTTTAATTACTCGGTAATTAGAAAGGGACGCGAGATAACGAAGTATTCTTTTCATTGAGATAAATTCGAGCTTTATGTTTCTTGTTTTTCTGTATGAGTTTTTTTTTCGCTTCCGCAAAAAGAGCTCTAGAAACTAATGAACACGGAATGAGGAAAAGTGACTAAAATAAAAGATTGGTTTACAATTCGATTTTTAAAAACAAGTAAAGTGCAGCAATTAAATAAAAATAAAATTATAATTATACTTAAATAGACGAATTTAAAAATAAACTTTAACGAAATAAATGTAGAATTCCGCATTGCGAAGACATATTTTATTCTCATGACAAATTGATTCTCTAATTTAATGGTCGCAATCGAAAACAATTTAATCGCATCGAAAGACTAAACCAGATTTCGAAATTCAATTTATTTCGGCCTGCTTAGACTTTAGATTTACTCGCGCTCCTTCCGACATTGAAAATAAGCACTTTTTCAAACTTTATTTTCCCTCGGCGATGGAGCATTTGCAAGTACACTTAAATAACACTTTCACGTAGCAGTTCGATGAAATTTACGAACGGGCATATTTCTAATTTTCCCGCTCGCACACCGAGTTTTCAAAGCTTTTCGTGATTTATGCCGCCATTTTGGAAGTCTCAGCTCGTAAGATAATTTAACGACGCATGCAAAGGCCGCGCTATTTGCGAATCGACCTCAACTTTTTCGTTTTTCCGCCTTACGTTCCGCATCGGATTCGAAAGTGTTTTTATTTCTAATTCGATTATTTTTTTATTTCGATCCTAACTTGTTTATCTTAATTACTGAAATCTCTGATATTGAAGAACGAAAACATAAAAATACATTTGTTAAATAGTCTGAAATTACTATTGCTTTAAAGATGGCAGTTTAGTACACTTTCTACACTTCTTTATATTGTACAGTCAAAAGTTCTTTGCGCTTTTATTGCTATTATACTTTAAGTAATAATTTAACTATAAACATTATTATAAGCACAGCTTTTATAAAATCTGCGAGTATCTCCATGACTACATTACAACTATTGCGAGTATAATTACAATATAAAACTATTGAAAATTCGTCCTCCTACAGTTTCTTTTTTTCTACCTAATGGGACAGAATACTTTTACCGAGAAAACCACCACGTACGAATTCTTATTTTGCCAATCCGTAAAGTAACTTTTACAACTCGAACTTATATATTTGCCGTCGGGGCGCTGCCTTGCTCTCTAACTAACCCTAAAACTTCCGCATACATCAGCCCACCCCCTCTTGTCAGAACTGATCCAGTGAAAAAGCTCCGTGCTCTGCTCTTGATTGTCGACAGGTCCGCCGCCGGTGCACCAGCTGATCCGCAACGACAAGACTGATAAGGCCCCGGCGGTGTCGGTATCGAGCGCGCCGACCTTCTCGCCGGTGCTGAGACCCGAGGACGGCGGCGCCGCGGCCGCCGCTGCGGCCGGCGGACACCGCGGCATGGACTCGCCGCACTCGCAGACCGGTACGTTACTCCGCCCCCTCGCACCTCCACCCTCTTCTTTCTCTCTCTTTCTCTACTCCGACGATCTCGCCTGCGAGCTGACAGTTGGAGAGCTGCCCGCAAGCGCGCGCTAATGTTTTCCGAGGCGATCGCCTCGCTGCTGGACGATTAGTCGAGCTGCACTCTCAGCTGGGCTCAGGATGGACTGGAGACGAGATGCTGAGGGGTAGTGGGGGTTGTTATGGGTTTAATGAGGGGCTGCTTTGGAGCGAGAATTTACTTAAGGGGAGTCTTTGAGGGATTTTTAGAGTGGGCTTTAGGTCTGTTTGGTAGAAAAGTAAGGCTTGTGATTGTTAATGGTATACTTCAATATTAAATATTAAAGTAGTTTTTTATAAGTATTATATGCTATTGTACATTTTACTTCTTCAATTGCAATTTGTTGTAAACACAAGTCATACTTTTCCGAAACTCTGCGTTTATTTTTTTCTACAAATTATTCAGGCAATTTAAATCAATGGATAAAGACCCTACTAAAGAATTTAAATTTGAATAATCCTTCTTCCTCGAATTAAACGAATCAATGAATAAAAACCCCGCAATTGTACGCAAAGTATTGATCAATCAAGTTTCCGCGCAATAACGATTCGGCAGCATAGTCCCGGGTAACGCGATCCAGTGCCGGTCCATTTCTAAAACTCCTTCCGGTCACGTAGACACACGCGCAATTAAAGCGCGCGGTGGGGAAAGAATTCGCGCGGCAGCGGCAGCAAACCGTGAAATTCGCGAAAATTCAGCGCCGCCGCGCTGCTCCTCTCTATTTCTTTCTTTTTTTTTCTCGTACGCGACTACTTGCGCGGGCAAGCATCCAATTTTTGTACTTCTTAGTTTGAAACACATTTGTAAAGTTTGTCGTAAAAATACATTTTCGCTTCCTGCATTCGAGAGAGGAGGAGGAGCAGGAAAAAAGGGACGGGCGAATAAATAAGTTTTCCTATTTCGGACGGTGAAAAAAAAAAAGAAAAAAAGAGGCAGCGGCAGCGAGGAGGAAGAAGGCAACGAGGCCAAGTGTGCCGAAGTACAAATCACTTCGCCAGACGTGTCATGCCGAATCCTGGGCGCACGAAAATTATACGAGCCCCCCCCCTCCCCCCTGTAATTCGGGTCAACTCGATTAAACCGACAATGGAATGCCTCGAATATTTCCAGCCGGAAATTTCGACCGATCGAAGTCCATGTCTCTCCGCGCATTCCCGCCGCTAATCAGCCGAGTTTCGGGCTAACGAAAAGTCTAACCGGCGAGGCATCGAGCGAAGCTGAGGGAGGCGGGGGGGGGGAGGGAAGGGGTTTAAGGAGGGCTTTATAATTTACTTGATAATCGAAAACTTATTCGGCTGCACGCGATCGAAATTGAGCCGTCGCGAGTTTGAGGAACTTGCGGAAAAAGGCCGGATTGCTCGGATTCTTTTCGCTCGGGGGATAAATTCTGACGATAAAACGTCCGCGCTCAATTGTTCAACTTTGTCTTGAATTTTGAGCATTGTTTACGCCAGGTATTCATTGATTTCCTTTCAATTGTTTATATTAATTCTTCTATTTTTAAGAGTTTTCAACTAAAAAACTTGATGTCGATTTGTGTTAATCCTTTGTTTATTATTTTTGAATAATTCGTCGACTGACCGACGAACTATTAAAATTTTTATTGTCTCGGTTTTCATATCACCAATACTGTCTGTTTTTTAATAATTGTCCAGTGTGCGATAAACCCATTCTGAGCTCACCCAGGCATTCATGTAAGTAAGTAGTTTAAAAAAAAAGCTCACGAAATCGCGCATAACCAATTAATAAATTCATATTATGTATGCAGAAAAAAGTTTTGAATTATATTGAAAATATTGTATCCGTAATTGCAGAATATTTATAATTTATAATCATAATCTTTCATAAATATTTTTTCCACGTACATAATTAACGCGATACGCTGCGAAAGCAAACCTAGAGTAGATTACATCACTGTGTGTGCATTTGCTGCCTCGATGCTTCTTAAGAAGAGAGAATCAAACGTAAAATTTTTTTTCTTTTAATCGCTTCATGGTAGTCATTATTTTCATAAGTATAAGTATAAATGATAAGGTAATCGTGCGTTGCACAGGAAAAATGTTTGTGTATTGTGAGGGTGAAGAAGGATAAAAAAGTAGTGGACGATTGTAACATGAATGGGAGTGACTAATATCGCGAATTACGCGTAATCTCTGTTTCAGTCTGAACCTGAGCATAGAGAGAAGCTCGCTAAGTCATCTATAAGGTACTTTTGTGACTGGTTATGATGTTATCACCTATATATATATATCTATTATCTATGTATCTATCGATATTTGCATACCTCTCTATGTATGTACGTGTACACGATTATATATATCTATATCATACATACACCGACTATGTGTCTATTATAATACACGCGCGTTAATACAAGTGCGTCCGCGGTTGCGAAGAGATGAGAAATGTGCAGTTTATACTTTAAATATACGGAAATTTAAGTTGTGATACATTAAAATTACTGAAGCGGCGCTTTTTCTCATCTTCTGTGCATTTGTAAACTAAATATGATGTTCATGAGGAGGAAAATATGTATATAATTTATCTTACTAGTACTAGATGGATTAATAGACAAATTATATAAGCAAGAAAAAGTACGCAATATTTTTATGATAAATAAAACATGTTTTTCTCAAAATGAATGATGACCAAAGATCTATATAATATCGAGAGAAAAATGTGCACGATTCCCAAGGTCTCTAAACGTCCAACTTATTCTTGCACATTGATATTGTTCCCCCCTCTCTCTCTCTCTCTCTACATATATATTTATATATACAACATCGTAGTCGAAGCACGACATTATTACGACTACTTGCTTAAACACCCTCGTCGCATACAAAGAATACTTTAATAGAAGCCCTTGTAAAAGCTTGTCTCTTTGTCGCGCTTTGACTATGTTTATTACATGATGCCCGTATGTTTTTTTTTAAAGTGTCCACCATTTTGCTGTCACATATAAATATTGTCAAAAAATATGTTCAATGTTGTTTTTTTTTTTTATAGCCAAACTAAAACTTACATTTATTCAACAAAAAACGTATCGTATAATTGATTATAAACTAATATAGTATAAGTATATTATTGTATTACACGATAATTATAACGTTTAATTTTGGGAAAACATCTAAAAACGAAATTTTTCTGTAATAACCATTTCAGATCTGTTTCAAATGCAAAAATAGCAGCTTTCGCACATATGAATCGCGTATAATTTTATACACGCTTCATATATTATCTGTCATTAGCTATTTTTATATATTTTTAAAGAATGCTTGTTATATGTTCCTAAAACTCTATATTCACTACGTACTATATTTGGAGGTACATAATTCTAAAGTTTAAAATATAAATAAGTAACTCACTGAACCACTCTGTCACATCCATGTAATTCTGTTAGAAAACCTTTCTTCTATAATTTTAATATTTTCTGTGTTGAAATGAATGTTTGATCCTTTCAAATGATTTCAGGAACTTAAAAATGTTGTATTTCATATCTATTAGAAACCATATATCTTTATCTTTAATTGACAGTATCTACATAATGAAATATACTATATTCAATCACTGCAAAATCCATTATAGTCGTGGAAAATTCACATCTGAATTGTAGGTACAGCAGGGTCTTTATATAAGCATAAAATATCAGTATCTTAATACTATCCCAATCAAACGAAAACGTAAAACTTTTTATTCAAAGGACAATATTAAAAATACATTTGTTTCGTATTAAAATTCAATCGTGTGAAAGAAAATAAGTAGAATACGTTATTATAGTAAAAACTATAACATCAACGAATACTGTCCTTTCGATTGAAAATAGTTTGAATGCCCCGATCGCCCAGAGCGACACCCAATCAGGCAATCGTAAACAATCGTAAACAATCTGTTTATTGATCCGATAAAGCCTGCCCCAGCCAAGCCGAGAGCGACTCGTCGACGTCGTGACGCGGCCGTGCTCTGGTCCAGCGAGGCGTCGGCGATGACGTTGTTGGAAAACTCGACCACGATGAAAAGCCACCCATCACCCGTAGGTCGATGTTGCAATCCTATGAACGTCTCTTTTCTCTATCTCTCTCTCTCTGTCTTTTTCTCTCTGTCTACACATGCATACACATAACCTGTACACACACTCTCTCTCTCTCTCTCTCTCTCTCTCTCTGTCTCTGCTCGTTTAGCCGCCTGCAGCTGTGTGCACGATTGTTGGCGCGATGCTATCGTTCCTTAGAGGCGCGGCCTGACAAGTGTATACGTTCGCTCGTTAGTTTTCCATCCCCCGCCCCTCTCTCTCTCTTTTCAAGCTGTGTATAGCCTAGGCGCAAGTAGAAAACCGCGAGGCTGATAAGGAGCCGAGAGCGAGGGAGGACCATTACGCGAAATGGCGAGTTCGTTTATATACAGGCGGGGGATGCTGCGAGGATTAGGCGAGGAGAGGGAGGACTTTAGCTAAAGCCGTTATCGGAAAGTGCGAGACGCGCTTTTTTGCGAGAGCTTTGCCCGAGGACTTGTCGAGGATTAGGCTGAATTACTTTTTTTTCGTTTACCTTCCTTTTTTTTAGAGAGGGGAATAGTTTAGTACATTATACTTGGGGAAACTGATAGTGTTAATTTTTATTTCTTGCTTCTATCGAAATGTAGAGCTGTCGTTGTAAATTTGAAAGTAATAATTTTAGAATTAATTTAAATAAGAATTTGCAACATCAGATTCCCCAAATAATAAACATTGAAAAAGCTGAAAAAAAAACTATCGACATGGATCAAAATTTTGATAATCATTAATTAAAATAGGAAATCTAACGCTAATCAGCTGTTTGTTAACGCGTCAAATCAGTCTGTCCGTTGCCAACAGCGCCCTTTCAACAGCAGGAAGATTCGCTGGCATTATTGTGTAATTGATGACGTCAACAGAGCGCTGCGGACTTGAAATTAAAGCAAAATTCAAGCAGAGATTGGGAACGGACAGACGAGTGGACGCGCGCGCGTCCCTCCCCCAAGTCTTTCTTTCTCGCTCCCTGTTATGAAACAGCGCGCGTGCAAGCTCACTCGCTATTGTACTGGTAAGCCACATAGATGTGTCACTCTCTGTCTATTTGTCTGTCCGTTCGTTGTATCTCTGTTATACGTTTATATATCTGTATATCTATTACTGTTTGCCCAACCTCTTGTTGTCTATATACCTTGCTCACGTTTTATATACTTGCTACAGAATAAAAGTTACCACTGTCACAACTTACCTCAAATATCTTTTGAATAAATAAATATTCGCGCGACGCGCATAGCGTATTGACCAGTTTTCGATCGTTCGCCGGGAGATGTTGCATTTGACATTTGAGGTATAGTTGGAAAATCACCGTTGCACACCATTGATATTATCTATATTTCACTCACTGTTTACACGGTTTATGCTCTGGGTATGTCGTATGCTGGATGGATTAATTCTCTCTATATAAAACTTACCAATATTGATATCATAAAGTTACTTTTTGGCCTATCTATCTATATACATTATATATTATCATCAGTATCAATATTATATATTCTACTCCGTACGATACTACCTCTTCCATATACATGTATATACATAATTATATTGTTGTTGCAATGTTAGTGTTGTTGTTTATATATTACAAACATATATATCTCTGTATACTAACTATATATATCACTGTTAATGTTGATGTTTTGTTGTTACCTTGATGTTTTGGTGTGGATATGTTTATTCGTTGTTACCTTGCTGTTTGATGTTTGTCGTTGCACTAAAACAGAAAGATAAACGCAGGCTGTCGCGGCCCCAAAGTCCGAGCTCGCGATTACTCCGATTTTGACATTATCGCGCATACGTATCCCTCGATGCTTTAGCAACGACTTTGTATATACACCGTCGGGCGAGCTTGGAATTTGATTGCCCTCACATCCTGTGTGCAAGCTCCTTCCACCAAAAAAAAAAGCTGTACGTCAAGTACGCGCCTACGTCGTTCTCTTATGCTGATTGCGCTCTTCGCTCGAAGAGCGGCGAAAAAAAGAGGAGAAAGCAGAGGAAAGGCCAAAGTAATATGTTGCAGTGCGCACTTGGCGCATATACATATATATGTATATACATATAAAACGCGTACGCGCGGACATACGTACATCTCTATATTTACGTTTTTCCAGCCAGCCAGTCTCACGCTTCGAGTGCCCGCGTATACATATGTATCATATGCATCGCATATACGAGCTTACATATCATGCATATGTATCTACTTGCCGTAACTCGTGTTGCTCGTGCCACTAAAACCACCCCCTAATAACGATAACGCCGTCCCTCTCTTGTACTCTTTTTCCCTCCTTTTTTTTATCATTATCGTTTCTCTCATTCGCCGCGAATTTTCGACCACGCCTCCGTGTAAAAAGTTACATATTTCATGGATTCCGCATTCGTATAATGTGGGGTCGTAAATAGCATTTGATTACTTTTTCAATTTCGTAATTAAATTCAATGCTTTTTATCCTCGTACAGCGGATAAAATAGAGGTGCACTTGTTTATTTGTCCAGCGAAACTTCTATAATAAGATTTACATAAATAAATATAGAAGAAAATATTGATTCACGATTGGCACGTTCGACTGACCTACTCTACCTAATCATTATTATTAAAATTATCGAGCACACTTGAAACAAACGTCAGCAAATAAATATGTGACTTTGCACAAATTGGCGACTACCATCGCCGAGCAATAAATCAATTTAAACTGGTCAAAGAGCGCGAAGTTTCTTCCAAACGATGTAGAGTGCATTGCGACACAACCTCAACGGCAAGCGATAAACTTAAGACCTTTAATGCGAGGCGCAAATCGCGCGGTGAACCGATGCGTCTTCGAAGAGATCCGGCGCACATCCGCACACGCACAAAAACACGCACAGGGGGTGGTTTGGCGGGGTGGTAGTTGTACCTCTATATCTCCTCCGTATGAACGCACCCACGCGGGAGTATATATACCTCTAGAAGGCCGTCGGCTCGGAAGGGGGTGGATGAGGCCTCGCTAACGCCGGTAATTGTGTTTCAGGATTGCACTCGCCGCACGAAGGATTGGCCGGGGGATCTGGCCAGAGCATGTCCAGCCTTGCCTACTACCAGCCGGAGCACCCTGGATCGGCCGGCGTCGTCAAGTATCCGGAGAACGGCCATGACACCCTCTCGGACTTTGTGACGTTCGTCTGTCAGGAGGCCGAGAACACTCAGCAACTACCCCAGGTAGCTTCCGCGTCTGATGAGAATGTCCGAGCCGGATCATTGGTGTTGCTGTTCGGTAGAGCTTTTGGTTTGGATGCCTGCTATAAGTGTCGTTGTAGTTGGTCTGTTTCGGTATTGTCTTTTAGCATTGGTGTTTAAATACAAAACTTTGATAAGACTTTTCTATGGATTATTGCTTGTTATTTTCAAATCTGAGATGAATAGAATAATCAATAATTCATCATCCTTTGTAATTATTTTTCTTTCAGTACGTCATCTGTGTTATGTTTTAGAATTTTATGTTTTAAATCTTTATGTATCTTTAATATCGATAACTTTACCTGTAATTGCTATTCTATAAATCGGTTGAATTATAATTTAAGTATTTGACGTTAGCATTAAAAGCAATGTAATAAATGTTTTTGACACTATTGTAATAGTAGAAGCCGAAAGCTCAATGTGTAGCAGCATCAATGTTGGCATTAAAACCTAAACCGGTCGTAAATACGAATCTCCACTCGCCTTGGACCGATTGCCCCAATTTTCCCGCGTTTCGACTTCTGAAATCGGCACTTGCAAACCTGCACAAATCGGACTTAAAAATCCCCACAAGAGCGCTCGCTAGCAGCCACGATGAGGCACTTAGAATCGCCGAATAATCGGTCCGGGGCGAATGGACGAGCGTCCGGCGTCGAGGGTTGATCGGTGGCGTGCAATTTCCAGACGCAACTCGCGGGCCCGCGGTCTGGCGTGCAAAAGTTCTCACAGTATTACCCGAGCTCGATGTTGCCTCCGCCGCCGCCTGCGCCGATGGCCAGGCCGGTCGCGATCATCAGGTCGACGGGCGAGCTCACGGCCAGCAGCGCCAACTCGCCGCCGAACGCCGCGGCCTCGCCCACCGATCCCTCGGACCTTGGCTCGAACACCCAGGACCAGATGGCGGCCGCTGCTGCTGCGGGGCTGGTTGGCTCGGCCTGCCAGACTGCTGTGGATCAGGCTGGACGCAAGAGCCCTACCAGGATCCTCGTTACGGCCCCCCATACGAGTCGGGAGTACACCTTTGCCCACTTCCATTCGCAGCCGGGACAGGTGAGTTGGCCTCTTTCTCTTTGTCTTTTTTAAAAGAACAATTCTTTGTATCTTGAATGAATAAATGATAAAAATAATGTTTTATCGACGTCGCTGATGTTTCTCTGGCGAAACTTCCATTACTGGTAGTATTAGATTAAATGATTTTAAGGTGGGATGGTAAAAGTTGTAATGTCGTTGGACTTGAATGAAACTCGTTTAAAAGTTAAGTACCGTGTTTAGAAAGTGTAAAATTTGGAAGCTGCATTACCAGTGAATCTGGCTTCTACGATAGGGAAACGTTCTCTCAACATCGTGTACAAAACTTTAAATAGGAGTTTCAAAGTATTTACTGTAATGTGCTCCGGTAAGCTGAAATGCGGTTAAAGTAGCTTAAGCGATAATTGATACGTCCTCTACCGAATCTCTGTCTCTTTAAATCGTAGCCAGGCTTAACTTTAAAAAGACACGTAGTAAAAGTTTTTTTAAATTGCTTATTTAACATCTGGACATGCAAATAGCATTTCAACAAAGCGAATATCTGCTTTGACCTAAGCTAACATTATTTCTTAAAAAGACATTATTTGAAATTCACTTAGCCAAGACGACACGACTAACCGCATAAAATGTTTTCGCAGCAAATCTTTACCTACCCGACGATCAGTTCGATGTCGGGGGTGATTTCCCCGACGAACCTCTCTCTATTCTCGTCGCCAGTTACGGTGACGAGGCCGGTGGCGACGCAGAGGTCCGTCTCCAACATACCGCCCCGCTGGAACACCGCGCCTTTCATAAGCCTCGAGGATGATTACAATATGATAGCGCCGATTATCGCGGGCACAGCCAGCGAGCCACCCACCGCAATGGAAGAAGGTATGAAACACACGGCCCATTTTCATGAATTATTCATGCCCGAGCCGGGCAAATAACTTCCACCTCCCGGCGTCATTTTACGCCGAAATTGGATTTCGCCCGGGGAAAATCTGAAAATATGCGCGATCCAACTTACCGAGCGCGAACATTCGCGCGTTCGACTCATAAATATATGGGATAAAGCGTTTTTCATCCTGCTTGAGTAATAGAGAAGTTAAGCGCCGTTTTTATAGTAAGTTATCACCGCACCGGTGCTTCATTATACTTTGAAGGCAAAAAATCTGCGTTGAACTGGATCTGACCTTGAATCACGTTTAATAGCGCTCTAAATTTATGAATGTCCCAATTCATGAAACTTTATTGCATGGTATATTGCGATAAGTCGCCAGTATTCTCCTTTTTCAATAGCTTTAACATTTGATTTAATGTTATCTAAGAATTTGAGTAAGTACTTTCTGCCAAATTGTGAATCAGTTGTCTGCTTTTTACAAACTTGGTACAACAAATTATAAAATGGTATTTCAAATTTTATAAAGAAAAAATAATTTAGAACCCTCTTAAGAATTATCAAAAATTCATAAACAACTTTCGACAATTGCAGAGCGATACTTCCATCCCGTCCATACGAGCAGCGTCGTTGACAAGAATGGTAACGGCGGGCTGATGGGTTCGGATCTCGGCGTGGGCGCCGATCCCACATCGCATCACCACCAACAGCAGCAACAGCAGCAACAGCAACAGCAGCAGCAACAGCAGCAGCAGCAGCAGCAGCAGCAGCA
>JAWWEM010000044.1:9836100-9851012 GCA_035582935.1 Ormyrus thymus
CATCACCACCAACAGCAGCAACAGCAGCAACAGCAACAGCAGCAGCAACAGCAGCAGCAGCAGCAGCAGCAGCAGCAAGTGATGCAGGAAAAACTCGGCAGGCCAAAGTCCCCCCCGTGACACTGGAGGACCGTTAGTTACGTACGACCGTGTGATGCTCCGGACGCGGCGCCTAATAGCCCTACAAAGGACTTGCCCGGTTCGTCGCGTCGCTGTTGCCTGGCCTGGTAAATCCAACGAACGACATAACCAGCGACAGTTGTCGAGTTCACGATTTCAGCACACTCTTGTACGCTTTCGTTCGCGCGACGTCGAACGGCTCCGATATACTGTTTTAGGTTTAACGGGAATGGAATGCCCTCTGATCCTCGGCCCTCTTGCGGCAAACTTTGTACTTCGGTTTGCGACAAAACCCTCGGAGTGTTCTCGAGCGCATCACGTTTTTGTTACAGTGCGGGGAGTCTGTGTATTGCAGCTGTAGATATATATAATTAACAAACGAGATTTGTGCTCTTGTGCCAAAACGTAATAGGAGTAAACTTTTGTATTACCGAACGACGTAGCGTTTAATAAGATTTACACAAGATGATTTTTCGATGGCGACTCGCCGATGTGAGAGGACACTCGGGGATTTTTCGACTTAAAGCGTTCGTAGTTCGTAGAATTTCTGCTTGATGCGTAGCAAGCTGAGATAAATACTCGTTTTGCAAATGTTCACAAACGTTTTTATAGCGCCACACAGTCTTCCAAGCCTCTCCACTCGCATGGCCATTCAATCTGCAATCTGTAGATTTATGAGTCGCTTGCACACCTTGTATTCTCTCACATACTAACACGTTGGGATATCAATAGAACGTCAACTAATGAGGTAGTCCATTAATTTGTTAAGTTAAATGTTACATTACTTTTTTTGTAGTTTCGTTGTGTTATCATTACTAGGGAAGTGTAAAAATTGAAAGGTCGATTTGAAGTTTTTCTTTGAACCAGAGAGTAATTATATTTTATAGAGCAAATAATTAATTAGAAGAATGCATACGTGTGTATGTGTGAGAAAAAAATTTGTATATTAGTGTAAAAAGAAAATCGGCATTTAGTTATGCGAATGGGGCAGAGGAATTGCAGGGGGTGTAGTATACTCCACTTGAATTTTGTAATGGAGTCACTGAAACTCACTAGGATTGATAACTTTTTACGTAGTAACTATGTAAAATCAAATCATGTTTTAAACTTTTGTTGAATATTTATATTAATTTATTTCTCTTTAGTTGTTTATAATATGCCATGATTTCACATGTGATTTTTTAATGTAATAATTACTTAAAGTGCAATATTAGTTTTTAAGAAAGTAAATTGCGATGATTCGAATTGATATAATTAAATTGAATACCTATAAAAGTGGAGGTATTTGTGAGAATTTCAGTGATTTCAAAATAAGTAATGACAGGTCATATGTAATCGATCATATGCCTAACGCTCAGACTAGTGCTAACACTAGTTATGACTAGTGCGAACTAGTCAACAGAGGCTGCTAGTTAGAAAAAGGTACTATTTAAAAAAGTAACTTGTAGCTAACTTTTTTCTCGAAAAAGAAAAGCTCGCGACTAATGAAACATGATTAATTGATAGAAATTGTACGAATTAAGAGAGGGATAATGAAAGTCGTATTTGGCGCAAACACAGGAAAATAACACACAAACCTACTGCGTCAATAACAGTTAAGTCTTTATATAAAAAAAATGCCGTGCAATTTAGTTTTGAAAAAGGGAGATCGAAAACAAATACAGACTACCTATCCTAAATGCTTCCAACGGTTATTAACGAGATACCGCGCAGTAAGGTGTGCTAAGCGAGAAGAAAATGCCCGCCCAAAAGTATAAATAACAAAACGTATATTTCTTATTTAGTACGAGGAGAACGGACGTTGTCCCTTTTAGGCACAATGACGATATAACTCGCTGCTTTAATATAAGCGACTATAAGTAACTGAAGAAAACGAATTGAGTTTGCGATTTATCGTAGAGTTTAAGGGTTGAGAAAGGTTGCACAAACAATTTCCCTTTCCCCATTATCACCGTTGAGGGTCGTGTTCTTTATTGTGAAACTCGAACGCCGTTAATTTATATTTCATTCTCGTAGGAAATGAGTTTTATAAATAGCACATACGTTGCTTATTATTAGGTAATATTATTTTAATTGTACTATTACTACGGCTATTTTTATTTACTAGGCAATAATTATTACATTATACTTTAATGCGCATTGTATTATACTACGATTTAACTTGGACTTCGTTAGCTTGGTTTGTTCAATTAACGGAGAGACTATTTACAACACTGTTGATCGAAACAAGAATATTGATCGTTTAATAGATTGTTAAATTTAATTTCTTTTTCAATTCCTTCTTTCCTTTAAAGTTCTACAATTCAGTAAGACACGGTAAGATCTTTTGAGTTTTGCTTCGTAACCCACTAATATCGTGTGGAAATTCGTTCCTATACTTTTGTGATCGTGCCATCGATGAGCCATAATGGGGAATCGAAAAGCACCTCTTGACCGCTAATTCTCTTCTTTTCTAATGCTACTTACAAAACTTCACTAACCTTTGCAGTGGTGGCAACAGTAGCGACTCCAATAGTGATAAGTTTATTAGCTACCGCGGTGCTATTATATAATTAAAGCGTAATGTGAACGATGATGACGATGATGATGACGACTGCTGCTGCTGCTACCACTTGCAAATTGCTACGATACTCCTAAGTCTATTATTAACACTATTACATCTATACTGTTCTAGAATAAACTATAGCTTTACTTCTATTGTTAAGAAGCTTGCAAATAAAAGTGTCATCTGTCGTGGGCAAAAATTTACATAATTTTAAAATTTTCATTGAAAATCTGGTACTCGTCATATTTATCAAACTATTTGGGTACGATTTTTTTTATTCATTGACATTTTATGTATTTATCTGTACACCTTTTCTTACGTAATATACGTTTTGTAATATTTAATGGACATTATTATTTTAACTTCAATAATTCAATTACGATGTGCTAATTCTCTTACGGAATAATGTTAAAATATATGTACATATTCTGTGATAAGCAAGAATAGTTACCAATTGGTGTAAAATCTAACATGATAGATGACACTTTGATCTTTGAGGTAAATTGAGACTACCACCATCACCACCACTGCTATATACTATAACTCTGCAATTGTTACCACCACTTCTGTTATAGAATATTACTACTACTAATGCGTTAAAAAAGAAGTAATTTACTACTACGAAATGCTGTAGCTCCTATATATACTTTACGCTATATTTCAAGCCCGCTGCAACTTCAAATATCACTATGCAAAAAAAAACTGTAATACTACTAGTGAACATAAACTTACGACTGCTACATACTTTCTTAATATAGTTTACGGAAAACAGTGTAAATATATAATTTTAAAGAAAATGTAATATTAAAGAGCGACATAGGGAAAGATGGCGAGTTTTCATTTTGAATATATATATATATATAATAAATAAATAAATATATATATTATATATATACGCCATTGTTCAGCAAAAGATTCGAATTAGGAAAAAATATATTATATATACATTTATATAAACCGACCGAGGAGATATAGTGTATTATGTATAGGTTGAGAACATGCATAGAGATATAGTGCTAAATATGCCAAGCAGCCGAGGTAAGATAGAGAGCAGTGCGAAAGAATAATACATAAAGCGGTATTTTTCATTTACGAGAACAAACCGAAAATACAAAAATTGTCTTCGTTGTACTAAGTCAAGGATTCGACGCAGGATCGCTTAAATGTCTGAAAAACAGGGTGGTCCGGGATCGCGTTAATTAAGAATAATAATTATATAATAATATAACAACGATATTATTTGTTCTTCCGTTCGTACTGGATACTTATATTTTTGCTTGATATTAAATATCGTTGATGACTAGTAGTGAATTATATTCGAATGTGGTAAGGATAGGACGCTTGTGAAACAAAATCGTGCCTTTCATTTTCTAATTTTTAACACTGTGTTCTTTCAATGTTGAATGTATAAAAAAGTAGTACTCAACGTTTTTTACTCATCTGATGAGGGATTTTTTCGGTTCCGCAGATTTCTGAGTTACATTTTGCAACTTTTTAAATCGCGCTCATCGATTATTTAAAACTTGGAAGTTACTAAGTCTGAAGTTCCGAAAGAAGATGCAGTGTAGCTCTTAAGTGTAGGTTGTAGACGGTCATTTAATTTTTTCGATTGAATAGTTATTCGGAATTTCTAAAGCTATGCGAGCGTGCGATCGTGATAATTTAAAACGAAAATATCGCAAATGTTAAATGCTTGTATTAAGTTGCTTAAAAATAATAAAGAATAAAGTTTAGGAGCTAGATAAAGTAATTTTTATACCAATAATCAAGTATTTTTTATTTTCCGCAAGATTCATTAGCGTGGTCAATTCGACTAGAGACTTGGGAGGAAAATTTAGATTACTTTTAATATACTTTCCTATTACATAATACTAAATAAGTCAAAATTGTCTTGAAAAAGAAAGGCTGAAAGTATCCGTATCCGGGGGTACAATAAGTAAGGTGGAAAAAGACGCGATGGCCGCGTAAACTCGAGAAAACTTTCCTTTCCATTACTAGAAAACCCTTTGCGACTGTAGATATTAGCTCCGTTCATTTGGGCTTATAAAACGAAAACAATGAGGAATCTCAAGTAGTTCTGTGCGATCGCCAAATATTGGACATACCCGAAAGAAATTTTGTATAGCGTCTCGAGCTGCCTTGAACCGAAAGTGCATTATAAAAATCGTTCGCTCGACAGGTCGAGAATGAGATGAAAACGAAACATTCTCGATCGAATCGACGACACGAGGGTTTTTCTACATAAAGTAGTTTCACGTATAGGCGAGTAAATTAAATAACAAAGTAAAACAATGAACGTAGATAAAGTATATTATTATAAGACCACAGATATACAGGACATGTAGTTTTGAGCCGTGCTTGAATTCTGTCTAAAAAGATTTATGCAGTTTCTAATAACATTTTTTCCCGATTTAATGATACTTAAGCTCAGAGAAACCACATTACATTATGATTGTGAAATTGTTTCACGTAACACTTTCAAAATGAAGTGATGTTTTTATTATAATAACAATTTAGTTCAAACATCTTAAACAATTCTTATATCAAATTTCTTGAACATTTAATGATGTATGGATAACATGAACCTATTACTTTTACTGTAGTTTTTGATACTATAAATATTTCTTTTAAGACTTCTGATTTAAAAATTGAAAAAAGGTGGTTTTCTCAGTAAAAGAAGCACGTTATATTTTGACGTGTACTCGTTTCCGCCCAAGTTTGCTCGTTCGATGGATTGGACAATACATTAATATCCAAGAAAATGTTATAATTAAATTCAAGCACGGTTTGAATTTTTGATAGCTAACCGACGAACGTAGCCGGAATACTATAAACCCGGACCACCTCCGCAAAAGAACCTAAAACAAAAACAACACACAAATCTTACACACAACGAATATACAACGTGAAGTTTGTACGATGACAAAAAAAGAAAATATTATGTATCTTGAAAGCTAAATACGAACAAGTCATTAACATGGAACTGAAACGAATGAAATGGCAAACTGAAATAAATTAAAGAAACATAATTCGATAATGTCCTATTGTACATAAATAAATAATCCATTTTTTGGCGATAAAATTTGATAAAAAATAATGTGAGACGTGTTTCATTCGGGTTTTGCTCCACGTTTCTGATCGTTGCAAAAATTTGTATCCTTATTGAAGTAAAGTTATATTATTATAAAGAAAAAAATCGTCCCAGACGTCGAGGAAACGTAGTCAAATTATTATACAGCAGTTAACCAATTGAAAAAAGTAGTGAGATGCGTATTCATAAGCAATTATACGTAAAACAAGTATGCAATTTCCAAATATAGGGTGAAAGAGAAAATACTGTTAACTAAGCGAGCTAATTTGATAAAATACGTAGACGAAGTTATTGCGAGTGAATGAATAAATGCGCTAAATAATGATGTAATAATAACAATTACCGATAAAAAGAATTCAGAACAGCAACAATAATATATAATAAATAATAAACTTTAATTATAATGATGATAAAAGTAACTGATGCGAAAGATGATAGTGCGATTACGGCGTTATATATACAACTACGACATTATACATAATGATAAATTATATATAAAACACAGTGATATATTTATCGAATATTTATTGAGCAATAAAGATTATAATACCAACAATAATAAACGAAAAACATAGAATATGGGTAGCGATATTGTACAAAGCATTGCGAGAACAGACAGCAGTTTCAAAAGAAAGCATAAAAAAGTAAGAAAAAAAAAATTTTAAAATCCTTTCGAGTTTACGAACCCGAAAGTGCAAGACGTGAGCAAAAGGTAATAAACCCGAGGCAAAGCATGCTTTACTGTTTCTTATTTCTTGCAAGTTTCTGAAGGATAAATTATGCATACATAATATTAAAATATATTATTATATTGTACTTAATATACGAATATATTATTAATTATAATAGTTCAACGATATTAAATATGTTCAATCCCGAATCCAAATAATACGATTTTCAGTTGACAATTATATAAAATTGAATATTACGCCAAGTGTGCGTAAATTTATGTTTCAGAAAATTGTCAAATAAAAGTATAGTCCTATAAACAATTAAACCTTTCGTTGGCGCTGAAGCTTGTGGAAAAGTGAAAATCCGAGAAAAAAATAAAAAGCTCGTCGTTTATTTGCCGATTGCTGACGAGGTTCATGTATATCAGGGATTAGACTAATTAGCACAAAGAGGAGAGAAGCTCGAGGTGTAGGATGAAAAAAAAAAAAATCCGATTAAGACGTTAAGAAGCGAAGGGCGTCGGAGGATACGAGATTTATATATAAATATACATATAGGTAACGCCGTGGGAGGAGATATTAGGGTGGTGATAGTGGTGGAAACGAGCTTGGTGATAACGACGTACCATAAATAAAGCTGCAAAGGCGGGAGAGAGCAAAGTGTAGAGCAGGGAGGGGGGGGTTTAAGTAAACACATATATACTGTACTCACGCGAAGGCGAATCGCCGCCTCCTGTGGGGCGCGCGAAAAAAAGAAACCTGTCCCTTGTCGTGTCACACGGGATTTTACGTGGAAAATAATGACGAAGGAAGGAGCGTCGAGGGGAATGAGTTTCCGGTACTATACCGCGCCAACGATACGTTGTGTCCATACTGTCTCAATTAACAATTATGTATTATATATCCGACAATATTGATTATTAAAATTCTTAATACATAAAAAGAAACTGTTGCTTTTACATTTTTTTCGACCTTCATTTCTTCATTATTCTATATACGTAATCTATGCATAATAATGCAAAAGGTAACTGAGTTCAAAATATGGTGTTCGCATGTAAAAATATGGTGTTGGTATGGTATTACTTATAAATATTTGTTCAATATATTGTGATTTAATTGTATTAATTAAACAATAATTGAGGTAAGGGTACACCATATTATTTCACGTTTGCAGGTAAAACAGAAATCTGTAACAAGAACGATCTCTTCAATACCAGCAGACAAAGTCTACCCTCTCTATAATATCTCTAGATAGTACCAGGACTTTATCGTTGGTTGATATACTGATTTATACAATTGTGAGAATAGTACTTAGACCACATAGTTATTATCTACGCTTTATTACATATTAAAGTTAAAAATCGTTTTTTCCTCAAATACTTTAATATCTTCAAATTATGTTATACTAGCCATATTCATGCACGCTCTATTTTTATTATGCATATTAGAAATTTATTTTATAGTAAATCCTATTATTCTGTTTATATTACATGTTTCAAACACAAAACCTATTTCTTTTTATTTTAATATTTTATATTTACCGCTATGATTTAACTTTGACATATACCAATATAAATTTAAAGTTAGAAACTATAAACTTATTTAGTAGAGTATTCTTTTTCCACAAACTATTAAATAGAAAATATAATCTGAATGCAATATTGAGATACAATTATTATAAAAGAATCTTTTTTAATTTCTATTTTAATTCTCGGATTCTTCTTTTATGTTAAGATTAAAAATGGGCTTATTTTAACGTTTACCGTCAAATTCAACAACGAATTAAATTGCGTTTTAGTTGCAGCCACCTCTTCCGGTCATTATTTTTTAATTTAAGAATTACAGAGTTCATATCAGACTACACAAACAAAATTTATGTAAAAAATTCATCATGTACAAAATAGTACATGTACAAAGGATCAAGCACAAAATAGTACATGTACAAATGCATCATGTACAAAATAGTAGAATTGTTTATTGCTTCATACTGTACATTGGAACATACTCCACAAGCAGCGGCTCCCTTTGCATCAGCATCGACACGAAGCGATACATTTTTAAACCGAGGCGAACAAGGGCGATGTATACGCATTTCCAAAATCAAATCGCTCGGCGCAAATTCAAAGCCGGACGAGAGCTGCGCCCGGCCTTTCATGTACGTCTCAATTATCGTTATGTAAATTTACTCAGTTTTGCGGTGTTGGAAACTGGCGGTGCCGCGGCGATGCGAGGGAGACAGAGAGAAAAGCCTCGCCGCGGCACTGCTGCCTTCGGGCCTTGGCCAAGTGTACAAGATCATATTCACGAGCGCCCAACAAACTGCGTGATGAGCCTTTGGCCTCATCCTGCCCGATTTCTGGTGGCGGCTTGTTTGATCGTTCTTTCTCGGTTATTGACTATTTTGAGCTGCTTCATCTGGTAGCGGGGGATATTAAACTGGTGATAAATTATAATTTTGATTGCTCTTTTGGAATTATTAACGTTTAAATAGTAATACATATTAAAATCTTGACAAACAAAAATTACTATACGTAAATTTTATTGTTATATTAAACTGCTTCTTACAAATAATTTTCTATTTCCATTGTCCTGAGGCGAAACGAATATTTCTGGAAATACAACACGCATTCGAGATTATAATAATCTGATTAGACTCACAATCCAGATCTAAGCACGTGTAGGTGTCAAAAGTACTTGTAGCAGTTGTCCAGTACATATTGTATTCGAATATTTACATGCATGATTTATCCGCCTGACATATATGGGTCAAAAATGGATTCAATCCAGTATGAAAATGTCATTGTATTGATAGTAGGCGGAACCGCCGCGGAGATTTTCTTCCCTCCCATCTGTCAATTCGTTTGCGTTGTTGAGCTTATTATTAGTGGTATAATCCTCAAATTTCTATTCTGATCCGTTGACCACAGTTTGGGCGTTTCTGTAATTGTCACAATGAGAAATCGGAATTCTTCAAATTTGCAGAAATTTTGAAATTACTGGTATATATTCGTATACGAAAATTATAAATAAAATAGTCCAACAAATTTACATGCATTGACTAATCAATCATATTAAAAATTACATATAAATATAAAAATAAAACGATAAAGAACAATAAAATTTCATCCACAGAGCTAAATATTTATAAAAATCCCCACCTTTTACTCCGCCCTCAATCCGAAGGACATTTTATTCCCAAAGAACTATCCAAGAAAACAAAAAAAACGAACACTTAAGACCAGATTCATATTCGTCGGCAGGCAGGCAGCAGCAGCAGCAGCAGCGGCGGCGGCGGCGGCAGCGGAATTGCACCTTTAATCAAGATTTCTACCAATTTGCGAGCGCCGACGGCGCGAAGACAAAGCCCATTGTTGCCGTAACTGGTTGGGGCTTCAAGTGTTCCAACTCAACGGCGAGTGCACAAGAGAGCGAGCGAGCGAGCCAGCGAGAGAGAGAGAGAGAGGGAGGAAGGGAGGGTGAGTCCGATGCGCCCGGTGCACGTATATATACCGGGTGCGCCAGATGGTTGTGAGAGCGCGCGACATTCCGCTGGCGCGCCGCGCCGTCAATTTACATAAGTTCGCGAGAGCTGTGAATCGAAGCCATTAGCGGCCAAATTCTTGCCCGCGTAATGAGTTTTGAAGAACTTTTCGAAGACTCGAGAGGGCTAAATTAGTCGAGGCCTTATTGCCTTCGATTTCGAGACTTTCGATTATTTGCGCGTATAATTAGATCTTTGTTGATTATATAACAAGTTGGATTCTTTTTGTCGGCGTATTTTTTAGAGATAGAGTATGGGTGTTATTATTTGAATAATGATCGAAAATCACATTCTAATGTAGTCTGTATAATAATCATGTACACGATACTGGAATTAATATATAAAATATGCTTATATGTGTCATCTATTCTAGAATTAATTTTATTTAAGTCAACCGTAGCAAATATTTTATCGATAAGTAAGTAATTAAAACGTCAAATTGGGGGTTGGTGCGCGCAGACGCGCAGGGAGCAGAGCCCCCTAGTATTTTATAAAATAAACATTAATTTATTGGCAATGATCCATTTTTTTTTTAAGTGGCGTTTAAAAAAAATAGCATAAAAAATAAGTAAAATTCCACAAACTCCCAAACTCTCCTAGAAGATCTCGTCATAATCGTCTTCGGCCAAAGACCTAAAACATCTCCGGCAAACATCGCCCACTGCAGACTTGAGTAGCTCAGGGCGTCGAAGAAGCACATCGCCGAGCGCAGCATAGCGACAGCAGAAAGTGGAAGAGAGAGAGAGAGAGAGCCGGAAAGAGCAAGGTTAAAGCTTAGCGAGCAGCAGCGGCGGCGGCGGCTATTCCCCTGACGTCGCTTCCGGCGTCAACGTCCTCGCGGTGGCAACTTGAAGCAGCAGCAGCAGCAGCCGCTCGGCCCTCGTGTTTGTGTTTGCTAATTGTGAATTGTCTGGCTGCGCCTCGCCGCGGGCCCGAGCCGCTCGGAATGCTCAGACCGAGGAAAAGACAGCCCTCGGGGGCTTCGCTTCCTTTTTCCAGCGCTGCTGCTGCTGCTGCTTCACTTTGGCGTCCTCCTTTCCAGCGGCGAATATTTTGTTTTTGCTTTGTGTGTGAGTGTGTGTGTGTGTGAGAGAGAGAGAGAGAGAGAGAGAGAGAGAGAGAGAGAGAGAGAGAGAGAGAGAGAGAGAGCGAAAGAAAATCGTCGCACCGCGTAATTTTTCGTGTCGTTTCGCGAGGACAAAAAGCCGTCCTTTTCGCATTCTCGTGCATGCGAATAAGAGAGAGATAGAGCGTGTAAAAACCGTGCGCGCACCGCCGGTTTCGCGAGTAGCGTGCGAGAAAGAAAGAGAGAGAGAGAGAGCGTGCGAGAAAGAGAGTAAGGCGGTCGAGCTCATGTGAGTTCCCGTCAGCGTAAAATTTTCGCGGTTTAATCTTTATTTTTCCCGGATAAAGAGAGATTAAGCGGAATCTCCTTTTGAATAAAATCCGATAGCGAGCGAGCGAGCGAATGTATAATTTCCTTTTCTAATTTATTTTTTTTTAAATAAACTTGTGCCCGTGGTACGTGAAAAATACAATTCCTCGTTTAGGTGGTTTATTTTAATTACCATGTCACATCTTGTTGAAGAAACTGCATCGTGGGGTATTATTGCATCTGTGAAAGTGGAAGCCGTACTGTGGGTTGCTGCAGCCATGTTATGGCAATAATTTGGTACCTCGGGTATGGACAATACAATGTAATAAAAGTTCCTAATCCGGATGTATGCAAAAAAAACCTTTCAATAACGAAACCAAAAGAAAATATTAACGAGTCTGAAACTGAAAGTTAAATGCACATCGTGAGAGGCAAGGGGACTCGTGTTCAAAAAGCACACCACAGTTAAATAAAAAGAATGATTTCAACTGCTCCGGAGTATAAATTAATCCAATTAATGAACTGTTAACCCGCTCATAGGGTCAACATCAACATCATGTCTCAAATATGTTTTGAAGTTCATTGTGGTAGTTTTTTGCCTTAATCTTTCAAATCAAGAATGCTACTTTTCGCCTAAGGTATGAGAAAAAATGTAGTTCTCTTGAGACATACTATTTTTTCATGCAAATTAACTGTTTTATGTATTTTGAAGCCAATAGTTGAACTTAGGGATGGTTTCACCCGCTTTTGTGGCGTGTTTTCGGTCAGATCTGATAATTGTTCCAGTTTGAACTATTAAGTATAAGTGATGAAAAGAATATTTTTTTCACATTATTTACAATTTTGGACATTTTGGGGATGATTTTACCCGTTTTGAGGGGTGATTATTTATGAAAAAGATTGATAAAGTAAGATTGATAAAGTAGTTGTATATAAAATAGTTCAACTTATGTCCTTCAAAACGTACCTTCTTTGTTCATAAATATCAAATTGTTCCTTGTAACAAATAATTGTATTTAGGAATGGTTCACCCTACTTTGAGGGTACTTCCCATCTAATATGACATTTGGAAGTTATTTACGAGTCGAAATTCAAGTATGATAATAATAATTTTTTTCACATTATTTACAATTTTCGTATATTTGGGAGATGATTTTGTCCCTTGAGAGGGATGATTATTTATGAAAATGATTGATAATGTATGACAGCGTTTTTGTATAAATTATTTTAATGAATATATTTTGAAACATTATATTTTTCATGAATTACAATTATTTTATGTACACAGAAGCCGATGGTTGAACTTAGGGTTGGTATTACCCTTATTTAGGGGTATTTTTCTACGGATCTAGTGATTGTGAATTATCAACGGTTCAGTTATCTCGAATAAATAAATAAGATAAAGAATTATAACTTTTAATACATTTTTTTGCATTTTTAGGCGTTTAGGGATATTAACGGTTGATTTTCCGAACAAGATCGTAAAAAATACGAAATAAGTTATTTTCACGTTCGTAATATTATTTTGATAACAACATTGATATATTTGAAGTTTTACAACTGTCGATAATTCTTAATTTGTTCACTTTTTTCTTTTTTCAACCCCTAAGTAAGGATGATTTTTGAAAATTTTTGAAAAACTGAAAGTGATGCTCATTTTTCATGACGAGTATTTGGAGATTTCTAGAATATTTTCAAATCCGTTCAGTAGAAGCTGAGATTCAGGCGCGCGCGCGCGCGCGCACACACACACACACACACACACACACACACACACACACACACACACACACCCAACGTGTCTAAAACTGAAAGTTAAATACACATCGTGAGAGGTAAGGGGACTCACGTTCAAGAAGCACCCCATCATGAGAGGCAAGGGTGACTCACGGTCAAAAAGCATACCATATTTAAATTAAAAGAATGATTTCAAGTGTACCTGAGTATAAATTAATTCAACTAATGAACTGTTAACCCGCTCAGACTGTTATGGGTTTTTACTACTTGCCTAAGGAATGGAAAAAAATGTAGTTCTCTTGAGACATTCTTTACTTTTCCCCCTTGTATCAAAGAGTGCTATTTTTTTACGCATAATAACTTATTTATGTACTTTGAAGCCAATTAAACATGAACTTAGGTTTAACTTAGGGATGGTTTCAGACCGAAGATCTCTTTCTCAAATTCACTTTTGCCGAAGTAAAATTGTGTTTTCATCCTGAAGAACTTAATTCAATAGAAATTAGTACCCAGAAACAATTAATAATAGGACAACAAAAAGTATCAGGGTTATTTAAAAAAAGTATTATACATTTAGATTCATTTAGCCATCCAATGGAAATAGACAATGAAATAACGACTGTCAATAAAATGGAACATGCAGATATAACAATTGATTTGGAAAAAATTCATTTACCTCTAATGATACAAAAAAATACTTCTAATGAAACAAAAATTATGAAAAATGCAAAACGCTTCCAAAAAATTTCAGAAGAAAACAGTTGAAAATAGGAAAAATGAACATTTAAGTAGAGAAGAATTTAAAAAGAAAAGCGTACAAAAGAAGCTTTTCAGCAAGAAAAAAGCTTAAATAAAAAATAAAAATTGTAACATCAATAAAATCAATGAAAAAAAAAAAATAAACAGAAAACAACAAAAAGCAGAGAAAATGCAGAGAAAATGAGTAGCGAAGAACTAAAACCGCTGCTAACTGAATTAGCAGATGGCTTTCTAAAAGGAACTTTCTTTGTTGAAATTCTTTTAAAGAAATTATAATATTTATGCATTTTTCTAGTATGAATAACACCAGTTTTATATCTTATTTAATTAAAAAAAATCAGATTACTTCTCCAACTGATACGTGTCTCAAGTAGTATAAAACATTTTTCTATTTTATATCTAACTATTAACTAAGCTTGCCATGGCAACCATCTTACGTTGCCATGGCAAGCAATCGCTATTCATAGTCATGGCAACAGTCTTAATTCGTACAAAAGAGGCAGCGGTGAAAATATTTTTATTACACAGAGGTTGCCATAGCAACCAATCGTTAAACGTTGCCATGAAAACTCATAATTCCTACAATGGCGAAAGCCATAAAAAGAATATTTAATACGTTATATATATGTCACATTTTATATATATGTTATAAAAAAAAAATATCTCTTACATTGTGTTCCAGGACTTTCTGGGCGTTAAACCTAACTTTCCAGGACATTTTCATTCTTCCAGGACAGTCCTTGAAGATGATTATCCCTAACTTATGGTTTCCAGGACAGCAAATGTCCTGGATAGCGTGGTTTATTTCTTTAGTGCCTATCTCTTATACACGGGGTCCTGGAACATAACGTTATTTCTACTTATATATGTATAAGGTGGACCATTTTAATCGCCCCACCCATATATCTCGGAAATTAAGGGAGATAGAAAAAATCTTTAAAGACAAAAGTTGTAGGGTTCGGAGGGGGACAAATGATGGTGACCTTAACCATGACTTTGAGGTCAAAGGTCAAGGTCATTTGAAGGTCAAATCGATTTTTTCAAATAGGAACCCCTATTTTTGACCTCGGAAA